>JAUPFT010000011.1:39015685-39615685 GCA_036936625.1 Parnassius smintheus behrii
GGATTCTTTCTGCACGTAGTTTAATACGCAATCGGGTGCACAAATGTAATGCTTGCTTTCGGGCACGCCCCAAGCCGTCATTTCCGGAAATGGCGGAACTTAGATCTTGTAGAGTAATACAATCAGTAAAGCCCTTCACGCACACCGGGTCTGATTTCGCTGGCCCGTTTAAGGTCACGCTCACTCGCGGGCGTGGTATAAGATCCACAAAGGCTTACGTCTGCATTTTCGTATGTCTAACTACTCGAGCGGTGCATATAGAACTCGTTGGTGATCTAAGCACAGCAGGCTTTATGGGTGCATTTAAAAGATTTCTATCTCGCAGAGGCCCTGTAAGTAGATTGTATTCGGATAACGGTACGAACTACGTCGGTGCAAAACGTATTCTATCGGAACTACATGAGCTCTTAGCTAGCAAATATTATAATTCGGAGTTCGCTCACATTCTAGCCGAGAACCGCATTGAGTGGTCTGTGAACGTCCCAGCCGCGAGCCATTTTGGGGGCAATTGGGAGACTAATATCAAGAGTCTAAAGAGTCATTTATACCGAGTAATAGGAGACCAAATTTTGTCCTTCGAAGAGCTAAGTACGGTGCTCGCTCAAATTGAATGCGTAATGAATAGTCGCCCACTTTGTCGTACGTTGTCTAGTGACCCCTCGGAACCGCTGGCTCTAACTCCAGCACATTTTTTGAATTTAACGCCTTTAAAGTATTTGCCAGCCGCAGGTATGGATGAGAACAGACTTAGCATTTCCGCACGCCACAAATTATTAGATCGGTTAGTGCAATCGTTTTGGAAACGATGGAGGATGGAATACTTGCATACTTTGCAGTCTCGGCAAAAATGGAACACAGCAACTGAGCCTTTAGCTGTAGGAACTGTAGTTGTGCTCACCAAAGAGAATACGCCGCCTCTCCACTGGCCGTGAGGAATTGTCGAAGAGGTCTTTCCCGGTTCCGACGGAGTAGTTAGGATAGCTCGCGTTAAGACCACGGTTGGGTCTTACTTGCGTCCGGTTGTCCGTTAGTGCCCCCTGCCTCTTCCATAATTTAAATTAGCTTTCTAGATTAAATTGTAGTTGAATTTAAGTAATCTTAGCGTTAGTTAGTTATTTTGTTAGTTGATCTTAGCTCTAGTTGTGTTAGTTAATTTTGAAGGAAATCCTTCAAGGGCGGGGGAGATGGTTGCGCGGAAAAAACCATTGGATTATTATATTTGACGGTAGAGGTGCCAATCCGCTTGTTCCTTTCCGACAAACGATATCATTCATACCCTCCTCGATCCTCCATCGACACATCGGGGTGGTGGGGTGGGAGGGGCAAGAAGATGATTCTAGAATGTCACGTAATCATCGAGGCCGAGGACATATAAGGCACGCGCGACCGTTGCGCGTCCTCTTTCCTACCGCGCCAGTCATTGGAACAACAGCTCTTTCCTACCGCGCCAGTCATTGGAACAACAGCTCTTTCCTACCGCGCCAGTCATTGGAACAACAGCTCTTTTCCACCGCAGTCGTCGCTGAAACCACACCGCTAGTAGAAACCGCTTTAGCCTGGAAGCAGTCGAGCTCCAGGAGACCCGCCTCACATCGTGTGAGATATAGTCGCGCACCGCCTCGCCCCGGAGTGTTCCAGAAGTTCCAGAAGTTGCAGCTATAGTACTCAACAGGATAGAAGAAACCCCGGTGAGTCAACACTCCTTTATTTACTGCCTTATATAGTTTAACCCACTCCAATTTTGTTGTTCGCCTAATAAGGCAGGATTCCTTTTCAGCGATTTGGCACCATAATAGTTTAGTTTTAGGGAAGAGCGAGTGCATTATACCGCATGCTATAGTAGTCGCTTTTACGTAAGCGTAGAAGCAACCGCATATACAGTCCACTTTAGTTAATATCTCGCGTAATAGGTTTAAGGTTCGACCGGGGAACTAGACTTCGGCAGCCTTAAACACGTGGCTCCACCAGAATTATTTCAGGTACAACAATTCTTAAATAAATCTTCCTTGCAAAAAGAAATTAAAAAGGCTAAACGGGTCTGTTTTTTTGGTAGAACACAATTTGCCGTATCGCGTAATGTGATCAACCGATTAATAGAATGGTATATAAAGTTGGCATTATTTAGGCATTTTTGGCACGTTTTTAACTAAAGTAAGGCAGGATCTGTATTTCAATGATGGCCACACTGATATACGCTATTATCTATGGTTACAACCCCTCTAGGCGTGGACAGAGAAACCTAGTCTACGCCTTTAGGGATATACCGCCCTATGTACCCTTTAGCTTAAAGTGCTTATTACACTATACAATTTTTAGGAAATCTAATTAGAAACCTAAATTGGAAGGTAGTGATCACACTACACTAAATTGAATTCTAAATCGTGACGAACCGCATTCGTAAAGAAGTATCGACGGGGTTGCACGTTTGGTCGATGGCGCCGTATTTATCAAAACAGCAGAAAATAGGCTTGGCTTTCCTTAGCCATGGTGGGAACAATGGATTTTAAAAAAACAGAAAAGAGTACTTGTCATTGAGAAAAAACTGTCCAATATGAATATAATTATATATTTTTAGATTCTAAGCAGTTTTTTTTTATAGGATAGGGTGACAAACTAGCACACAGTCCACCTGATGATAAGTGGTTGCTGCGGCCCATGGACATCTACATCTATCTCCGGTTACAAATCAAAATGCAGATGCGTTGTCACCTGTGGCGACTAAGATGGAATGCCTCGTTTCCAGTAAAAAGGGTCTCCGGTTCTCTACACTCGCCATACGAAACACAGCAACATTAAGCTACTATTTTACGCTGGTATTCTGTGGGAGCGTGGTGCTTCCTCGGTCGAGCCGACCCATTCGTGCTACAACTATACTACTAATATAACTGCAGCATGGCTCTACACCTATAAACAGTTTGAATATTTGTTAAGTTTGGTTTCCAAACATATTGAAAAAGAAGTCACGATATTTCGATAAAGTGTGAGTACCAAAGAAGGTTTGATGGTGACATTAGGTTTTATAGCCACCGGAAATTAATATTAAGATTTAAAGTACTGCTCTCTGATATCAGACTTCTATCAAAACTTCAAGACATCCGATTGTATCAAGGCCCGGCGCCTGTTCTAAATCGTAACGTTGCGATTACACTGTCCTAAATTGTAAAGTAGAGCGATTCGGACCTCCAATTTGACTAAATCGGATCCTAACTGTTCTAACTACGATTACACCTTCCTATTTCCTAATTAGATTTCCTAAAAATTGTATAGCGTAATAAGCGCTTTAGATGTTACGTGTAAGTTTTTAAATAAATAAATATACGTAGACAGAGAAACCTATACACAAATTGACGCCTTCTTTCGCATTCGTACACAAAAAAGATAGATTTATGCATACGTCTTGCATAGAAATGAGAGCGCCGATATCGTATACGAACGCGACCCTCCTTTCTGCCAAGGAGGGTCGCGTTCGTATACGGCTTAGAGATCTCTAGTAAGATCGTTAAGCCAATTCCTAAAAGGTTGAGTTTAGTGGGTAAAAGTCCCACATAACCACGCAGCCGGCTGCGTGGTATGCTATGAGCATTCTCAACCTCCCTCCCCCGCTTTCCGGAGGGTTGCCCATATTTGCTTCGGGCGCAAAAAAAAAAAATAGAAATGAGATAGAGCGGTGTGATTGTTTGTCCCTTTCTCCGTGCCG
Organism: Parnassius smintheus behrii; assembly: GCA_036936625.1. Taxonomy (NCBI): domain Eukaryota; kingdom Metazoa; phylum Arthropoda; class Insecta; order Lepidoptera; family Papilionidae; genus Parnassius; species Parnassius smintheus. The sequence goes on from JAUPFT010000011.1 coordinate 39,019,383, forward strand.
GTTTTTTTGTTTAGCAAACTCTACAGTTTGCTAAACAACTTTAACAGCGTATCGATTTAAGGAGTTTACAAGTTGGTTTAAGTGAGAAAAAAGTGTTTTGTGAGCTTAAGATTGGTGAATCTTGTTCAGTTCAGTACTTAGAACAATTAATTTTTTTTCTAAATGTGTTTAAAAGTCATAAAGATTGTTGTATAACCTAAAAATTCGTTATCGTCTTTTCTCACTCGAGGCCACGCCGATCATTAGTCTATAGGTTTCTCTGTCTACGTAAATATACGTGTTCATCATGTTCTGTTGTCACAACCACAGAGTACTTTTCTCTAGTATATACACAGTAATCTATGGTACTTTTTTTCACAAATCACAAACTAAAAATAAAAAATAGTACTTGCGTGGAAAGACGTATTAATTGTATTATAAAAAGAGAAGATTAAAATAAATTATAAAAGATTAAAACAACTGAATTCATGCCAATAATTCACAATGTCTAAAATATTTACTCCTACTAATCAAATACGTTTGACAAATGTCGCAATTGTAAGGTTGAAAAAAGGTGGAAAGAGATTCGAAATTGCGTGTTATAGAAACAAGGTTTTATCATGGAGAAATAAATTGTAAGTTACCTACTAATTATAATTCAGTTATTTTGTAAGTAAAAATGTTAAACGTTCACACTGTCCGTAACATAGTGGTAAGTGAATGCCGTGGTCCGAAACAGAATAGTTTACAATATTTATCATTCAAAAAAGATTGTTTGTTGAAATTTTTATTGATAAAAAAATATCTGTCATCAATAAGTAAAATAGGTTTTCTAATTCTCGTTACTAACCATTAGAAACACCTTTGTTGGAGCCAAACTACACGTATTGCAGCCAAAATACAGATAAATATAATATTAAAACTGACTATGTAAACAAAAAAATGCTAACACAGCAACTGTCAATATTTTTTTCATAAAGTAAGGTTTAGACGAAGCCAGTAACGCTGGCGCCAGTCTTCAGACCAGCCAGCGCTGGCCTGGCCCGTATTAATTTAATGATTATTTAAACCTTAACTGAAAATTTGTATTTATCATATACATACATCAAATATGGGAATGTGTACAATATTACTAGTAAAATTTTTATATTACAAATTATCTATTATGGCGCGGGGGTTGAGGGGCACGCAGGTGGAGGTCACTGGCTTGTAAAATAGGCAGGCACACTATTCCCGCCAGTGCTGGCTTCTTTAAAAAACTGTCTATACTAGGCCAATAACAAGCCAGAGCTGGCCGCCAGTCAAACTGGCAGCCAACACTGGCTTCGTCTAAACCGTGCTTAACACTCACAGGTTTCAAATTGATCATTTTTCTTGGATAAAAAGGTCCCATGCAACCATTTAAAAGCTGCAGCATGAATGTTTAAATAATAATTATTTGTATTTATTACATAATAATATAATTATTTCTTATATTTACGCGAACACTACACATTGAAATAATACTAGTTTTAACGGAATTTATCGCGTATCTTTAACTTTTTTACCCGACGTTTCGAGAGCTTTACAGCACCCATGGTCACGGGAAGGACTGAGATGTTCAACGTCCAGCTGTCATAGTTAACCGCGGTTACCATAGATTAAAATTTTAACTTTTGTTCCGATCTACACAGTATGAGCTTATGGTATCATGGTGTCTTGCAGTTGTATGCTTGGGTTGGGATTTAATTTTATTTATTATAGGATCCCAAGCAGATGGTAGCACCCAGCCATCTTCTCTATTGAAATTAGGATGTTTTTTGATTTCAATAGCCTCGCGAATCATCCTTGGAAGGAATCGGTGTTCCTTAGCGAGGATTTGTGGTCTATCAAATCTGATGTAGTGACGGGGGCGATCTTGTACATGTTCACAGACTGCAGACTTCCCGGAGCGTCGATTCTTCACATCAGCTATATGTTCTTTGACGCGGGTTTTAATTGATCTTTTAGTTTGTCCTATGTAGGAGAGACCACATTCACAATCAAGCTTGTACACTCCTGCATCTTGCAGAGGGACGTTACACTTGACTGATGGTAAAAACTGACCAATCTTCTTCGGCGGCTTGAAGTATGTTTTGATGGAAGCGCGCTTCAAGATGTAGCCAATCTTGTCAGTGACTCCTCTAACATATGGCAGTACAGCAGGTACACGCTCGACTGTGGCCGGCTTCACTCATTCTCTGTGACGTAGGCGTGGGACCCGAAGCTTGTTGTTGATGATGATGTGTCTATGGATTTAAAGAAAGTTTTAACGTCGTTTGATTATAATTTTTGCATGGGAACATTAAATAAACGCGAAATTAGTAAATATAACGAATGCAAAAACAAACATATAGAAAAATATCAAAAATTAACGGCCAAATCAAATGTCAAACATCCGAATCAATGCCAGAACCAAAAGCAACCATTGACAAACACAGATCATAGATTAATCGCGTTCTATAATCTGTCAAAACAAACACTGGATAATGCAACAATAAAGGTTTTAGAGATTTGTTTTGGGAAGTGAGAGATACAAGTGTCGTGCCTTTTTTGCTTAAAATTTATTATTTTATTAAGTGTTGTTGAGTTACTATAGTAAATTTTTCTGTCTTGGTGGAGGTTTTAATATTTGTAAATTAGTAAGTGTTTGTAGTTGTGCCGTTTTTATGTAATTTTTTGTTGTAGTAATATAATGGAGGACGAACCTCCCGATCCCGGAAGGGGTCGCAATGATTCCTTTTCCTTACCCATTAACATTGATAATGTAGATCTAATTAACCGTAAACGTGCCCAAGTAAGTAACGAGTCTGCCCATCCACAAAAAATAGTTATTTCTGATCCAAAACAACAGTTTCCTTCAATACAATCCTCATATACCCATCCTGATTTTATTAATAAAAAAGTTAAGTACTCTCAAGATGATGCCGCTCCTTTTCTAGTTCATGTAAGTAAAATCTCAAATGATCAGCTGTCTGGAGTAACTCTTAAACCAATTAAATTTGGTCACTTTCTGTATCATAACAATATTAAAAATATAGTTCATGATGGAGTCAAAAAAGTTGGACGAAATAGAATATCAGTGGAGTTTAAAACAGCTGCAGATGCAAACACCTTTATCGATCACCCAGCTCTCCAAATTTCCAAATATGAAGCAACCATCCCCTCATATAGTATCACTCGTATGGGGCTAGTTAGACAAGTTCCCATAGAGTGGACACTAGAAGAATTAATAGCAGCTATAGAAATTCCCTCTGGCTACGGTTCTATAATTAAAGCACGGCGACTTAATAGACGATCAGTTAGTGACAGCAATAGCGTTTCATGGGTTCCAACTCAGACGGTTGTTCTAACTTTTTCTGGACAAAAACTTCCTCCCCATATTTACTGTTTTTACACTTCAATGCCAGTAGAAAAATATATTTTGCCACTAATTCAGTGTCATAAATGTTGTAGATTTGGCCATGTTACTTCCCAGTGTCGATCATCTCCTCGCTGCTTTGTGTGTGCACAGAATCATGAAGGTTTAGCTTGTTCTCGACAAACTCCTACTTGTCTATTCTGCTCAGGTCCCCACACCGCAAAAGACCCTACTTGTCCTGAACATCTAAGGCAAAAATCTATTAAACTTGTTATGTCACAAGAAAATATCTCATATTTAGAAGCTTCAGCTAGATTCCCTCAGACAAAAAGATCCTTTGCTGATACAACAAGAATCCAGCCTCGTAATTGTTCTCAACAGACCCCTTATACCATAACTGACAGTCTTTCAACCCCTTCGGCTCAGCTCTCACAAACTGCATCATACAAAAAAACAATTTTTATCCCTCAACGTACCTATAGCCAATCATTAAATACTGGATATGATATGGCAGCCCATCAGGCAATTGTTGAGAATCCTAATTCTTCCCTTCCTAATGGGTGTGCTCTACTGGGAAATGACAACAACTCCTCTAGTAATGATAATTTCTGCGAACTTATGATATCAATTCTAATTAACATGATCTCCCGTTTTAATGATACGGAACTTCCTCTCAGCTTACACCAAAAACTTACTCAGCTTTCCTCCTTAGCCCGTAACATTCGCAGTCCCGCCAATTCTTCAATGGAATTGTCGGAGCATTAGAAATAAAAAAAATGAACTCATTTACCTCATTAATAAATTTCATCCCTTCATTCTTGCCATCCAGGAGACATGGCTTAGACCTGAGTCTCATTTTAGGGTTTCAGGCTATGCATGCCTCCGGGATGATAGGAGTGATGGTCGTGCTGGCACCTCTATTTTAATTTCAAGAACAGTTACATTTTCACAAATTCCTCTCCCTTCTCATAGTCCAGCAGTTAATGCTGTTGCTATTAAGGCCCTTGATGTCTCTATTCTCTCTGTTTACATTCCTAATCCTGATGCAAATGTTTTAACAGAACTTGCAACACTTATTTCTTCTCTGTCACCTCCTATGGTTATTTTGGGAGATTTTAATATGCATCATACTGTTTGGGGCTCCCATCTGTGTGATTCACTGGCTCCCTCATTTTTAGATCTTATTGATAATTTTAATCTCTGTATTCTAAATGACGGGTCTCCTACCCGTCGAGTATCCCCATTACAAAATGTTAGAAGTGCCGTTGACCTAACTCTCTGCTCCCCAGATATTGCTTCCCTTCTTTTGTGGCAAATATTACCTTCTAGCTATGGCAGTGACCATTTTCCTATATTCATCACTCCTCCTACTTCACCTGGAATAAATTTTACATTTTGCCCAAGACTAAAGTATAATCTATCCAAAGCTAATTGGCAATTATATTCTACAGTTTTGGAACAAGAGGTTGCAAATCTTCCCCCAATTAACAATGATAATATTGCTCCTGTATATATAGAGTTCAGAAATGCAATTATTTCTGCTGCTAATAAGTCAATCCCCTTAAAAAAACCTTTCAAAAATAAGTATCCTTCCCCTCCTTGGTGGGACCAAGATTGTTCAGCAGCTTGTAGGAGAAGAAAAGAGGCTGAATTAATATACTCCCGTTCTATGACTGCAGAGAATTATATCTCCTATAAAAAAATTGCTGCAGAAACCTTAAAATTACTGTCAGACAAAAAGCGAACTGGTTGGTTTAAATTCTGTGAGTCACTGTCACCTAGGACTCCCCCATCTTTGGTCTGGAGAAATGTTAAAAAATATCGCTGTGCAGTTTCTAGTGAAAATATAATTTCTAATGATCCTTCCCTGTGGATAGATGAATTCTCTAATAAACTTGCACCACAAACAGTCCCATCTTATGATGAATGCCTAGTTTTTAATTCTGCTTTTTTAAAAACAAATGATAAATTTGATTCCCCCTTTTCTTCTCAAGAATTGTTTACTGTACTCAATGGCCTTAAAGACTCCTCACCAGGTATTGATGGGATTCCTTATTCATTTATAATTAATAGTAGTGAGAACACTAAAACTGTCTTACTATCCATTTTAAATTTTATTTATATTACTGGTAATCCTCCTGCTGAATGGAAAACCCAAATTATTTTGCCCATTCTCAAACCAGGTAAGTCTAGCAATGACCCTTCCAGTTACCGACCTATTGCCCTTTCTTGTACTTTGGCAAAAATCTTGGAACATTTAATAAAAAATCGCTTGGAGTGGTTTTTGGAAAGGAATAATCTCTTACCTAAAAGCCAATTCGGTTTCCGAAAAGGTTTAAGTACCATGGATAGCCTAAGTACTTTGGTCACAGATATTCATATTGCTTTCTCAAAACATGAATTTCTCATAGGAGTTTTCTTGGATATTTCTTCTGCATATGATAATGTGCTACTTCCTGTGCTCAGGCAGAAAATGCTTAATCTGAGCATTCCAGTGAGGATAGTCAATTACGTCTCTAACTTTCTCTCTTCTAGATCAATATCTATAAATGTTAAAAATCTCCTGCTTCCCCCAAAAACTATATGGAAAGGACTTCCACAAGGCTCAGTTCTTAGTCCTCTCCTTTATTCTATATATACTCACGATTTAGAACTTTCAGTAAACTCTTTTTGTAATGTTCTTCAATATGCAGACGATTTAGCTCTATACATCTCCTCAAACAACTTCACAGTGGCATGTTCCCGTCTAAACTCATCCATGGATTATTTACAAGAATGGTTAACTAATCATGGCCTCTCTTTATCTGTGGCCAAGAGTAGTGTGGTGATCTTTTCCCGCCAAAGGCGAATTCCCGATATATCCATTGTATATGATAAGCAACCTTTTCCAGTTAGAGGCAATGTTAAATTTTTGGGAGTTATCCTTGATTCGAAATTGGCCTTTGGTCCATACATTGAATATATAACACAAAAATGCGAAAAAAACATAAATATTCTTCGGTCTTTGTCAGGTGTTTGGTGGGGGTCCCATCCTTTTTCTCAGAAATTACTGTACAATGCTTTAATACGAAGCCACCTTGACTATGGATGTTTTCTGTTGGAGCCTTGCAATAAATCATCCCTAAAAGTAATGGACAAAATTCAATCGAAATGCCTTCGCATTATTACAGGGGCAATGAAATCCTCACCAATAAATGTTCTTCAGGTTGAGTGCGTAGATCCTCCTTTAAGATTAAGAAGGCAATACCTTTCAGACAGATTCTTATTTAAGATATGCCAGCTTTCAGATCATCCCCTAATTCCTAAATTGCACCTTCTTTCAGAGTATATCTCATCTGACCGATACTGGACCCATAAGGACTCTCCCTGCTTGTTTAAAAGTTTTGTAATTTTTCTTCAGCTTCCTTACCCAATCTTTCAATGTAAAATAAATCCACTCTTTGATGTTCCTTACGAGGCTATTGTTTTCCAACCCGACATTCATCTAGATCTAGGTATAGAAAAGGATTCTCCAATGGCAAATTTGAAATTAAAAGAAATTATAGAAAACACCTTTAAAGATTGGCTTGTCATGTACACAGACGCTTCAAAACAGTCTGATGAAGACTATACTGGAGCTGCTGTTTGGATTCCTAAGTTCAAAATCATTCTTAACTTTAAATGCCCCTCACTATCCTCCACTTTTACCGGTGAAGCAACTGCAATCAGTGAAGCTTTGTTATATGTAGAGTCACATAATCTTAATAAAACAGTTATTTTCACAGATTCAAAAAGTTGTTTGTTAGCTATTTTGTCCAATCAATTCCATAACAAACATAAATTTCCACTAATTCTTAAAATAAAAAATACCCTATTCAGATGCCATCTTAAAGGAATCCATGTTTCAGTGGCCTGGATTCCAGGCCACAGTGGTATCCATGGTAACGAAACAGCTGATGTACTCGCTAAAAATGCAATTGCTAATGGCATTCTACAAAATTTAATTTACTCACATGACCTAATTTTGCTAGCTAAAAGGAAACTGAATGAAAATTGGAATAAATTATGGGAAGTTTCCAAAAATGTTAAAGGTAAGCACTATGCTGCCATCCAAGAGGTTATTCCTCCCAAGCCTTGGTTCTTTAAATTTAACAAAGCAAATAAACATGCAACTTCAATCATTTGTAGATTAAGAATTGGACACGCCTGTACACATGCACATCTGGCAAAAATCAGAGTAAGGGATAGCTCATTGTGTGAATGTGGCTTAGATGAAGGTTCCACAAACCATATTTTTTTCAACTGTCCCAAATTATCCTCCTCCCTTTATGATTACCTTCCTCCTTATATTCCTCGACCTATAGATTTTAATTCTCTTTTAACATATACCAGTACTCCTTTTGTGTATATTTTATGTGATTTTATTAATACTAATAATATGAAACTTTAAATCCTTGTCACTTTTAACATATGGGTAAGAGTCTAACACCTGTGTTTGTCATATTTGTTCTAGGTAACTCAACAAATAGATTTGTCAAAATTCTCGGAGGAAAACTGAATCCTTGTATTATCACAGACTCTTATTTTAATTAAACTCATAAGCTTTCATTTTCTACTCTATACGTCATTGGCGAATTTAATCAAACCGCCACAAAAGAAAGAAGAAGAAGAAGAAGATAAAGGTTTTATCCAAAGGACTAAACTACGCTATAACTCCTAGCAGATTACCGTACGAAGAAATTATCTGTAGTGTCGAGGACTGTTTATTTAAAAACAATATGCGGAAAGAAGATTTGGAGGCGATACGTCAAGACATTTCGTCTATGTTACGTCGATGTTCAGTGCCTAAACCGAATCTTCCCAGAGACGAATTTATAGCGTTAAAGAACCTACGCAATAAACCAGAACTTACGATTCTCCGCGCAGATAAGGGAAACGCCACGGTGGTCATGGATACGTCAGATTATAATTCTAAAATACAAGAACTTTTGTCGGATGTAAGTACTTATAAAAAGGTTAAAAACGACCCAACAAATAGCACACTAAAAACAACTAGTGACCTCATAAAGAAACACTCCGAAAAATTAAATCTGGACGTAAAATGGATAATACCTACGTGCGCCAAATCACCAAAGTTGTGTGGGTTACCAAAAATACACAAGCCCAATGCTCCATTACGCCCCATAGTGAGCCAAATCGATTCACCAACTTACAGATTGGCTCAACACTTAGCGAAAATACTCTCACCGCTCAGGGGACATACAAGAGCACACATAAAGGATTCCTACCATTTTGTCAGCGAGATTAAAGACCTACGTCCGGCAGACAATGAAACTATGGTCAGTTTTGATGTGCAGTCATTGTTTACATGCTTACCTGTTGAAGACTGCATCTCAATTGTAACTAGAAGGCTGGAAGAAAACAACATGCTCGCAGAATATGCAGTATTACTCAGACACTGCCTTACATCTGGCTACCTATTGTGGAAGGAGGAGTTCTACAAGCAAGTAGATGGTGTGGCGATGGGCTCACCTGTATCTCCCATTGTCGCCGACATATTCATGGAAGACTTTGAGGAGAAAGCCCTGCTTACTTCTCCCATAAATCCAAGATTCTACAAGCGGTACGTAGACGACACTTTCACAATTCTACCTTTAGATAAAGTAACTGCATTTTTAGACCATCTTAACTCTATAAATTCTAAAATTCAGTTCACAATGGAGTTAGAGGCAAACAATTCCTTAGCTTTTCTAGATGTGTTAGTAATTCGGAATCCTGATAACACCTTGAGCCATACTGTGTATAGAAAAAAGACCCATACAGATAGATATTTAAACGGTGATTCTCACCACCATCCTTCACAGTTAGCTACCGTGGGTAAATCTTTGTTTCAGAGAGCACGAGGGATCTGTGACAGTAAACACCTGGCTGCCGAGCTCCAACATGTCAAGCAAGTTTTGCATGACAACAAGCTTCGGGTCCCACGCCTACGTCACAGAGAACGAGTGAAGCCGGCCACAGTCGAGCGTGTACCTGCTGTACTGCCATATGTTAGAGGAGTCACTGACAAGATTGGCTACATCTTGAAGCGCGCTTCCATCAAAACATACTTCAAGCCGCCGAAGAAGATTGGTCAGTTTTTACCATCAGTCAAGTGTAACGTCCCTCTGCAAGATGCAGGAGTGTACAAGCTTGATTGTGAATGTGGTCTCTCCTACATAGGACAAACTAAAAGATCAATTAAAACCCGCGTCAAAGAACATATAGCTGATGTGAAGAATCGACGCTCCGGGAAGTCTGCAGTCTGTGAACATGTACAAGATCGCCCCCGTCACTACATCAGATTTGATAGACCACAAATCCTCGCTAAAGAACACCGATTCCTTCCAAGGATGATTCGCGAGGCTATTGAAATCAAAAAACATCCTAATTTCAATAGAGAAGATGGCTGGGTGCTACCATCTGCTTGGGATCCTATAATAAATAAAATTAAATCCCAACCCAAGCATACAACTGCAAGACTCCATGATACCATAAGCTCATACTATGTAGATCGGAACAAAAGTTAAAATTTTAATCTATGGTAACCGCGGTTAACTATGACAGCTGGACGTTGAACATCTCAGTCCTTCCCGTGGCCATGGGTGCTGTAAAGCTCTCGAAACGTCGGGTAAAAAAGTTAAATATACGCGATAAATTCCGTTAAAACTAGTATTATTTCAATATAATTATGTAATAAAGTGAATATAGTGGCCAGTAACTAATTAACTTAATGTTTTGTAGAGAAAAGGATATAGATGAGGTGTTACAAACACATACAGTGTTTACAAATGTGTCTAAAGGACAAGTAGCAAAAAAGGAAGATTTAATTCAAATTTTTGGTAAAGATGACCATACAGAAATTTGTAAAGAAATTTTGGAAAAGGGGGAACTTCAAGTAACAGACAAAGAGCGACATTCTCAAATAGATTCTTTATTTAAAGATATTGCAACAACAGTTGCTGACAAATGTGTTAATCCTGAAACAAAAAGACCATACCCTGTATCCATAATTGAAAAAGCAATGAAGGATATACACTTTTCAGTTAATGTTAACAGGAGTGCAAAACAACAAGCGCTTGATGTTATTCAAATGATCAAAAAAGAAATTCCTCTTGAGAGAGCACAAATGCGAGTACGAATTTCACTTAGTGGCAAAGATGCACGAAAAGTTAGAGATAAAGCTATTAAACTTGCAATGAGTGTGGAAGAAGAAAATTGGGAATCTGGAACTGCAAATATCATTTGTTTAATAGATCCAGGTAGCTTCAGACATTTGGATGAAATGATACGAGCTGATTCAAAAGCCCATGGACAATTTGAATTACTTAATTTGAAAGAAATGGTTGAAGGCGAACAAGCTTTATAAGTACTTTAATTATTTGATTTTTCTTTTTGGTATTTATCAAAAGAGGAAATTTTATTAATATTTTGTAATATTAAAATATAAAATAAAGTTTATAAATGAAAAATATGTAAACTTAGTTTCAGATTCTATAACAAATTACATAACATAAACACTCACGCCTGTCACCCAGAGCGCTAAGCAGAGACTATAGACTTCCATTTGGCACGATCTTGACACCTCTCACCTCCTCCACATTCATATACCTAACCATACATGTTCGTCGGTAAAGGGTACTCTTAATTTGGCCCATTTTCAATATAAATAATTAATAAAATAAAAATACTATATATAGGATCCTATTTACGGCTTAGATATCTTTCTGGAAAGAGGAGACTAGTTGATGATATTGTGTGTGTACGAGGTTGGATTGAAACGTTTCCAGCCCAACAAAGAAAATGAAATATTTTAGTTTTATACATATTTTCCCCTTGTCTCAATACATTTATTTAATCTATGCTTATGCAGGAAATAGTGCAATGATGCTAAATCAGGTTAATATAGGGGATGGGTTAATACTTCGAAACATATCATGGAGTTTAGCCATTGCATCAACTGACTTGTGTGCTGGTGCATGAAGGTGAATGCATATTTTTCAGCAACTTAAACGCTGCTTTCTAATGATCTCGCATCTCGCACATTGGCACATATGCGCTATACGAAAATCCTTAGTATTTCCAACAGCTTTTGCAGTTTTTTGTAATCATTGGTGTGAAACAGTACAGTGACAATGATTGCTCAGATCGCTGTGGAAAAAATTCTTGTAATAGCCTGCTTATTGGCAGAGGAAGAAGAAAATAAAATTGGAAGAAAAAGAATATTCTGGTTTTGTAAATCCAGAATATTAGTATAGTTTGAAATTATATTTGAAAAACATATTACTTTGAAAATGGCATTTTGTGCAGCATGGAGAATATTACAGGTTATATAAAGACATTAGATGATGATAAACGTTTTTTCAAATATTTGCATTTGACGGATAGGTCCTCTTATGCATCTCTTGTCTGATGCCTCATTGTAGCCTATAAAGCCTATAAAAGTAAATACTCCCGAAATGAAATATAAATACCTATATTTCTAAATATGTAAGTGGGTTAAGGAGTGATCAATGATCATCGACTGCTCAGACCTGTCTAACTACCGGCCTTCGCCATCACCTCCTTGTTATCCAAAACAATGGAGTCCATTGTAAACTGCCAGCTCATGAGGTACCTTGAGGATCACCAGCTGATTAGTGACCGCCAATACGGTTTTCGCCGTGGTTGGTCAGCTGGTGATCTTCTGGTCTGCCTAACTCACAGATGGGCAGAGGCATTGGCCGTTAGTTTGGACATTGCGAAGGCCTTCTATCGGATTTGGCACAAAGCGCTTCTTTCGAAGCTCCCTTCCTATGGGCTTCCCGAGTAATTGTGTGATTGGATCACCAGCTTCATTGCAGATCGGAGCATCAAGGTCGTTGTAGACAGTGCAAGCTCCAATTGCAAGCCTATTAATGCTGGTTCCACAAGGCTGCGTGCTATCGCCAACGCTGTTTCTTCTGAATATCAATGACATGTTGGAAACCCGTAACATTCATTGATATGCAGATGACAGCACTGGCGATGCTCTTTACACCGGCCGAGACAATATTTCTCGGGAAAACGTCTCCGAGTGCCGGGACAAACTTGTGTCTGAAGTCGAGTCTTTGCTGAACAGAGTCTTGGATTGGGGGCGACTAAATCTCGTCCAGTTTAACCCCCAGAAGACGCAAGTTTACGCGTTAACCGCTAAAAAGTACCCCTTTGTCGTATCTCCTCAGTTTCAAGGCACTCCCCTTGTTGCCTCAGCCAGTATCGGAATCCTTGGCGTCGACATATCGAGTGACCTGCAGTTTCGTGGTCACTTGGAAGAGAAGGCCAATTTGGCCTCTAAAAAGCTTGGCGTGCTCAGCAGAGCGGGACAGTATTTCATGTCGGCACACCGCATGCAACTTTACAAGGCGCAGGTTCAGCCGCACATGATATACTGTTCCCATCTCTGGGCTGGGGCTCCCCAGTACCAGCTCCTTCCACTTGACCGCATCCAGCGCAGAGCGGCTCGAATCGTCGACGACCGAGTGCTTTCCGATCGGCTCGATTCACTGGCACTGCGAAGAGATGTTGCATCTCTTTGCATTTTCTTTCGCATATACCATGGAGAGTGCTCTGAGGAATTGTTCGGATTAATCCCAGCCGCCAAATTTCGTGAACGCACTACGCGGCAAACGTCCCGATACCATCCACACCATCTGGATGCTTGGCGGTCCACCACTGTACGTTTCAAAAGGAGTTTTCTTCCGCTTACAACCTCTCTGTGGAATAGTTTACCACCGGCGATTATTCCGGACCGATACGACCTGGGCATCTTCAAGAAAAGAGCTTACTCCTTTCTAAAGGGTCGGCAACGCACCTGCAATTCCCCTGGTGTTCCGGTTGATCATGGGCGGCGGTAGTCACTTAACATCAGGTGAGCCGCATGCTCGTTTGCCCCCTCTTCTATAAAAAAAATCTTGCCACTAATTGAAACTTATAGTCAACCAAATCTAAGAAATACCTTTTGACGTTTCACATTAATCAATCCGCAATAACTGCACCAGCGTAGGTACGTGTACACGATTTACAATAACATTTTAAGTAAATCCGAAGAATTATGAAGTTATTTATATTTCATTACAACCTGTATAGTTTTTATCACTAATTTAAACTTTAATTTTTAATTTTTATTTTACAAAGTAAAATATTAAAAAATAACCAGTATTAACTTTTTACTTGACGTCGTTTCAATTATGTCGCTATGTACCGTGAAACCTTACGACTTTGCCCTTGGGGGGACATCTTTGCCCAAACACGAAAATTAACTAAAACTGCCGATGAACATTTTATTTTAACAAATGTCAACTTTGTATGGTATCTAGGGAAAACTAGAGCATAATATCTGTTTGACAGTACTAACTACTACAATCGCAGCTAACTATATTCAGGCATTTTTCAGCAACCGTCAAAGGGACAGTGTCGAAGGTGGTGCAAAAACATTGTTGCAGTTTTGCATCCCGCATTGCCAAGAAACGCTGCGCAGGTAAGATTCATTATTATTTACGTGTAGGGCATTAATTGTTGCTGCTTTTAATCAAGGTCTCTTTTTTAAGGTGCGCTTACACGAGGGCAATAATTGCTCGGCGACACGAATGGACCGATCTGGAGCAATGGCGCAAATTGCGGCAATTATTTCGGCGATATTGCATCTAATTGCTCCAGATATTTCATATCGCTCAATGTCGCAGATACGAATTGATGAATATCCAATGGGCTTGGAAATTCCTAGCAATTTTTGTATATAAGTATCTCATTCGAACTTGTTTGTTTTGCGGCTTGCCGTCTTGCTCCGCGTGGAGCAAGAAGGCAAGCCGCAAAATTATTTCAAATTTTATTTATTACGAAAGTAATTCAAAGTCTGTTCGTGACATTCTAGTAAAGTTTTTGAATAATATATCATCTAATTCTTTACACAATGAAAATTGCGGCCTCTTTGCCAAAAACGATCGCACCCAGATACGCCTATTGCTTTTCTTTCTTTTTTGTTTTTGATTAATAATAAAAAAGCGCTATAAGTCGCCGCAGCAAGAACAATGTCGTCCATAGCGAGCGGAATACTGAAATGCTCGTGTAGGACAGTATTGCCTAGTTGATGAAGTTGCGCCATATCGCTCAATATTGTATTGCGCAGTATTGATGTTTGTTGCCGTTGCCTTGAATTGCTTGAAGTAGTCGTGACGTCATAGTTGACGAGTATTGACTGGAATTGAGTATCAGGGTTAATTTCTAAAACAATTTTCTAGAACTTTCTTACCTAAACATTGATTTTCTTGATTTTTTTTTTGTTGTTCAGTTAGTTTTTGTTTTTAATTTTTAAAATATAATATACATTATTGCCTTAAAATCAGTTTATTATTTTCCTTTCATCTGATGCACAGCCCTAGCACCTCAAATCTCTTAGTATGAAAGTGTGACTAAATGTGGTGATAACATTGTCCACCGCCATTAAAACTTAAAATGGACTTCTATTTATTTGAAAATGTAATGGTATACCATTTTGCCGGTTTGATAACAATATATCTTAAAATCAAAATCATAGAACTTATAGTTGCTGAGAAATTTAGGTTGAGCAAAGATAAAGATGTAAGAAAGTGGGGTTAACTTTGCCCGCGTCTGTTTTTGTTTTTTTTTCTCAGCATCTGTTAGGAATTATGTCACCTGGTTTTGACAGTTTATTTGTTGCATAGAGTGTCGTTTAAAGCTTCAGCAACCATCAAAATAAAGTGCTATTTCTTGAAAAAAGTAATAAAAACCGAAATATGTGGGCAAAGATGTAAGGTTTCACCGTATATTGCCGTAGTGTTTGCATGATTAAAATTCATTGTTATGCGAATGATCGGCAAAATATTCAAATAATTGGTAAAAATTTTCGAATAATCGAATCATTCATTTTTTAAAATGTATTATTTGTTTAATTTATTTTTATTTTCGAAATTCCTTAAATTACATGAATCGTGCTCTAATCCAGAATCCCGAAACCTTTCAGCTCGAGTTACGTAACCGCTTCCAGTGCCTAGAAGATTGCAATGCAGTGGACGATATGAATGACAAGCTCGTGGAAAGAACACAAAAGCTCTCCGATCACACTCTTAATCTCATGGCTGTTAGACGGGAGATGAGGCTGCAATCGTCAACAGATTTGACAGCATACAGGCAACTGAACAGACAGATCTCCAAATGCATGCGGCGAGACTTACGCAAATTTAATACTGCTCGTATTGAAGAAGCGATTGAGCGGAACCAGGGCTCCAAAGTCTTTGCCAGAGATCTGTTTGCCAGTAAGAGCTAACTGTCAAAGCTGAAGACTGAGTGTGGCAGCATCGTTTCCGGGACACCTGAGATTCTGAGTGAGATTGAGAGGTTCTATGGGCAGCTGTACACATCATCGTTGGAGCCACACGCAAGTGTGAGTAACGAAGACCGAAGAGTACAATTTGCCACTTTGCCTGGCATATGTGGACTATGAGAAAGCCTTTGATTCCGTCGAAATTTGGGCGGTGCTACAGTCCCTTCAGCGGTGCCAAGTTGACTGTCGGTGTATCGAAGTGCTGAAGTGTTTGTACAGTAGCTAGTAGGGCTACGATGGCTATCTGAGTACAGTACTATCCAACTGCAGAGAGGTGTAAGACAGGGTGACTGTATATCCCCGAAACTCTTCACCGCTGCATTGGAAAACGTTTTCAAGCTACTGGACTGGAAAGGATACGGTATTAACATCAATGGCGAGTACATCACTCACCTTCGATTTGCCGACGATATAGTCCTTATGGCAGAATCGCTGAAGGACCTAAGCACTATGCTCAATGACCTCAATGGTGTCTCCCAACGGATAGGTCGTAAGATGAACATGGACAAAACAAAGATCATGTCTAATGTCCATGTCACACCTATGCCGGTAGTTGTTGGGAGCACTATGCTCGAAGTTGTTGACGAGTACGTTTACCTGGGACAAATAGTCCGACTAGGTAAGTCCAACTTCGACCGAGAGGTCAATCGACGGATTCAACTCGGCTAGGCAGCGTTCGGGAAATTACGTCACATCTTCTCGTCACGTATACCTCAATCTCTGAAAACTAAAGTGTACAACCAATGCGTGTTGCCAGTGATGACTTACGGATCTGAGACGTGGTCCTTCATTGCTGGCCGTATGAGGACGCTCAAGGTCGCTCAGCGAGCTATGGAGAGGGCTATGCTCGGAGTTTCTCTGCGTGATAGACTCAGAAATGAGGATATCCGCAGTAGAACCAGAGTGACCGACATAGCCCAACGGATTAGTAAGCTGAAGTGGCAATGGGCCGGCCATATAGCTCGAAGAACGGATAACCGATGGGGAAGAAAGGTTCTCGAGAGGCAGCCTCGTACCGGTAAGCGTAGTGTAGGGCGACCCCCCACTAGATGGAGTGATGACCTGGTAAGATATGCAGGAAGTCGATGGATGCAGGTGGCTCAGGACCGTGCTTTGTGGCATTACTTGGGGGAGGCCTATGTTCAGCAGTGGACTTGTGAAGGGCTGTAATGATGATGATGATGATGACACTTAGTGACACCGAATCTCAATACAGCACAATAGAGCGGGAACTTTTAGCTATCATTTGGGCTGTAAAAAACTTTAGGCCCTACCTGTATGGACAGAAATTTCAAATTTATACAGACCATAGACCCCTTGCTTGGCTCTATTCCCTTAAAGTGCCTAACAGCAAACTAACACGCTGGCGTTTGCGTCTTCAGGAATACGATTTTACAATAATCTATAAAAACGGCAAATAAAATACCAATGCTGATGCCTTGTCTCGCATAAAACTTAATGCTTTAGACGACGCATCAATAGATGTTAATGTGGATGACGATGACATACAAAAAGTAATACGCCAACTGAAAGAACTTGAAAAATACAGACCTAAGCCCCAACCAGAGACAGTGATAATTTCAGACTCAGACTCGAGTGTGACGGAACATGTAGAATTGTTGGAAGAAAATTACTCTGTTCCATCTGTAACTAATAGTAGTAGAACAGACACGATACACTCAAATATTGAACCTGAGTCAACAGCAATCCCAATTTTGAGCATGGCAATAGATACCAAACCAAATCAGATCGTACTATTTTCTTGGTTCCAAAATAAACTACAAGTCAGAAATTTATCTAGAGCAAAACAAAAAGTACTAGAGGTATTTCTCCCACTAGAAAACGAAGAATTAATAAAACAATTTTTAAAGGAATAATTATATAAAATTTAAGAGTCGATACTTTATTTATTTCGAGAACGCTGAGCATAGGAAATTATTTACGGAAGTTATTATAGAACTCTTTAAGAAGGATGCAGTACAATTCTTTGAATGTACGCAACGCGTAGTATATGTGGAGGATGAAAAAGAACAAAAAGCTGACCGCGCTATACGCCGCCAGGTACTACTGTGCGCTCCTCGAGCTGGTGCCCAGCCAGGTGCGTCTTTTATGTCCTGCACCTGTTCTGCACCTGACGTTTGAAGTAGCATTTGGTCATACCGATTCTGGTAAAATATTCGACGTAGACTTTGAAAAGCCATATACACAGCAACTTGTTAAAGACCACGCGAGACGAACCAAATACTTATATAGGTATATTTCCGAAAAAGTCCATACAGATAAAAAAAAGGTTAGGAAAAAGAAAAGCGCGAAATCTGGAATTGATATTAAAGAAGGTGATACGGTTTTTATTAAAGATATTAACATAAGGAAAAGTAAGGATAAGCCTAGGTATCAAAAGTCGAAAGTGCAAGGTGATATTGAAAGAAACATAATACCTGTAACGATAGGGAAAAGAAAAACTAAAGTGCATCTCAAAAACGTGAAACGTCCTCCGCAGGTTGTTGGCGATCTTCGTGAACCTGAATCTGATGATCCGGACCCAAGGCTTTCAACTTCTAAAGGTTGAGCATAATCCAGGCATGTTACCCGTAAAGCAAGGACAAGCATACAAGGAAGTAGATAAGTGGGTTATAGTTAAGTAGTTAGACTTTAGTAGAATATAAGATGATTTAAATTTTAATATCAATAAATATAAAGAATTTAGCAGTTTATTAGACATCCATAAGCCATACGTAAATGAATTCCAAAATTTGAACACACAAGTAAATTATTTAAGTAACTTAGCTGTAGAAAAGTTTAATCAACTCATGTCTTCGATACGTTTCAAGCGCGGTCTTATTAATCCATTAGGTTCTGTTATCAAAGCGCTTACAGGAAACATAGACCACAATGATGCAGTAAAATAGGACAATCTCATATTTCAATTAAAGACCCAGCAAACGCACACTAATAAGAAAATAACAATAAGCTCGGAGATGCTTGACTCTTATAAATAGTACAGGAACATATGAAAATTGTAAATGAACGAATGAAACGTATAGATAGACTTGTAAAATATATAATTACTAAAGACGATAACAGCATCTACTCCACATATGTTTTAAGTATGTTTAACATGTTTGTCAATAATTTTAGAACTATATACTTAATTTTAAGCGAAATAGAAACGGCATTAGCATTTACTAAACTTCACGTTCTACATCAAGCCATTGTTAATTCCACTGAATTGTTAGTTATATTAGAATCTATATCTCAAACAAGTAGTTTATTGTATCCTATTACTGAAAACAATTTAATTAATTTAGAAAGATCTATGTCTGTTAAGGCCTATGTAAAAGAAAACCAAATAACGTTCATTATGGGAATCCCTCTGACTGATAATATTACATACACTTATTTTAAAATATACGCCTTACCTATGCTTGATCCTACCTATAATAGAACAACTGTTATTTTTCCCAAATATCCTTACCTCATGGTGAAAGATCACACGTACTTACCCTTAAATGGCCCATGTGAGGAGATAGCAGCAAACCAGTTCCTGTGTGAGGAAATTGATATCGTGCAGTATCCTGAAAACACATGCATAGAACAATTTATGAACTTCGCATCAAATCTAAGCCTTTGTAAGTTATCAACAGTAGAGCTGGAAAGTTTTAGGATACAGTCTATTGGTCCTATTAACTGGATCCTATTTACACAAAATGAAATAGTGCTTACAAAGGAATGCTGTAAAGGGTACTTACCTCTTGGAAATCGATCAAAACTGTGAGATAAAATTAGGCAATATTAAATTACACCGGAAACGATACTATTCAGAAAAACTGCAATATAAGGTGACACCTATTTTAACTCTACCCAAATTGATAGAGCAGCCCTATGTGGAGCGCCAAAATGCGGAGAAAACAGTAAATTTAAATCGCGTTAATTTGGATGAACTAAAATATCTCTCGTACAAACTGAAAAGTGAAATAGTGGAAAGTGAAAGAGAAATCTTAGTGAATAAGAAAAGTGTTAGTTTAGCGACTGTACTACTCTATATTATATTAGTTTTAATTAGCCTTATTATTGTAATTTGAAAAAATAAGTCTAAGCTCTTACATTGTATGCAATGTCATCGGAATCCAAATCTTGCCGATAACTTTGAGTTTGAGAGTTTGAACAGTTGAGAAGGGAGGAGTCATGGTTACACCAGCACCACCCATAATACGTATAAAGCGTCCATCAGCATTACATAAACGGCGAGTATGTAGTAATTTAAGTAGACTGTAAGCATAGGATTAAGAATGGAGAAGATAATCATTTTTTGTTTTATATGCTTAAAAATTCTACAAAAAATTACGAGAATAACTGTGTTTTTAATTTTCTATTCTCAAAACTGACCGAGATATAAAGGCGCAAAGTTAACAGTTTCGGTCTAAGCCGCGTGCCTAGAGCGACATCGTTGATGACGTCACGATTTCCATCTTCGTGCGAGCGACCCGACGCGCACTTAGAAAATCAAAACATTTACTCAAAAATGTGCCCGTCGCGCGCGGATCTACTTGCTATCTATTTTTAACAAGAAACATTATAAAACATGACACCATCTATTAAATATTGTGTTGTACCTCAATGTAAAAATACGGCCACAAAAACACCTGGAAAATTGTTTTTTAATGTGCCTAGAAACCCTACCATCAGAAAAAAATGGACAAATGCTATGAGAAGAGCACATCCTTTAGGACCAAACACGCTAGCATATTGTTGTGAGGATCATTTGGATGTAAGTATTCAAATATTAATAACCTTCACATGACAACTTTTGTATATTGCTAGTAAATGCTTTCTGTCAGGCATATAGGTACCTACTCGAGTCGCAGTGTTTAAGTAACTAACGATTCATTGAACCTTTCCACGCTTAATGATCATTATAATTTCAAGAAGAAACAATACCTAATACCTACATATTTAACTAAAACTACTTCAGTGTAAATAAACATCCAAAATTGGGTAAAGTACTTACCTATGTAATGTAGATAAGTCAATGACCTGTCGTAAGTTCGTAAGTTAGTAGTTAGTAGTAAACATAGGTCGGTACATAGGGTAGGTATCTAACCTACCCTATGTACCTACCTATGTTTGCCGCAAATTTTAAAATGTTTGTAATGCATATAAAGGTTAAAATATGGAATGTGTTAACAAATGTTTTTATATTTTTACGATATTGCGAGCTAAACTAAACTAAACACATCGCAGAACTGTTCAACCTGCATACTTTGCGGGCCGCAAATAGTGGAAGAAGTTTGATTATGAAGTGGAG
This sequence comes from Parnassius smintheus behrii, assembly GCA_036936625.1. NCBI lineage: Eukaryota > Metazoa > Arthropoda > Insecta > Lepidoptera > Papilionidae > Parnassius > Parnassius smintheus. The sequence goes on from JAUPFT010000011.1 coordinate 39,040,425, forward strand.
CACTTAATTTTTTTTTCGTGTTGTCCTATTTCTATGTATTGCATAGTTAGTACATATTTTAAATATTGATGGAATACAAATTACGAGGTTACTTATTTTTTTTATAGACTAAATAAGTTTGTATTTTGTTTTAGGTCGAAAACGATATGGAAAACTATGTGAAGTACAAACTAGTTGGTTTGCTTGTCAAAATCGGTATACAGAAAAACCACAAAGATGTTTACTATCAAAACTAAATGCCAAATCTAGGTCAGAAACAGTTGCACATGCAATTGCCACTACTTCACAAGAAATTGAGCATAGATTGTTGTTGATCCTGTTTTTACTACTCTAGATGATAATATTGACATTGATCCCTTGCCTTTTTTTTTTTTTTTGCGGATGGAAAATCATCTAATGACCCCTTTCGCTCTGGGTGGAGCGTAAGGGAGTGTCAGACTTTTACTGACTAAAAACCATCCGTGTTCCTTCAGTGCCCTTACGTTCCGGAGCCGCGGTATCTCTTTCGAACAGCCCGCAGCCCCGGCAGGCGTCGGCCCTTGTGGGCCCCTTCACGCTGCTGACAGCTCTTTGAGGCGCGCGTGGAACAAAACGCGCCGTCGACACGGCCTGTCGTCATTAGACGGACGGACGACGAGCTACCCATTGCTCGCCGTCCACAGGCCCGCGCCTACGGTGGCCGGGGGCCACGACGTAGCCCCCGACGCCCGGGGCGTCTTCCGCGGCGGCCGGGGGGGAAAGCTGCTGCTCTCTCCTTCTCCCGCTCCGCCACCTCCTTCGCTAGCATCACTGCTTCGCAGAAGGTGGTGACGGCATCCCATTCCGTCTCGCTCCGGACCATGGCTTCGACCAGGGCCGGACGCGAGAGGTCGCCGCCGCCTATCGCCGCTACGAGGACACGGCGGTGCTCCGCCCAAGCAGGGCACACCTCCACGGTGTGTTCCACCGTGTCCGCCGGTCCATCCTCGCAGTGGGAGCACCCGGGTGTTTCCTCCCGCCCGATTCGGTGCAGGAACCTCCCAAACACACCGTGTCCCGTGAGGACCTGCGTCAGGCGGAAGGTGAGGATGCCGTGGCGTCTCTCAAGCCACTCCTCAAAGAGGGGTCTTATCGCCGCTATAGTGGCGTGCCCAGCACGGGGTTGCGACAGTCGCTGTCTCCATGTCGCCATGAGATCGTGCCGGAAGTCTGTCCGCTGCGCGACAACTTGCCGCGGCAGCGGGGTTTCCCCACGGCATAGTGCCTCCGCACGCCATTCGTGCAGGCGCGCGAAGACTATCGCCTCCAGATCCCATGGCGGCAATCCGGCAAGGAGGCTCGCCGCCTCGCGGGAGATCGTGCGGTAGCCGCGAACCATTTTCACGGCTATCACCCTTTGGGGCGCGTTCAGGTGGTGGACGGCAAGCCGCGCCAAACCACGCGCCCACACTGGGGCCCCGTAAAGGGCCATGGACCGCACGATCCCCGCGTAGAGCCTCCGGCAGGAGGCGTTTGGCCCTCCCAGGTTCGGCAGGAGCCGCCTGAAGACAGCCCCGGTCCGTTCCAGTTTGGGAGCCAAACGTCGGAAGTGCTCAACGAAGTTCCATCGGCCGTCGAGGACGAGTCCTAGGTACTTCAGCGTCGACTCGACGTCGATGGATACCCCTCCTACCATCACTGAGGATCCCGGTGGTGGCCTGTTCCGAGGACCATGGAAGTGCATGGCCTCGGACTTGTGCAGAGCCACCTCGAGACCCAGTTGCCGAATCCTCTCAACGACTATCGCAACCCCGCGTGTCATATTTTCCGCCGCCGCCTCGTACGACCCCCCTTGTGCCAGTACCAGCGTGTCGTCAGCGTAGCAAACTACGCTGACGCCGGTAGGGAGGTCGGCGCGCAGCACCCAGTCGTAACCGATGTTCCACAGAGGTGGCCCCAGAACCGAACCCTGTGGGACACCGCACGACATCTCTCGCCGGTTCCACTCACCGTTGCGACCGGGGTAGATGACGGCCCTGTCCGTCAGGTAGTCCCCGACTATACGACGGAGATAGGTCGGCACCCGGTGATACCGGAGTGCCTCCCTAATGCAGCTCCAGGGCATGGAGTTGAAGGCGTTGGCAATGTCGAGAGACACCGCCAAGACAATCCCCCCTCTGGCCACTGCATCCCCCGTCGTTAGGGCTCTCACGCGCATGATGGCGTCCACCGTAGAGCGCCTCTTGCGGAAACCAAACTGGTGTTCCGCAAGATCCGGCCCCGTCCCCGCAAGGTGCTCGGCGAGGCGGTTTGCAATGACTCTTTCAAAGAGCTTGCCCACCTCGTCGAGCAGCACCACGGGCCGGTATGCGGACGGAGAGTCCGCAGGGCGCCCCGGCTTCCGAATGAGGACCAGCTTCCCCGTCTTCCAACGAAGCGGGAATTGGCCTCTCTCCAAGCATGCGCTTAGGAGCCCCTCCAGTCGGGGCCCGAGAGCCTCCGAGGCCAGGACCCAGGCTTTGCCAGGCAAGCCATCGGGTCCTGGGGCGGTATTCCTGGCCTTGAGCCTACGTACCGCCACTCTCAGGTCTACACCGGTCCCTTCCGGGATGTCGTCGTTGTCGTCCTGGTGGTCCGCTTCCGGCGGAAATCTAAACTTTTAGTTTAGATTTTTAATTATAGATAGACATTATATTTTAGTTTAGGTTGATGCCGCTAGATGGCGCCAATTAGGTGCTGAGTATCTAGCGACATCTATTATTTTGACCTGTGATAGTGACACTTATAGTGGCTTAGGATTTTTAACTTTTGTACTTTTATTTTGTTTAGTCCGAGTGTGTTCCGCCAGAGGGCGCTGGTGTGTTTTTCTACACCCCAGACATCTAGCGATCAACTGGAAAATTGACTTTCAATTTTTATTTATTTATTTATTTTTGGGACTTGTAAAAATTTTCGAATATTGCATGAACCTTTTCGCTACCATATATATGTGAATCCTTGGGTATGCCCCTCCGGCAGTTGAAATTTTGAAGTTACTATCTTAAATAACTTTTTATTTTTATTATATTTTTACTTTATTTTCAATGATATCGTGTTTCGGACTGACAAGGGACTTGTTTTGCCAAAATGGGGGACGAACCCCCCCTTTTTGTGCCGCGGAAGTCGCTGGCGCGCACGCCCCCACAGGGTGCTCCGGCGAGGCCTGCTCCAGGCCCCAGCTCGCAGAACCCAAGGGGAGGCTCGAGTGCGGCTCCGGAGAAGCGACCGCTCACGTCTCCGGACCAGCCGCAGCCAGTGACGCAGCGGCAAAAATTGGATAAAGAAAAGAAAAAAGGCGGGACTGTAGCTTCGGTTGCAGCTACTCCAGAACTGCATGAGGAAGACTTGGGGTCTGTGGAAGAAGAGTTCGATGCGTCCACAGCCACGCCACTAGAAGTCATTGAGCACACGCGAGCGGCCATCAAAACAATTATGGGCATCGTTTCTGGGCCAGGCTCTAAATTAAATAAAGCTGAAATAAACAAGATTTCGGTGACCGGGCAGGACCTGATTGCAATGATGGCGGCGATGCAAGTGCATGTGATGGAGTCTCAACTTGCGCTCTGCAGATCTGAAAGGGACAGATCTCAAGCAGAGGCTAAGCTGGCGCGCCAGGAGACCGCGCGTGCGCCCTCAGGTTACGGGGACCACGCCCCTGCTACGTTTGCATCGATTCTACGGATGCCAAAAGGTGTGGCAGCGATGCCAATTCCGGAAAAATCGGGGCCGGTCTTGGCATTCTACCCGGCAGGCGAACAGGAGCACCTCAAGACGGCAGATGATACTAAGGCTGAATTGAAGAAAACAATTAAGCCTTCTGAAATTAACATTCAGGTGGCAAAATTTAGAAAGATTGGGAATGCGGGGGTAGTGGTCCAGACCACGTCCCAGGAATATGCTCAGAAGCTGAGATCAGCGGCTCCGCCAACGCTCAGAGTGACAGAGCCTAAGCAGCGCTTGCCACTTGTGGCCTTGAGGGGCTTCGAGGATGATATAAAGAGCGAAGAGCTTCTGCCTGCCCTCCACGACCAAAACTTTGGAGAGGACGAGGTATGGACGCTTGAAGAGCTGAAGAAAAACTGCAAGGTGGCATTTAAAAAGTCGTGGAGAGGCAGTCGCAGGACCACAGTGGTGCTACAGTGTTCCCCTGGATTAAGGGACACGCTGACAGCACGAAAAAGGCTTTACGTGGGTTGGGACGTGGTCGAGCCATGTGACTTTGTCGACGTTACCTGCTGCCAGAGATGCCAGCAGTATGGCCACCCGGCAAAGTACTGCCGGGCCAAGGAGGTGACGTGTGGCAAATGTGGTGAGGAAGGCCATGCCAGGGAGGACTGTGCCTCAGTTGAGGTTTGCTGTGCCACTTGTAAAAAGTTTGGCAAGCCGGGCGCAAAAACCCATGGCACGATGGCGAAGGAGTGCCCGGCTAGGGTGTACGCAGAGGAGAGGGCGGTCAACACCACGCAATATGGCGGTTAAAAACATCAGCATTGGACAGCTCAATTTGGGACGTAGTGAAGTAGCCACTAAGGAGCTCCCAACACTTGTGCGGGACCAGGGCTTGGACATGGTTCTGGTCCAGGAACAGTGGCCGCAAGTACAGGGAGTCGTCCAGTTTGGCGAGGGACCGCAGGCCGGTGTCATCGTCTGCAACCTGGACATGGGTGTTGCCGGATTGCCACAAATTAGTAACCCCTATTGCGTGGTATGCCATGTGGAGAAGTACGGTCTCTATCTCATCTCCGCGTACTTTAAGTACAGCGATTGTATCGATCAACATATTCAACACCTAGAGACCGTACTTGACCAGTTGAAGGGCAAGCGCGTTGTAATTGGAGTGGATTGCAACGCGCACTCGCCACTCTGGTTCAGTAATGCTGAGCAAGTTGGAGGTAGGGGCCATGCAGCAGAATACCGTCGAAAAATGATGGAGGACTTCATCATGTCACGAGGGCTTGTGGTTAACAATGTCGAAGGTCAACCATGTACCTTTTCGGGAGTAACGGGTGAGTCAAATATAGATCTCACTTTATCATCCAGAGGGGTTGTGATATCAGAGTGGCGAGTCCTGGATTGCGTTAGCTCAAGTGACCATCGGCTGATCACATACAAGGTTGGAGGAATATCTGTTGCGAGGCTTCCGGGGCCGGTGGAGGTGCCTGCCCGTTTCCGGGACCGGGGGGTGAACTGGGGACTCTTTCGCGGTACTGTTCATGTACGAATGGGAGCACTAAATGTTAGACAGCCGGCAAACCGTCTCTGTGAGCAGTTCACAGACATCGTAGTCCGATCTGCGGAGGATGTTCTGGGGGCTGCGCGCCCTAGACGGGAGGCCGGCTATGAGTGGTGGACGCCTGAACTTGATGGAATGAGGAAGAAAGTGTGTAATGCGAGAAGGGCATGGCAGAAGACCAGAAAGAAAGGAGGCAGGTCTGAGGAACTAGCTATGGAATGTTTCCATAGTGTGAGAGCGCGATATAGACAGCTGATGGGGGACACGGAGCTGCATCATTTTCGAAAAATGGCAGAGGTCGGAAACACCGACCCCTGGGGACGGGCATACCAGATCGCAAGTGGGCGGTACCGTCCTCCTAGTAACATAATTAATGCCATCGAATATGTTGAGCGGCATTCTGGGGGGGTGAGGGAGGCCATGCAGGACCTGCTAGGGGCTCTGTGCCCAGACGACGACACGTCCAAGGACACGGAATACCATGGGCGTGTTCGGGTTATGGCCGCCTTCACTCCATCTGGAGCAGATGCCGTTCCCCCAACCATTGAGTGTTTGGGGGGTATAGTCAGGGTTTTGCCTAACACTGCTCCGGGACTGGACGGGATTAGCGCAAAAGTTATAAAGAATGTATGGAGGGCCGCACCCAGGGAATTTCACTGGGTGTATCGCAAATGTGTGGAAGAGGGAGTTTTCCCGGACGTATGGAAGAATGGACGGTTGATAGTGATTCCAAAAGGTAATGGCAGGTCATTGACGGACCCCAAGGCGTATCGCCCGATTACGCTCCTTCCCATTTTTGGTAAAATATTGGAGCGTATTCTGCTTAGGTGTGCCCCGAGTCTAATGAGGGGTATATCTGACTACCAGCATGGGTTTTCGCCAGGCCGGTCTACTGTTACAGCGCTGCAAGACGTGCTTCGTACTGCGAGCGAGTCGCAGCGCAAGTATGTGCAGGCCGTCTTTCTAGATATATCCGGGGCCTTCGACAATGCATGGTGGCCGATGATACTTTTGAAGGCCAAACAGGGAGGGATCCCACCCAACATCCATCGGATGTTGGTAGATTATTTCACCAACAGACGGGTGGGTATCTTTGTCGGCGAATACGTTGAATGGAAACGCTCGACCATGGGCTGCCCGCAAGAATCGGTTTTAGGACCGACACTATGGAATTTACTGCTGGACGATCTGTTGAGGCTGCCATTTCCTACCAATGCAAAGATGATAGCGTACGCTGACGATGTAACGCTCTTAATTGAGGCGAACTCTAGGGCTGACATAGAGAATACGGCCAAGTCTGTACTGGAGCTGGTTGATTCATGGGGGGAAAGGAATCGTCTCTCCTTTTCCTCCTCAAAGTCATGCACAATGACCCTCAAGGGCAGGTTCTTGCGACCACCCGTAATCAGGATGGGAAGCAACTCCATAAAAAACTCAATCCTTTATTAAGCATGCGAAGGATATGGGAGATAGGGCCGAGAGATGCTTCGGGAAAATGTCGCGGGTGTCGGCGTCCTCCTGGGGCATTCGCTACCCGGCTCTTCGTGTTTTGTATAAAGGAACATATGTTCCTATAGTAACTTATGCAGCGGCAGTATGGGTAAATCGGGTAAGGAATTATACGGTGCGTACGTCACTGCTCAGATCACAAAGGTCTTCACTCGTTTTGTTGACTAAGAGTTACGAGGATACGATAGAGAGGACGATCAGCACTGCGGCGCTTCCGGTACTAGCCGGCGTCCTTCCGGCTGACCTGGAGGTGACACGTGCTGGTAGGATTGATCTCGCGCGTGCGGAAGCAGAAAATGGGGAGTTGAGCAGGCGTAAGCGCGAGATTTGGGCGGACGTTATGAACGTATGGCAAGAGAGATGGGAAAAAGAGACGAATGGAAGGGACCTTTTCTGTTTTTTCCCGGATATGTCGGCGCGAATCAACGCAAGTTGGATTGTGCCGGACTATCAAGTCTCGCAGATGCTCAGTGGGCATGGTTGCTTTCGGAAGAGACTGTATGACATGAAACTGGTTGATTCGGGTATGTGTGATTGCGGTGCTGCCTATGAGGGTAGGCATCACGTGCTATGGGAGTGTGCGTTGTATGACGACCTGAGGTATAAGATGATGGACGGAATAGTACGCAGAAATGTGGGTCCGGTTTACTACCTGGACCTCGTGGACGGTGAGGACAGCTTTGGCCGGTTGCGGGAGTTCGCGCACGGTTGGCATGTAAGAATAACAGCCAAGGAGAGGCAAAGGAGCGTTCTGCCCGGAACCGAAGGCGTGGTGTGTTCGTCCAGCCCAGAAGGGGAGAGTGGCATACAAGGGACAGGAACAGATTAAATAACTTGTAGAGAGTCAAGAAAGTGCACGCGGGAAAGAGCCCAGAGCAAGTACCGCGTGCATCTCTCGAGATTCGGCCCGTATAACCGTGAGGTTGGTGGGGCCATGGGAGGTGGAGGTCCGCTTCCGGCACCGCAGGTGGCGGAGCCATAGGCGGGGGCGGATGTTCCCGTCGCGCAGGGAACAGAGCGCTCACCACGTCCTCCACGAGCTGGGGCCGGAGACTGCGTCAGCGGGGGGGCCCAGGTGCGGAGTTTATCCCGCACCATCTTGTAAGGGCGCCCCCACGGATCTCTGTTGAGAGTCTCCAGCATCTCTTCACGGGCCCGATCCCGGGCCCGCAGGACAGCCTCCCGGAGGGCGTTCTTCGCCGCTCTGTATCCCTCGTACAGCTCCGCCTCAATGGCTGCCGCATTCGGTGGACGAATGCGGAGCCTGCGATGCCTGGTGTACAGGTGCCGCGCGGCGACACACGCCTCGCGCAGAGACGTCAGCTCACGCGACCACCAATACACCTGACGCCGGGCGCTTCCTGGCCGGACGCGGGGCATTGCCACGTCACATATCTCGGACATGGCCTCCTGGAACCACCCTGCCTCATCATTGACGTCGGCAGGCCTGTCCGGTGATGACACCCAGGCCTGCACGATCGAGGCTTCCAGGAGGAGCTCCCGGTCCAGCTGCTTCAGCGCCCAACGCGGACCACTCGGGGCCTGTTGGACTGGCGCGCTCGAGGGCTGGGTGGAGACATCAAACCGGATGTACCGGTGGTCGGAGTAGGTCTCCACCCCCTCCATGACACGCCAGTCAATGGCACGCGGCGACAGAGCGGGGCTAGCGAACGAGATGTCCACCACCGACTCGCCTCGCATCCGCACACACGTGGGGACAGAACCCCGATTTAGGACGACCAGGCCTGTCTCCAGAGCCCAGTCTTCCACCATCCTACCCCGCACATCTGTACGACGAGAACCCCAAGCCAAGTTCTTGGCATTGAAGTCCCCGAGGACAAGTACGGGGAGGGGATAACTTCCGACGACGACTGCTCTCAGCTCTGTAAGAGAGTTGTGGAGCTCGGCGAGAGATCGGTTCGGGGAGAAGTACACCCCCACAACGACGAACTCCCCGAACCGTGCTGCTACGCACCCCTGACCCCTCCTGACACCTTCAAGGGTCGGGGTACTGGCGGCGGCCGAAGAGATGATGGCCACTGAGCCGTTAAGGTCCGCCACCCAGTCCTCCCTAGGCCAGACAAAATACGACTCAGCGACCACAGCGATGTTAATCGACCACTGCGCCATGCTCTGGAGCAACAGATCCTGAGAATAGGCGCAGTGGTTGATATTCGCCTGGAGGAAGCTTAATGGGGCCGTTATAGGCATTCCATTTCAGCTTCCTCCACGGGGGGCCCCTCTGCGGGCGTCGGTGTCGCGGCGGCGGCGGCGGCGACAGTGACAGCGGTGGCGGTGGCAGTTGCGGCTGCGGCGGAAGCCACAGAGGCGGTGGCGGCTTTGGCCCCTACCCTACCCGCGGCCTTGGCCTTGGCGGATGGCACGCAGGCCTTGCTTCCGGCCCGGTGATCGGCTGGCTTCCCGGTCGCCGCACATGCATCACAGTGCGGCGTGGCGCAGCAGGTCGCCGATATGTGTCCGGGCTGACAGCAGCGGAAGCAAAGGCCACTGCGGTCAACCTCCGAGGCGCATCTCACTGATACGTGGTGCCCCACGAGACAGCGATAGCACCTCAGAGGTCTGGGCTCCAGCAGCTTAACCTGCGCTGAGACCCAGCCCACCAGAAGCCTTCGGCCCTCCACTATGGTTTTGGCCGCCGTAACAGGGCAGCGCACCGTGGCGGCATGCATACCCTGTTGGTCCGGGCGTATGGCGCCTGACCTGACCTGGTCAGTAGTGCACCCCCGGACCTGGCGACGGCGGCCACCAACTCCTCCTCCAATACCGAGTCGTCCAGACCCATGATGCGCAGGTCTGCGCATCTGACGGGCCTTGACACTCGGGCCTCGTCCGCGTCCAGAGACGCTCTGAGCTTCGCAGCCAGAGCGTCCGCGGTCGCGCCACTGGATTCCCCGGGGACCTCCAGCATACGGGCCCCCGTCTGGGTGACTTTGAGCCGGAGGCCCCCAGTGATCCCGAGCTCCCCGAGGTCCACCGCCTCCTTCGCCTTCGCGAGCAGATCGCGGTAGGTAACGCCCTTCTTTTCCGCGTCCGGCTGTAGTGTAATCACTACAGCTGCGGTCTTCGGGGCGCGGAGCCTAGCCGCGATCTTGTGCACCCTAAACTGGCGCTGCCGCTCCTGCTCTTTGGCCTTTTTGGCTGCCTTCTTCCCCTTCTTTTTATCCCCGACCACCTGCCAACCGGCTTCAGCCGCGGGAGGTGTAGGGATCTGGGGGGGCGGTGACGGCGGCGGCAGCTGGCTTGCCGCTGGCGCTGGCACATTCGCCGCAGGCACTGGGGCTGGTGCAGCCACCATCTGTGCTGCCGCCTTGCCCTTTTTCGCCTTCGTCTTGCCTCCCTTTCCCGTCGCCGGCTTAGCCGGAGCCGGTTCAGCCGGTACCGGTTTTGCTAGAGCCGGATTTTCAGGGGTGGGGAGGAGCAACTGCAGCCCCGCCCGAGGGCTGGCTGGACGGCCCCGGCCTGGATGCGGTAGCCGTGGCCGCCGCGTACGTTGCCGGCCTCGCCGCCGTCTTGTTTGCCCCTAGGGGGGGGGGGCGCAGGACGATGCCCTCCAGCACGGAAAACCGGTGCCGGAAGGCAGCCAGCTCCTGCCGGACCAGGTTCAGAACCTGGTTCTCCACCGGCACGGGCCGGCTTGGGCGCTGCGTCTGGGGCGCCGCGTGAGAGGCAGGCTCACGTAGACTGGCCAGGTCTGCGCGGAGCTGCTCGTTCTCCTTCTGGAGAGTCTCCAGGGCAGACGTCAGGCGGGCCACGTCCGCCCGCAGCTTCGCCACCTCGTCCGCATTAGGCCCGGCCCCAACAAAGTTGGCCTCCGCAGCCGCCATGATGGAGGCGGAGGCCCCGGGAATGGCCTTAAACTTTGAGGTGGACTTTTGCTTGTAGGCCACGACCTTGATCGCGGCCTCCACCTCCTTTACGAATCTGGCCTTACGCTCCACCTCGGAGCCGCCAGTCGCACTCGTCTCTTCGCCTGATACCCGAGCCGTATCGCCCGGGTGGCGCCCCTCCTCGGCAAGCTTTGCCGCTCGTTCGGCCATCTGATTATCAGAGAGCTCCCTCCCCTTGCCTCTCAGCCCGCCCCGCCTGTTGGTGGGGATTTTCCGGGCCGAAACCTCCTCTTCACCGGATGACGGCCCCTGGTCGCCATCCAGCCTGGACCGCTTGCGGAAGAACTTACTGGTCTCCGCGGTCCCAGGCCCCACGCGTCGGGAGCTCTCTGAGCCTCCCACGCTGCTCGATGCGGCGTCGGACTCAGTCCCCGCATCGTTTCTCCTCTCCTCTACGTTGCCGTTGCCGGCGGTTTTAGTTTTGTTTTTTGTTTTTGTTTTTGGTGTTTCCATTTCTGTACCCACGAGTATGGGGGAATTAAAGGTCCACCTTGGCAGAGACCCCTGTACCAAGGTAAGCAGATTTAGAGGATTTATTACTCGCCAGGGGGTCTGCAGGTACCCTGGCGAGGACCGCACTTGCGACTGATTTGTTCATAGAACCCCGTCAGCCATCCATCCCCTCGCGGTGCGTCGCCGCTTGGGATTCGGGGTAACTTTTTATAGAGGTTTTCTCCCTCGCGGTCCGGGCGATTAAGCCAAGACCCTCGGTCCTTATCAAAGCCGCGAGACATGATCCACGACACTTCGACTGGGATTACGAGACCGGCGGTGACAGCAAAGGATGAATCCTTCACTGTCTGCCCGAAGGCAGGGTAAGTGCACACCGAGCCCGCCCTCGCTCCTCTGCTATGCCCTCTGCTGATCAGAGGGTCACGCAGAGGAACGCACTGTTGGTCCGGGATGGACCCCCCCATGTCAGAATAATTAGCCGCGGCAGCAACATTCCCCAAGGAATAAGAATTTCTTCTCATTTCTCGAGGAAGATTACCGCCGCGCCCAGGGTGCACCGGCCCAGTTGCTGCTCTTCCCTCCAGACGTATCGAGAGGGACCCGCAACTACCAGGCACACGTGGAGGACTTCTGACTTCGCACCCCTTTGATCCCTTGCCTGAAGAATACATAACTACGTTTTTAATCATACTAATAATGCGACCCTTTTTCTATTAATATTGAAAACATATGATTTTTAGATAAAATCATATTTTTATACACCGAAGGTATATTTGTAGTGAATTTCTTTATAAATAACAGGAATTTTTTTTTAACCATAAAAGCCACAAAAAGGTGCACTTAAGAAGACTAAGAAAACAAAACTACATAGTTAGAGGCAGATAGTAAGTAGGTAGGGAAGGAATGTTTACGTATTTTTGTTATACCTATACTTATCATTAACAAATGAAACCCAGAAGTATTAATGTAATAATGGGTACCTAGGTTATAAAAATATTATCTTATTCTTATGCGTATTTCAGCCGCGACAAAATCTTTGTTTCTTAGAAAATATTCCCCCACCATCATGTCACGGACTATTGGAAGGTTGTCAGATTGGCCCTTTTGAAACCCTTCTTCCATCATTAAATACTTAAAAACACCAGAGCGCACGAGGGAAAACAACTCACCCATGAAATATTACTACAAACGTATGATCGGGGCGCTGGAACGGTATCGGCGCGGCCACATAGAATCGATGACGTCACGCGCTACTCGCGGGCACGGACGAGATTTTAAAAATGTACGTAAATTTTCCACGCTTATAACTTCGGTAATAGTGCACCGATCGATGTGAAATAAAAACTAGAATTATGTGTTTGGTCTAGACTTTTCACCTACGTACTTAAAAGTCTAATATTGTAACCTTGTTATTTTCTTCATTGTAAAAGACAATGGGCAGAATAAATTCACATCTCTCTCTGTGAACACGTAGTTTTAATTAGTTTTTAATAAAGCTCTCGGCAGCTCCCGCAACTTGATTAGGTATTATAGGGCTTTACATCAACCCTTCGTAGATATAGTCACCTCCCTCAACTGGCTGGCTACGTTTCAGTGACCTCTTCGGGAAACCGAGGGTTTTGTCTGTGCCCTTCAGGATCATGTTATTAAGATCGGAAATACATCATAAAGGATGGCACCATCGACGTCTGTCGAGCTCGTTGCCATCCCGGTGAGTCACTTAGGCATGTCATCTCCGGTTTTTCGGTGTTTTCTAACTCTGGCTACTTGCACAGGCACAACTTAGTAGCCAAAATTATACACCAGGAGCTCACTCTGAAATACGGTCTCGTGGACCGGAAATTGCCTTATCACAGGTACTCGCCGGAAGCCGTGCTCGAAAATGACCGCGTAAGGCTCTACTGGGACCGGGCATTCATCACAGACAGGACTATTCTTGCGAATAAGCCTGATATTGTGCTGATGGATCGGGCACAGTCAAGGATATTTTTGGTCGATATTACCATTCTGTATGACGAGAACCTCGTGAAAGCCGAAACAGATAAGCAATCAAAATATCTGGACCTGGCTCACGAGGTGACCGAAATGTGGGGTGGTCTGCCGACCGAAATTATTCCTGTAGTCTTCTCTGCGAATGGGCTAATCCCGGTCAGCCTCTCGGGTCATCTGAGGCGATTGGGACTCCGTGACGGACCGCTCCGGGCTCAAATGCAGAAGGCGGTGCTCCTCGATACCGCCCGCATTGTCCGCTGGTTTCTTTCCCTTTCCCCCTAACCCTCGGCCGTTTGGTCTCCTGCCGAGGGCTTCCATCTGGTTGGGCTTTTATTTATTTGTGAATTTTTATGTATTTATTTTATTTTATTGATATTTATGTATATTTATTATTCTCATTCACAATTATATATTCATGGAACCCAACCAGATGAGAAAAGCATATAGATACCCCAAAAAAATAATAATAAATTAATAATTTATATTTGTAATAATTAATAAAAAAAATTGAACAAAATAAATGGGGCGCTGTGATTGCTAAGTCATGCGCTAGTTTGAAATGATTATATATAATTCGAAGAAAAGGAAAAAAAAGAAAATAACGAAATTATTATTATTTATTTATAAATAAATTATAAATTATGTTTTTAATAATTTTAATTATAAATATTATAAATTATTACAAATATAAATTATTAATTATTATTGATGTATTATTATTTTATAATATTTTACCATTTTTAATGTTTCCTTTTGTTAAAAATTAAAAAATTACTTCGCAGTCACTACTTACCGACGGCAGCACGGCTACAAATTTTACAAATTTTCAGGGACCAGCGGGCTATGCTTTAGCATGTAGCGATCGTTCTCCTCTTCTCTAACGTCCATGAGGAGAACGATCGCCATAGAACATAGTATCCCAGAAATATGGACACCATAAGTGTGGCGCTGCGACCGCTGAATTCGCTCATTAAAAGTCATTTTCAGTCTATTTTTCCGATTAGATGCTAAACCACTTGCACATCAACGTTTAATAATATTTCTCCGTTTTTTAATGTCTCTTTTTGTAAAAAATTTAAAAATTACGGAGCATGAAAATTTTCTCATCAATGCCGCGAAGAAAATTTGTACATTTTTCGACTAACTTCATCTACTTGTACTCATAAACAGCTAACTTCGCAGCCACTACTCACCGACGGCAGCGCCGTTATAAATTCTACAAATTTTCAAGGACAGGCGGGCTTTGCTTTATGATGCTATATTTTATAGTTCGTATAATGCTTTTTTTTAATTATTTTAATAATTTATTATTATTATATTACTTTATTATATAAATATTTACTGTAGAAATGCCAAGGACTGCAAGATTTTGATTATAAATTGGCTAAAGACCCTGTCTTACGAAGACACAGAAAAACTTATATTTCGACACATAGGGTGAGAGAGAGAGAAAAAACCACATAACACACACACACACACACACATTTATTTTTGAATATTTTATTTCCTTTTTTTTGGATAATATTTTTTTATGTAATCTCACGTCTCTTGAACGTTTTGTTTGGCTATGGAAGAGCGGGAGTCTCTGACACAAGTGCCTTAAGGTACTTAAAAGATGCTCCCTACCCTATGCAAATTGTAAATAACAAGAGAAATAAACTATTATTATTATTATTAAATATAATAATTTTTTATAGCGATCGTTCTCCTGTTCTCTAACCTCCATGGTCTGTACTCCTAATCTCTACACTCCACAACTTGCACATATTATGTTCGTCTGCTCTAAGTCTATGGATTAAATTAAACAATGTGGGTTTCTGTTTTAAAATAACAGATGGCTGATGGCAGTAAATAAGAAAAAATTAAAGCGTATTATAATTATGCTAGATAATAAAAATTTTAGGTTTTAAATACTTTAAAATACGTAAATTATAAGAAAATAAAAAATATGCAAAGTTTAAAGATTATGGAATTGCAGTTATCTGTAAAACCGATTATCGTAGAGTGAAACGAAACGTAGAAGTGAATGTACCCATCAGCAAATGAATGACAAATTAAAAAGTTTTATTTTCTTATATTGGTACGAGATTTTATTGATTGTTTTCTTTCAAGATTTTCGGCCAGACGGCGACTGAAATTGCAAGTTACTGTGATATATTTATTTTCAATAATTAACTATTCTTATCAAACCAATTAAATGAGCAGGGATATCGAGTTATGTCTATAAGTAATGGAAGGTACAGAACTGGGTGGCGACCAGCAATTCTGTTTGAGATGGAACAATTTTCAAGCGAATATAACTTCTCAATTCGAAGCACTGCGCGATGATGAGGACTTCGTGGATGTCACCCTGGCATGCGAAGGACACAGGCTGGAAGCCCACAAAGTGGTTCTCTCGGCGTGTAGTCCTTATTTCAAGGAATTATTTAAAGTAAGTACATCTTTCACTCCACACACTTTGATGTGTCACCATTACAATGACTCTAGTGAAAGTTGTTATGTATAAAACACTTGATCTACTTACAAATGCCATGTCTCGCGTTCCGGTTAAGTACTCGTGATTTCATTTATTTGTGCCTACTTTAGAATTCTGTTTCACAATTTCTAATTAACTCATTACCATTGAATCTCTTTATGTCATATGCATTATCTTCATAAAATAAAAACGAAACAGTATTGTATTTCTACAAATTAATTACAATACTTTTTTAAACCATAAATTTATGTATATATGATAAATTAGCCAATCAAATCTACACTTAATCAACCTATCTGTAATTTCATAATTTTTAATATACTTCTATTCAATTTGTAGTTTTACTCAACTTCTACTTTATTGTGCAAGAAGAAGTGACATTTATCAAAATTAATTAAAATTCTATGGTATTTGTAATTATAAAGCATAAGATATGTTGTGTAAATATGTTAAATTACGCACAGTAAACTGTGACATTTTTGGTTATTTGATCTACCTTTAAAACTTGCAAGTATTTTTAATGTATAATGAAGTTTTATAGAGTAATAAGTTCATGTGTACATAGTTAATGTATGTATAAATAATTGTACTAATTAAATTTCATTATTTACATGTAAAGCTTTGAAGCTTATCATGTTACTTATGATAAAATAATGATTTAGTATATTATATAGTATATTTAATTTAATTTCAGTACAAGTCATGTATTTATTAAATATATTTACAACATTTGAAAAAGTTAGTTAAAAAACTTAATTTATTCAATTTGAGAAATTCATATAATCTGTCCCAAAATAAATCATTGCTCTCATCAAGTCATCTTCATTACCAGATTTTTGAAATAAATAAGTTTTTACTGTAAATAAAAATGTTCATATATATATATATATATATATATATATATATATATATATATATATATATATATATATATATATATATATATATATATATATATATATATATATATATATATATATATATATATATATATATATATATATATATATAATATATATATATAGTAAATTTAAAATGTACACATTAAAATAATAAAAATATTAAACTGTATTTCTACTTTATTAAGATAGTTTAAAAAATTGTGAAAATTTAAAAATAAAAATTCTATTATGAGTGTGCTTTGAAAGGAAAAGAGTAGTCTACATCTATGTTTGTAAATATATTTATCATCATAGATGAGTCCTTAGGACTATTAATGATTGCGACTTTATTTATTATTATTTTACTGGACCATAAAGAGAGAACAAGCACTTCTTTACATACTACATAAAATTCATCTATATTCTGCCTTATCATACATAATATGAATGAATGTGACATGGCAGCCCAGGAGCTAAGCTCTTGCTTTAGGTTTCATAGTATGCGAGCAAATTGTGAGTGCAAATTTTAATTGTAGCTTTAGGTGTTGAATAACCATGTACTTAGTGGTGTGAAAACCTGTATGTCTGAGACAAAAAATTTCAATAGCATGTGAAGTTTGCTATTCTTATTCCTGCTATACTTATTCCTGCATAACTCTTTCAAAAATGCGATGTGGCCGGTGCCCCACAGTGGGATGTATATATAGTATTTTTTTATATGTGAAAGAGCCGCACTGCAGCTATATTATGGTTGTAGTATGAATGGGTTAGTTGTAAAAAGGAAGAATCATACTCTCACAGAATACTAGTGTGAAATAGCAGCTTAATGCTGCTATTTCATATGGTGAATTTAGAGAACCGAAGACTTTTTACCTTAGTCCTTAGGGCTGACAATGCATTCTGCATTTCAATTCTTAATCAGGAAAATATGTAGATGTCTATGGGCCACAGCATCCACTTACTTGGACTGTGTACTTGTTTATCACACTTATACTATAAAAGAGTCAAGCTAAGCTTTTTTTATAAAAAGCATCAAATTTATTCGAATATTTACGCGAACACTACACATTGATTAAAACTACTTTGCGCTTTCCAGTGACCATAGGTGCTGGAAAGCGCCCGAAACGTCGATAATTAAAAATAATAGTAGAATGAACGCGATAAAATCCGTAAGAGTAGTTTTAATCAATATTATGATACATTTTTGAAACTTAACCCTTATCAGAACAACAAGATACTTCAAAAAAATGTAGTCAAAGTAGGAACCATCACATTTTCTCTAATATCAAATTTCTTTTATGTGAATGACCAATCCAAAAAATTATTTAATGGAATAGAATCCAATCCTTCACATATTTTAAAAATAAATTTATGATTTTACTTTAAGAATTTACACACACATAGAAAGTAGTTAAATAATTAAATTGAGTTTACAAGAAAATTTCGACACTTATGGACTCATGTTGATGGATAGCACAAAAACTGCTCATAAATGACATTAGTTTTATTAATGTCTGCAATATCTAAGTTTTGTTTTCCTGGCATTTAGTGTAACAATAATATGCTACAGTATATTGTCACTGTGCTCGCAGAACTTTAATAAAGAATAAATAATGTCATAAGCTTTTGCTATTTTTGTTACTAGTTGAAATAATGCAAAAGGTTTAATGGACACATCTGGCTTGTAGTTAAAGTTAAAAAGTTAGGGGGCTAGTACTTAGTAAATACTAATAAAATGCACTGATCTTGTTTTGACCACAAAAAACGATTGAGGTGTTATTTAGGCTCATCTACAATATGTTTGTGAGTATAACAGTCTAGTCACAGAATAAAAAGTAGTACTACATACAGAAGTTGCACTCCTTTGATGTACACTACTTGCCGTCATTTTAATAGCCTACAGAATTATTACTAATTGGATAAATTACTCATGCAAGCGAAATTAAACTTTGTCACTGTACTAGAGTGTCCATATAGCTTTGCATCTTTTCCCATTCCTACGTCACGGACAATATTTCGTGGTTACCCTGGACTTTCAATAAAGAGTAAAAAATACAGAGTAAAAGGTACAACATACATACATTTGTATGTTGTACCTTTTCATTATTTACCTAATTTACAACTGTTTTACTTTAGTATAATGTTTTATATTTCTTATAGTCTTTAAAATAATGGTTACTAAATTTAAGAATGGAAAAATATTTACATGGAGTGATAAAATTAATATTTGTTAATAATTTTAGTAAATTATTTGCTGGTTTTTTCATTATGTTTTCAAAATTGTTAATGAATGTATTTTCAATATTAAATATATATATATACCGGGTGCTTCAAAAAAATGTATACACACTTTGAACTTCCATAGAAAATTTATTTACCGTTCTACAAAGTTAAATTTCAGGAAAATAGAAAGCTGAAAGTCCAATGTAAATGAAACATAAATAACAAATGTTAATACTGTTCAAATTGGTGACCTGCAGCATCAATACAATTCTGAGTACGAGTCACCACAGATTCTGTACATCGTATCAAAACGTCCAATGAGATTTCTCTACACACTGCTTGAATCTCATTCCAAAGAATGTCTAGGTTACGTGGTTTACGTTTGTACACCTCATCTTTTACTGTGCCCCACAAGAAGAAATCCAGTGGTGTAAGGTCTAGAGAGCGTGCTGGAAACTCGATTGGCCCCCTGCGTCCTATCCACTGGCCCGACAAATTTTGATCCAGGTAAGCTCGTACGTCCCTGTGATAGTGCGGCGGAGCACCATCTTGTTGAAAATAAAAATCATCATTACCGTATAATGCACGAATGGCAGGAAATATGGAATCAGCAAGCATTGTTAGGTAATTAATACCAGTTACAGTGCCTTCAAATCGAAAAGGTCCAATGAGTCCCCTTGAAGACAAACCGCACCACGCTTGTAGCTGTTCGAGGCCGACCTGAATGACCTTTATGCACATCACACACTGTTCCATGAACTTCGAATTTGTCTCGTATGCGTGTAATTGTTAATCTTGAAGGTGGTTCTGTATCATACTCCCTTCTCCACTGTCTTTGAACTTCATTTACATTCTCAAACTTCCAGTACCACTTAATAACCTGCTTACGTTCTTCAAAACTCAAACGTACGTCCCCCATGTTGATATTACAAATTCCAACTGATAATATAACATAGAGGGACTATTATGCTGGCACCTGGTGAAGAAATATAACATTAGCCTTGTAGAGCGGAAAAACTACAATAGTTTAAAGTGTGTATACATTTTTTTGAAGCACTCGGTATATATATATATATATATATATATATATATATATATATATATATATATACATTGCAATAGAACTCATACAATAATTTTATCCCATAGGTAACCAAATATACTAAACAATCAAAAATGTTTATACAAGTGTAAATAAAAAATCTGTTTAGGTAAACAATGTTTAAACTTTGAAATTCACTAGTAGTCCCTTGCTTAAAATGCGCTAGCTCTGACTGTGTATGTAATCTGAGGTTCAGCGCAATTGTAGGTATTTATATCATGCAGATAGCAAGAGTGGCAGAGGCCTGGTCTAGTTTACAATAGAAATTTCAGTTTAAGTGTACAAATGCTGTAGATACAATCCCTTGTTTTGGAAAATGAAATAGTTTTTTTCTCTTTTTTATAAGAATACTAGTACTACAAGTAATACTTATACTACTGTTAACAACTCCAAGGAAGTTGTACTGTGGTCAAATAACAGTTTCTAACCCACAGCAACAATATTTTATCATATATTTGTCAAACTTAAAGACTGCTTTTAATTTCTTTGCTAACAAGTATAATGGGTAAATTAATGGTGACACAATGAGAGTTATAGTCTAATAGTAATTGTGCTTAATGATTTAACTCATTATTTTTATATTATTGTATGTATAATTACTGTAGTTAAATCAGATATATAATTTATTGAAAAAGGTCAAAATATAAAATTGCGGCAGTCTAGTTGCATGTGAAATGATTCCAGAATACTTCGCAAGAATTTGTGTAATATATTATTTCATAATATTAATTGTATAATTTCCAAATAATTTTAAACCCTATTTGGCTTTTAAATTAAATACTAGGTACATAGAGTTTACTCTTTTCTAAGAGGCCGGCAATACACCTGTAATTCTCCTGGTGTTGCAGTTAGTTGTTCATGGGCGGTGGTAGTTTACCATTAGGTGAGCCGTATACTCGCCTGCCCCCTCTACTATAAAACAAATAATTTTGCTTAGAGTTGCACTTGGAGTCTGTTTTGTAGCGACTTGGCGTAGAACATAACATGCACTTTAAAAATAATAAATTGTGTAGGGGCAGTTTGGTCTACTGACACAGAACTTCCCATTTAGTATTAGCAGTTTGAAGTTACCATTGTTACCAAATGTAAATTTGCTAAATTAAATTGAATTGGATGACAAAATATGAAGTGTTCATTAAGCAATTATGACTTGAATGGCATTAGTTTGCAGTCTCATCATATCATTTTTTAGTTTTCAAGATACGTGAGGCGAAATCGTTTAACGAAAAAACGCACTCGCACATACATACGCACATGCAACATATATCCCATTAAAAATGAAAAAGGTTGTTCACATTTCAAATAAAAAAGTAATAAGTTTTAAATGCTGATTATTAAAAGTAACACCAATTATCACACCCAATGATGTTTAACATCCTTTGAGACATTTAATATATCTTATTAAATTTACATTCTCTACATTCCAAAAATAAATCATTTAACAGTTTTAAATCCTTAAATATTAATTTTAATAAATATATAAGTTTTAGAGCAAATACATATAAGATTTCAAGAAAATTTACACAATGCGGTCTCTCTCCAGATGTCTGCTTGAAGTTGAGTTGCGTAGTTACTTTTTACATACCACTTTCTTACCCTGTTACTGCGAAATTATAATAGAGTATCTCTTTCTGTACATAGTTACAGTACATGGGGATGCAAAAATGCGATTGTAGAACATTAAGTATATTATTACTATATAAGCGGAACCACACATCTGTAATATAAGTATGATTAATCCCACCAAAAACACAAATGTGAAGTTCGGTGCAAACAACATTCCAGATAGTCCATTTCGCCTATAAAAGAATTGTGATATGAGTGCAAGTCCTACATCATACATAACTTAACTACAGGAATGTATAACGAACTTTAATTGATTTAAAAGAAAGTTTGTTATATCCTTTGATATTTAATTTTGAATTTGGCAAGTTTTAAAAGTTTGATAATTACGTTAAGTTACAATATGCACACTGCAGGTGTATCACCCTTTTCTTTTTCTTGGAACTTACTTGGAGCGTAATGCAACAATATAGGAATTGTATTATATCCGTAACTGTTTGGTAAGCAATAAATATTTTTTTCAGAACAATCCATGTCCCCATCCTATAATATTCATGCGGGACTGCGAGGTGTCGCATGTACGTGCGCTGTTGCAGTTCATGTATGCAGGACAAGTAAATATTGCTCAGGCGCAGCTTAGCGCCTTCTTACGCACCGCGGATGCGCTTCAGATCCGCGGCCTCACTGATTGCTCACAACACAACGATAAAGTAAATATATTTCCGTCCCAAGCTTTTTTACTTTATATTTACAAGCTGTGGGTGTTATTTTTGTATTAAAATTGTTATTCTGTTGCAGAAAGTCAATCGAAAATCCCCTCCTTCTCAATTACGTAATTTGCTCAGCGCCAAGCCGTCACATTCTACCTCCTCCTCCAAAGCCGCAAACCAAAATGTTGAATCGACGTCTACTGATGACCATGAAAAGAGCGCTGGTCGACGTTCCGCGAGAAATTCTCCCGATGTTGCCAGAAATAATCTCAACGAAGAAGCTCCCTTTCAAACTTCTAGTCAAATGAGGCCTAATAATAATGACTATAGCGAATCCTGCACCTACCCTACATTAAGGGTGAAAACTGATCTCGAAGCACTAGAAGTAAATAATGAAGAACATGATATATTAATGGATTCCGGTGATCCGGACAGAGTCGAAAAATGTGAGCCAGATTTCAGCGCAACGGACCTATTAGAACCGAAAATGGAAGTAATGGAACAGGAAGTCAGTGACGAAGAACGTTCTGGTTTACAACAACTTTATTACAACGAGAATAATGCGCTGGCTAATCCATTCGCGACAATTCAAGGTACTGATCTCCAAAAGTGATTAGTGGCTAATTAAAATATTATATGGGAACTAATATATCATTTCGTTTTTTAAGGTAACGTGGATCTCATGGGTGGGCTGAACACGGAACTGCGGGATGAGAACGCGGAAGGTAAATATACTCTATTCTCTTTCTGCCACGTCATTCTCACATGCACACGTCGACTCGGACAGCCGCGCCCCCGGCGAACCTCTTGATTTCACAGTCAAAATACAAACCGTTTAGAAGTTTAAAGAGAGAGCGCGCGTGATTTCGTATTGAGTCAGGTGGCTAGGCGCGCGGGTGTCGGGTGTCGTACGCGCAGCCGACCGCCCGCCCTCAAGCCCGTAACCGACCCCTCCAATGCTAACAGGAATTTTCCCACACCGATAATTGAGACGACCTGAGTAGTCATCAAAGAAAAGTACATATAGTTCTCAATTATCGTATCCCCTATATGGCTATACTCGAATTTTAGGGATAAACTGCAACTTTTTCTTGATTTTAAGCCGATTTCTCTATAAAGATACCGGTCTTTAGTTTATTTTTTTCTCTCTAATATTTGATTAGTAATATTTGTGTAAAGTCAGAGTCTGTAAAATGTTTTTTTTTTATATTAGAAAATCATAGGTAACGAACTTCTAGGAATAAACCATTATCACGTAATTTGCAAAGCACCGAACGAAGGGTGTCGTTCGGGACTTCTATGATTGGAAGTTTGCAAAGTAAAGAATATGAAAAGTCGCTCATGATCACTGCATACACGTCTGTTACAAAACACACAATTTCTTTTTCGGGTTTTTCTTGCTTGGTTTCTGGTGAAAGAATTCATTGCATCCATTGTTACTTACGGGGAGGGTCGGAGACTAAGTTTCGCTCTTCGAGAAAGAACTAAGAACCTAAAAAACGAGGTGTATTATTCGTGATGTCCTAAACAAAATTAAAAATTGCTTCGCATCTTCGTACGTGGACCTATTAGCATTGGAAGCGGTGACGTGGTGTATAGGGAGTGCGGGTCGGGGTCGCGGGGCGGGTGCCGCAGTGCGAACTGGTGTTGTTGGCAGCGGGCGCGGGCGCGGGCGCGGTCGCGGGCGGCGTGCGGTGCGCGCAGTGCGGGCGCCGGTACAGCAACGCGTCCAACCTGCGCCAGCACGTGCGGCTCATCCACGAGGCGCAGCCGGTGGTGTGCGCCACCTGCGGCCGCAGCTTCAAGACGCCGCTGTACCTGCGCCGGCACACGCTGGCGCAGCACCCCACGCGCCTCAAGCTGCCGCCGCCGCCGCTTCCCGCGCTGCGGCCCGCCCATACTTACCAACAGTAGCCGCTACTGGCCGCATACAAGTCGCACTGTAGCCGCATACGCGCGCTCTCTCCTAACCGCACTCTAGGAACGATGCCGAACGCGCGACCTTAATGCCGGTTTTCTATATTTAAAAACGTTTCCTTTTCTTTTACTAGCAGTTTTGCAACAATTAGAGTGCAAGAAAACCCCCTTTTTCAACTATTTATGAAACTTTGAAAGTTTTTAATTCATTTGAAGTCATCCTAAGTTGCTAAATGAATAGTTGTGTATTATAAATAAAAAAAAGTATTCGTTACGGAGAACAAAACGTTTCTTGAATATAGAAATCGGGCATATAAACGACCAGTGCCTCGATTCCGTTCCGTTGAACTTGATAGATTATTTGTATCGACGTCGATCGGTCTTGTAAGTCGGTGCAATTAATGTCTTAAATAGTAATTTGAATCTGAACGTGAACGGTTCGTTATCGGAACGCGTTGCGGACTCCTTACTTTTTTATGACTCTGATTATTACTGTTATCTCTTTACTTTCTTTTCACACATCATGTCGGAGGAGTTGCGCTGGTCCTCTCTGTTGTGCTTCAACGAAGAGCCACAATAGTAGAGCGAATTATCCGCTTTAGCTTTATATTGTAAAATTCATATAATATATCGATAGTAACAATGCGGACAGTTCCAGTGCGTTATTCTATTGTTCCTCGTCGTTGATGGGTTCCACATTATGAAGATGTGGCTTAACGTTGTAATGAAGACTGTCAGTAGATATATCTAGTCTGTGATCGGAGTGTCGCCGGGGGCCTTTCTGCCGTCACACCTCTCCGCTTATTGCGTGCCTTTCAATAATTACTTATACCGAATGCCATACACGAGTTGCCTTAACGAGTCCCCTTTGGTTCGCAGCTAGTATAAATAATACTGTCTAAGTTCGGTTGTTAACAATTTAATTAATTTTTATTTGCAAACTAGTGTGGTAATGCATTTAAAAAATGAAATTGGGTGGTCTTATGTTATTCTTGTGTTTCTGTGACTAACCGGGCCTCGTTAAAGGAAACGCTAAGTACCTTCCTTTCTGACAATAGACTGATTGTTGTTAAGCATTTGTTGCAACCGGTGCTGATTTATCGTAGGTTATTTACAGGTTACATATTATACATACATACCTTACATTATACACGTTATTTGATCGACACTTTCTATCGCTTTCCCAGTAAATGTGTATTTTCTTACAGAGTATAATTTTTTTGTACTGAAAGCGCGATCGAAAGGGTCGAACAACATCCGTTTTTATGTGTCGGACTCACGAAGTTACATAATCTCGTGACGAACAACAATAACAATAGTGATATTTTTATACACAATAGTTTATCTTTACACAGTGTTATATTGTTGAGTGATTGGATGGCTCCCGGTTATTAGTTTGTACAAATCTCAAACGTAAAGGTTAATATTATATGTCTTCAGGTTCACGCATTAAAAATAATATAAACTAAAATAGTTGTTACAAAGTATTTATTGTTAAAATGAAACTTGCCATAGCTCACACGTACCCAGTGACGAAACCTTTTGTTCACACTAGTTCGAACTGTCGAACTAGTAAGAATTTTTTTCTCATAGAATCGACCGTCGAACTAACGAGAAAAAAATCTCACTAGTTCCACAATCGAACTAGTGAAGACAAAGGAACGCAACAAAACACTGAAAAAATTAATAAACGGTTTGTATTATAATTTAAGGCATCGCGTGTTTTTTTGTGCACCTTATATAAACTATATTTTTAAGAAGTCAGGAAACTGACTGATAGTTGATTATAAAAAAGGAAAGAAACGTTTGCCATGAAAACAAAAACATCTAGTCATTTTAAAGAAACAGCATTTAGAAGGGGCATGATGTCTAAGATGTGGATTAGGGTTGTGAATTACAATATTAGTTTTTTAACAGATTATTGTAAACTTACCGAACTGTATGATGAGATCTCAATTATTTTTATGATCTCAAAATTGAGAGTATGCATTTTGTAAAAGCATTTTCACCTCGATTGATAGTGTAATTAGTAAAAGGGGAGCAATATTTGCAAATCGTATAGTGGTATGTTTTGCGATGTTGTTCATTGATTAGAAGCGGCAATTGCAACCAACATAATATTTAATTTTAAGTGTTGAAAAACAAGTTTTATAATAATTTATCCCTTGACTATGTAACGACGCACCTCGTAGTCGTCATATTTAAAAATTTCATTGTATACACTACGAAATCTCATCGTACTCGATAAAATCACTTGAAACAGTGAACAATTATGACCCTTCAAATTTTATTGTAACGATAAAAAAAAATTATGAATGTAAATTAAAACGAAAATATTATTCGGCAATTAATAGTTTCCATTAAATACTAAATTTAGATTTTGAGCTTAGTATTTCTTTCATAGTGTTTCATACATAGACAATATAAATGAATTTCAACGTCGTGTCACGCTTGTTTTGGGACTAACGTGTTTAATTGTATGTTTTTCACTTTTATATTAAATAATTTATAATTGTTTGAACAAGTTCAAGTAAGATTTTTTTTAAAATCGAACAATATAATATTACCGCTGAATCCGGTTTCAAGCGACTTAGGAAACATTTCTATTCTCAAATATATTGTATAGTTAGATTGTTAATACGTAAAATAATGCCCTTAAATAATTTTTAATGTTTTTATTATATTTCTTGAATATTTTTGCAATAAATCAGTCAATTTAAAGTTTTGCTGTTTGCAACACTGTGACTATCCATACTTTAATATTTATATACGGTAAACATATTATTATAGTTCTATATTGTAACCAAGTTCATCTGTGCAATGGCTTAGTGCAGAATATTATTACAAGTTTTATGTATGGACATAAATCAATGTAATTTTTTTACTTAATAATAAAAAAATAAAGTATTCGAAATACGAAACGATTTTTAGTTGAAATTCTTAATAAACTTTGTATTTATAAATGTTTTGAATTTAAGGTTCAGTTACCTATAAGTCGAAACTAAATACATTTTCACTCTGTATATATTTTTTACATTTAGCGTGACGCTTATTTAAAGCATGAAAATGAATTAAATATTATCTTGACTGGCCATGCAGAATAATTTTGTAGAATTGTGTTTTTAAATATTATTGCTAAATAGTGGCACAGACATTTTTTCCGAGTAACGATAAACGAAATTTTGTCGATAAATTTTACGTCTTTAACCTTATGAAATCCTTGCAATTTAACTTTTTTTTTGTGTGCAAAACGATGTAGGTGCTTTAAATTATGAAATTAACTTTTAACGTTTTAACTAACAATTTAATTAGAGCCGGTTCGGCTATTCCATGTTTAGTTTTAGTTTTTTCTTTATTTTTGATAGTTACTATGAACGGAAACGTTCTTTAAGGTACCAAAACAATAAATCGTAGTACCTACCGTTATAAAGGTATTTATATGAAAGTAACGTTAGTTCTGAGTTGTTTAAGGGCTCGTGGGCTATAAAATTTTAATCTTGCTGGAGATTTTGCTAAGAATTACGCATTTTAACCATACTTATACGTAATACAATGTGTTATTACTCGCTGTTTTCTCACGATGCCTGGACTTTAAAATGGTTAGTCATGGATTTTTATTACTTACTTTTTAAAGAAATTTAAATAAGAGTCAAAGGAATTGTCGTTCACTGTTCTTAGTGACAAAACGAATATAATTTCTGCTCCTGTATCTAATTCTCGGTCTTTTATCAGTTCGTTCATTTAATAATTTGTTCTTTATTTTTATCAATTTTTGAATTCAGTCTCTTAATGTTAAATAACTTATCGGAACTAAAGTTCACTCAAATTCGAATGTGGAATCCTTAAGAACCAAATCATATCCGTCGCATTTGACATCGACCTTATGGCTCGTTGCATTGATTAAACTCATAAAATCTTAGTGAGTTAAATAGCGATTAAAAGCTGAACTTGACAACTGAACACTTCAATTTGCACATAGTTAATCATAAATCGTACTACACAAACGGATATTTTGCTAAGAAAAAAAATCAATCGGCATTTAAGCTTAAAATTCCTTGTAAATAATGCTGAAAGTCGAGCCGTGTGCCTTATGACGACACAGTGTACGTTACATTTTTGTACGTTTAGCGTAGGTAATGATCCAGTTATCCATTTATTTTAAGTTACGAGTTGCTTAGTAGGTATACTATGTTGATTTAGGATTTTTTTTCGGTTGGAGCGTTTAATCAGTATTGTTGATTATGTTGACCCGTGCAAACAGTTGTAAGAAATGGTTGTGTGGCAGCGGTTAGCGGGCGATGGGACGGGCGTCGCAACCGACCGGTGCCGGACGCCGTGTGGCTGGAGCAGCACCGTCGAGCCCTGCCCTTCCTGCTCAAGCGAGAGAACGAGCGCGGCGGCCCCACGGCTCCTAGGCTTGTAAGTCTCCTTTTCATTTAGTTTTATATCGTAAATACTAAGTTCTAAAGCCGAGTCAAACAAGTAGTAACTAATTCAAATATTAAATAAAAAAAACCAAATCGCCAAAGACATCCAAAATGAACACAAGAACCGCATTCGTGAGTTCACTACCACACGAACAAGCTTGGAATAAACAAAAAATATCATACTACCTACATTATTACATGACTCAAGTCACTTGTCAGACATGACTTTAGACATATAATTTTATGACTGGGAGGGCGCCATCTTGTAAAATCATCAAAAATTAGGATTGCATTTATATTTTTAGCAAGTCATTTAGTTTGATTTATTCTCTTATTTTACTTTTAATAAAATCCCTGAATTTTTCGTATAGTGCACATATACTGGGCCTGAGATGGACCGTCTCCTTTCTCGGCATTATTGCGTTTCAAATTCAATTCCTTGCATTTGATTGTATGTCAAAGTAACTGGAAAAGTGACGGACAATTGGATGATTGACAGTACTCGAACGATATATAGTATATTAATATAATATATAGTAAATTAATATAATATCGTTTAATATGAATTTGCCACTTTTAGTAGTGCTTTAAATTTTAATTTTAATTATATTTTTAGTAGCTATCTAGCTATTTAAAACATACAAAAGAGATGATTAATTAATTTTTAGAAACTATAGCGTCATTACACTATATTCACCTACATTTTCTATAAATATGTTGGCTTTTGTGATTTTAAAAGTATTTCAATTGATTGTCATATATATTTAACGGGTTTATTGACAAGGATTGAGGATAAAAAAGACCTCTAGCATAGATAGTCTCGTAGAGGGAATACTTTCCACTTGCCATTTGTCTGGGCGGTATCTTCTAAATGTGGCGTCATTTAGATTTAAGATGTTTAACAGAGACCACATAATTTATCACTATTTTGATTTCCCAGAAAAAAAAACTTCTATTTTATTGTTGGTTGTGTTTTTTCTTATTTATATTATGTTTAAAGTTGCAGCCTATATCGTCCCACTCCTGGGCACAGGCCTCCCACTCATTTCTGAGAGGGTTTTAAAGCAAGGAATTGTCCGCCTCGCTGCCCCAATGCGTATTGGCGAACTTCACATGTCTTCGAAGTATTTTTTCTTCTTATTTCTCAGACATGCAGATTTCCTGACGATGTTTTCCTTCACCGCCGTTCACGTGGTAAATCAGGACTTATAATTGCAATTAACAATTTCATTGGTGCCGGCGGGGATCGAACCCGGGTTGCTCGCGTACTGTAAAATTTACAGCGAGCGCTAAACATCTGAGCTACCATGGCTCTTATATTACGTTTATATTTATATTATGCGTTTTGTATATGTATATTTATATTGTTTATATTGCCCTATTTTTTGTCATGAAGAATCACATTATTTAATAATTTTATAATAATATTTATTATATAATAATATTATTATTAATAGTTTAATGTCGTAAGAGGCGAGGAAGCCAAATAAAATAGGATTCCTGATAACAACACAAAAAAACTGCGGTTGCCGACGATGAGAACTATAGCAAAAATAAGGCTTTCTATGGCGGAGGCCTATGTACTGCATTGAACTTTTGATAGGCTGTAATAATAATTATATAGATAAATAATTAAATATAATATTCTAAACTAACTGGGTGATACCTCGAAAATTTTGCGCTTTTTCTATTTCACATATGTTTTTAATTTTCATAGATTACGAACCAAATTTTTGGCATATGATTTTGGCTATATGACCTTGGATTTCATAAAAAGATAACATCATGATAATATGTAATTTTCACGATAGCAAACA
Source organism: Parnassius smintheus behrii (assembly GCA_036936625.1). Taxonomy (NCBI): domain Eukaryota; kingdom Metazoa; phylum Arthropoda; class Insecta; order Lepidoptera; family Papilionidae; genus Parnassius; species Parnassius smintheus. The sequence goes on from JAUPFT010000011.1 coordinate 39,070,633, forward strand.
ATTGCAAAGTAGGATCGAGTTAGTTACATTTCTCCATGACACCACAATATTTTTTCGAATAATTTCATGAAATTATTTTTGTTAAAAAAAAGAAGATAAAAATGTTGTTTGGCGCATACTTATTTTTTTTTCAATTCGCGCATTATGAAGTCATTGCATCAGTTTTATTTTGACACTCCCTTCGTTGTCCGTGAACTTCACCGACAGAAGGATAAGCCACGCCCCAAAAAGTACGATTCATTTACAAGGTATCCTCTTAACAGGTACCTTATATTTACCAGCATCAAATACATCCACAACGCTAAGCTAGCAAAGTGCGTACCTTCTATCTTCTATCTCGTCCATGACGTCAGCTGTTTCGCGCGTTATCATGCATACGGTCTATTACGCCTCCGGTGTACGGTAGCTTGGAACTTATCGCGCGGGTTATCTCCTGCACGTGTCGTAAAAAAGGGAACTGCCACAAGTAACGGCGATAATTGTCGGGTCACCAGATAAAGCTGGGCGAGGGCGTGGAGATTCGCGAGGAGCTGCTGCGTGGAGTGAAATGGGGAGACTATAGGAAGGTGACGCGTGGGCTGGCGGCGGCGCTGTTCTCGCCCATGGAGCTGGCGACGTGCTCGGTGACGGGGCAGCGATGGTCGCGCGCGGGCCAGGAGGCGCGCCCCACCAAGCCGCCGCTGGACCGCCGCCGCGTACACGCGCTCATCTCCTACGTCAGCCGCCACTTCCCCGACGTCGAGGTCAGCCGCATCAAGCAGGTGCTCGCCTACAAGTGCAAGGAGAACTGCGCCGCGCTTCGAATGAGGACCGCCAGGTGACGCTACGTTTTTTGTTTCTATTGAATTTAACACGAATTGTTTATTGGATTTCGTTTACGAATAAATACACCTTAAGTTAATCGACCAACAACCATCTACTGCTCTCATAGTTTCTAATTTTTAAAAATCATTTAATTCGTATTCATATATTTATTTGTCATGATCGCCACACTAGGTAGATTAGTTAGCAAGCACCTTTGAAGTCTACTCGCAGAAGAAATGACATGATAGATTATTTTATGCCGGTTGTTCCGTTAGAGAAAAGAATGAAAGTTAGAGGTATTTGTGGAAATTGAAATAATATCGTCAGCAGTTAGTTCGAAGCGACAGTAACCTATGTAGTATAAAATGGCAGGGCACACGAACTCAAAAGGTCGTGGGTTCGAATCCGCCATTCGATAACTGTCGTGAACCACTCCTAACCCAACCATTTTAAGCTCTCCAGGAGTGGTTAAAAGGAATATTATTAATGTTAATTAATAGGATTACTAGTATTTAAAAAAGAAAGAAAGACAGATACCGTTACTGAGGAACTGGGCATCCCATTATTTGAAAGATGATGCTTCTCATGATGTGGTCCCATATAAATTTGATCTAGATCTGACCAGTAGTTTTTGAGTTATCCTTAAATAATGCGTATTTAATTGATTTCGACTACATTGATGATGTAGTCGAATCGATGATGATGACCCAATACTGTAGCTGACTCCGCTACATCAAGAATAGAGCCATTTTATACTACTAAAGATTATTACTTTCACAGCTAGCTCTAACTTTTTCCCGAAAAGAACGACCTGTGTGATATGATCATAATGTGACGGCATAAAATAATCCATCATCTCATTTTTTCCTGAAAGAAGACTTCAAAGATGCTTGCTAATTCGTCTGCCAAGCGTTGCGATCATGACAAATCTTTCCTACGTTGGAGGAGGCGAGTTCAGCTTCAGACTGTTAAAGTCACAGCCTACATACATCCTGCTGCTGGGCACAGGCCTCCCCTCATTTCTGAGAGGGTGTTTAGGGCTAAGAAGTGTCCGCCGCGCTGCCCCAATGCGTGTTGGCGATTGGCGAACTTCACATGTCTTCGAAATATTTTCTTATTGCTCAGACATGCAGGTTTCCTCACGATGTTTTTCTTCACCGTTGAGCACGTGGTAAATCAGCACTTAAAATTGCATTTAACAAATACATTGGTGCTGGCGAGGATCGAACCCGGTTTGCTCGCGTACTGTTAAATTTCATCATCATCATCATCATCATTACGGCCCTTCACAAGTCCACTGGTGAACATAGGCCATAACTGTGAAATTTATTCACACGAAATTTGATGAACGGTAAAAAAAATGGTGTCCTGTAATTCATAGCATATCAACATTGTTGTTTTAAACCATTACCTATTTTATCATGTTTTTATTAACTAACTTTCATGTATGTTTGTTCGGGTCGAATTTAGTAGGTAATTGATTTTAAACTAACAATCTGATATAAGAATATAAAAAAGTGATATATTAAAAAATTATATATAATTTTTAAAAATTTTACTTGTTAACTTATTTTCATAAACAGTCAAAGAAAAATACGAAAAACATTTTATCTTTTTTTATTCTTATAATTTCGACTTTTAATGATATCAAAACAACCCAAATTTTTACTTGACATGTACAGTACAACCAAAGATATATTTCTATCATGATTATAATAGTATAGCTTGGAAATAAGCTTTCAGCTTTGCGTTGGTTTGCGAGATCTGCGCGGTACGTGCGGGAAATGGTGATGGATGTTAAAATTGTTCTATGAGAGGGTTTTGAATGACATCTTGCGACTCTTTGCTGCTTCCCTCCTGGAATGTATTGAATTAGTCAAGCATTTATATATTTTTTTATAGGATAGGGTGACAAACGAGCACACAGTCCACCTGATGGTAAGTGGATACTGTGGCCCATAGACATCTACATTTTTTTTTATAGAATAGGGTGACAGACGAGCACACAGTCCACCTGATGGTAAGTGGTTGCTGCGACCCATAGACATCTACATCTATCTTCCATTACAAATCAAAATGCAGATGCGTTGTCACCCGTGAGGACTGAGATGGAATGCCTCATTTCCAGTAAAAAGGGTCTCAGGTTCTCTACACTCGCCATACGAAATACAGCAGCATCAAGCTACCATTTCACGCTGGTATTCTGTGAGAGCGTGGTCCTTCCCCGGTCGAGCCGACCCATTCGTGCTACAACTATACTACAATATAACTGCAGCATGGCTCCACGTAAAAACATTCGATTAAGAATCAAAATGCAGATGCGTTATCACCCCTGAGGACTAAGATGGAATGCCCCGATCGCAGTAAAACGGGTCTCCGGTTCTCTACACTCACCATACGAAACACAGCATCATTAAGCTGCTATTTTATGCTGGTTTTCTGTGAGAACGTGATCCTTCCCCAGTCGAGCCGACCTATTCATGCTGCAACCATAATATAACCGCAGCGTAGCTCTACCACGTAAATATATATATATATATATATATATATATATATATATATATAATTTACGCCTTTCCTCTATCTAATATCATTACCATATTACGCAATAAAAATACTCAATGTAGTACAATAGTAACTAAATAAATTCATAAATAACAGGATTCTCTTTTGGCTTACTATTTTTTTTACCTACGTTTTTATTAAGTCACTTTCTCGTTTGTCTGTCTGTCTGTGTGCTTGTCTGCCGTTCAAATTGCATTCTTGAATGTGAATGTGATTATGGCGTACGAAAATGTCCCCTTCTAATTTCATTCCGGAGGCAACTTAAATATCATCAAAGGGAAATGCAAGGAATAGCTTGGCTTACGATAGACAACTGATAACGGAGAGTCTACTGAAGTATTGAAATGATCTAGTACAACGTAGAAAAAGCGATTGGTGACATGACGAATTGGTCCATCTGTGTGTATGAGTCCTATAAAAGATATAATTTTTTTTTTCAAGAAGAAGTAAAATTACAAGTATACTTATTCAAAATTGATTTTTTGCTTTTATCATTGTTTCAAAAACCCTCTGTCTTGGGAAGAACTGGCAAGAAACCCTGCGGAATATTTTTTATATCCTTATTTACAGTATATGTTGTTCAATTAAATATAAAAACATAAATACAGTGAATACGTTTATAAATTGTTACTTACTATATCCGCGACATTGTTCGTGTGGAGTTGTTTTTTTTTTAAATTAATTAATCGTTTTATACTACAATGTCTCATATCAACACAGTTCTGTATACTCGTATATTATGACGTTTTTAACCTTCTCGTCGTTTACTAGGAATAGAAGTTTAGTGGGCTAAATAAGCGTGGGCATGCCATATATGACCATAAATATTCTCGTAGTAAACTAGCTTATAAGATTTCATTAAAATTGATTAGTAAAACTGGTGCAGCAACTTTCACCCTTAGTTTATGGACTCCTGAAAATTTAAAGTCCTAAAGGATCAATATAATATTTTATTATATGATCATTACATTATTTACTTTACTTTCATAGAATAAAGTTAACAATCGAGCACACAGTCCACCTGATACTAAGGGGATGCAGTGGAGCACACACATTACATCTAAGTTAAAATCCAAATGAAGATGCGTTGTCACTTTTGAGGCCTAAGTTGGAATGCCTCGTTCCCACTAAAAAGGGTCTCCGGTTTTCTACACCATGCGAAACAGCAGCGTATAGCTGCCATCTTATGCTGGTATTCTGTAAGAGCGTGGTCCTTCCACGGGCGGGCGTACCCATCGTGCTACAACCATAATATAGATGCAGCATGACTACCACGTATTAAGCGTTTTCTAATACTTGTGCGTTGTACTTATTTTTAATTATCGTCCTACAATCAGATGACCTTTCGATTGGTGCCAATTTCTTTTCATCACAAACATTCCTTACTTTCCGTATATGTATACTTTTATCACTCCAACTCAGCTCAAAATCCCTGTGCTAGAAGCGACATACGACAGTATGGTGCATGGCCGATTTCAAACTTATGATTTTTTTAAATTTCTTTCTGATAATCCAAGATATCTGTCTACTTATAAAAGTGTCGTACAGGACGTACGTTCGATAATAGTAAAGATTCTAAAACTTCGGAGTAAGTGATTCTCAATTATTTATCATATTTTTCGGTTTCTAGTAGAAATTATAAAAGAAGAGATGCGGTCAGTAGTTTTGTTAAATTGTTATGTTTCAAAGACATATTTGTTAAAAACAATATTTACACAAGTTAATAAATCTATAAAAATACATTATTAAGGGATATCTCACCGTGGTATCTGTGTTTATATTCTTTTAATTTATTTTTCGTTCACTCTTTGTACTCATTATGGTTACGATAACACCATGTTGTCAAACCACTCCTATGTTCATATCTGAGTTATGTCGGGGTTTTATCATGACCTTTGTTAATATTTGTCCGATTATCGTGACGTGTGTTACTCATGAACGAAAACACTATAATACATGGCGTAAACTGTAATATTTTACTCTATTTCATCGATTTTTTTTATTTCTAAACCATATTTTTATTTGATAAATTATTACATATATTATATATATTATTTTATATTCTATTAACATTCATATATATTTCATTATTATATTAAGATATGTTCATATATATCTTTAGATAATTTTATACAACAGGATTAAGTTTTATTGTTGAAATAAAAAAAACTCTGTTGAGAATGGAGAAGTCAATATAAGAACAACAATTTTATAATAGAAAGAATTTTTATCTATTTGTCGTCCTATCTTTCCGTCTGTTGAATGTCCGCCTGTCCGACAGTGAAATTGAAAAGCTTATAGCATTCTAAGTTCCAACACTTCGTAATGTTCTCTGTTGTCGCTTATATATATAGTGGGGAAGATGACTGTCTGATTATTGCGAACTCATCTTGTTCCACTTCAAACTCATGTAAAGGTTTACCGTTGCGCTGGACGTAGACTTCTTCCACCTGTGGGAACCATAAGTTACGTAGTAGAGCCACGTTGCAAGTATATTATTTTATCAGCCTAAAATAGCAGCTTAATGCTACTGTGTTTCGTATGGTGAGTGTAGAGAGACTCTTTTTACTGGGAATGGGCCATTTCATCTTAGTCCTCAGAGGTGACAGCGCATCTGCATTTTGATTCTTAATCAAGGATAAATGTAGAAGTGTATGAGTCACAGCGTCCGCTTACCATCAGGTGGTATGTGCGCTCGTTTGTTACCCTTATTCTTTAAAAGAAAAGCATATGATGTGAAATGAAATGAATGAAACGAATGATTTTTGTTCAATATAGATTATTGTATAATACTTATTGCCATGAAGTGGCGGTTGAGAATATCCACTACCCCATATCTTCCCGTGGGTGTCGTAAGAGGCGACAGAGGGAAACAGGCAGGAGATGGGCAGCAGCATCTTCCTGATAACAACTGTGATATAATAAAAAACTGCGGTTGCCAACCCGCTCGCCAAGCGTGGCAACTATGGCAAATGGCCCTGCTATTCCTGGCTACGGTGGCGACCATGGTAACGGCGGGGCAGGGGGTGCTAAGAATCTCCAGTGGAGGTTCGGTTGCCACCTACGACGACTCGACCTGGCAACATATAACGCACGCACCCTGAGGACTAATGAGAAGATACTGGAGCTCGAAGAAGAGGTAGACAAGTTGCGCTGGCATATTATTGGATTATCCGAGGTTCGAAGGAGGGGGAGGACACGGTAATCCTCGAGTCCGGCAACTTGTACTAATACCGGGAGGGCGACGATCTGTCCTAAGGAGGTGTCGGATTTATTGTCCACAAGTCTCTCGTCAACAACGTTGTAAAGATTGGGAGTGTGTCGACGAGGGTCGCGTACCTGATACTCAGAATCATCAAACGGTATTCGCTGAAGGTCATAGAGGTTTACGCACCAACCTTGGCACATCCCGATGAGGAGGTGGAGGAAATGTATGAGGATATTTCCAGAGCCATGCATTCCTCCAAAACCCACTACACGGTGTTGATGGGAGACTGCAACGCAAAACTAGGTACAAGAGAAAGCGGTGAGCTGAAGGTAGGGAAATTTGGAGAAGGGCAACGGAACCGAAGGGGCAGCTGGCCGACTTTATGGAGAAAGAGAGACTCTTTATGATGCTCTTTCTTCCAGAAGCGGCCCCACAGGAAGTGGACCTGGTCGAGCCCCGACGGTTCGACAAAAAATGAGTTTTACTTCATTATGACGACCAGACGCCAACTGTTCAGTGATTGCTCAGTGATCGCAGGGGTGAAAACTGGCAGCCATCACCGAATGGTTAGAGGCACACTGAACCTAAACGTTAAGTTGGAGAGGTCTCGTCTAATGAAGTCAACGCTCCGTCCCCCTCGTGCTCTAATCCAGAATCCCGAAACCTTTCAGCTCGAGTTACGTAACCGCTTTCAGTGCCTAGAAGCTTGCAATGCAGTGGACGATATGAATGACAAGCTCGTGGAAACTGTCCATGCGGTCGGAGCTAAGTTCTGCAAGACCCGCCGCAGAAGAACACAAAAACTCTCCGATCGCACTCTTAATCTCATGGCTGTTAGACGGGAGATGAGGTTGCAATCGTCAACAGATTTGACAGCATACAGGCAACTGAACAGACAGATCTCCAAACGCATGCGGCGAGTCTTACGCAACTTTAATACTGCTCGTATTAAAGAAGCGATCGAGCGGAACCAGGGCTCCAAAGTCTTTGCCAGAGATCTGCCAGAAAGAGCCAACTGTCAAAGCTGAAGACTGAGTGTGGCAACATCGTTTTCGGGACACCTGAGATTCTGAGTGAGATTGAGAGGTTCTATGGGCAGCTGTACACATCATCGTTGGAGCCACACGCAAGTATGAGTAACGATCCAAGAGCAAGTCTTATCCGACACTATTCCGATGATATCCCGGACGTCAGTCTGAGCGAGATTAGAATGGCTCTCCAGCACTTTAAAAACGGCAAGGCCCCGGGCGAGGATGGAATTACAGCGGAGCTTCTGAAAGCGGGTGGAACACCGGTACTTGAAGTCCTTCAGAAGCTCTTCAATTCCGTCCTCCATGGTGGCACTACTCCGGAGGCGTGGATCAGAAGCGCGGTGGTCTTGTTCTTTAAGAAAGGCGACAACGCTCTTGAAGAACTACAGACCGATTTCCCTTCTGAGCCGCGTCTACGTGCTGTTTTCGAGAGTCATTACGAATCGTCTCGCACGCAGACTCGACGACTTCCAGCCTCCCGAACAAGCCGGTTTCCGAAAAGGCTTCAGTACCATAGACCACATACATACCCTGCGGCAGATTGTACAGAAGACCGAAGAGTACAATCTGCCACTTTGCCTGGCATATGTGGACTATGAGAAATCCTTTGATTACGTCGAAATTTGGGCGGTGCTACAGTCCCTTCAGCTGTGCCAAGTTGACTGTAGGTATATCGAAGTGCTGAAGTGTTTGTATAGTAGCTAGTAGGGCTACGATGGCTGTTCGAGTACAGAACCAGAGTTCGAAACCTATCCAACTGTAGAGAGGTGTAAGACAGGGTGATGTTATATCCCCGAAACTCTTCACCGCTGCGTTGGAAGACGTTTTCAAGCTACTGGACTGGAAAGGATACGGTATTAACATCAATGGCGAGTACATCACTCACCTTCGATTTGCCGACGATATAGTCCTTATTTCAGAATCGTTGGAGGACCTTAGCACTATGCTCAATGACCTCAATGGTGTCTCCCAACGGATAGGTCTTAAGATGAACATGGACAAAACAAAGATCATGTTTAATGTCCATGTCACACCTATGCCGGTAGTTGTTGGGAGCACTATGCTCGAAGTTGTTGACGAGTCCGTTTACCTGGGACAAATAGTCCGACAGGGTAAGTCCAACTTCGATTGGTAGGTCAATCGAATCTCTAAAAATTAAAGTGTATAACCAGTGCGTGTTGCCAGTGAGGACCTACGGATCTGAGACGTGTTCCTTCACTGCTGGCCGTATGAGGACGCTCAAGGTCGCTCAGCGAGCTATGGAGAGGGCTATGCTCGGAGTTTCTTTGCGTGATAGACTCAGAAATGAGGATATCCGCAGTAAAACCAGAGTGACTGACATAGCCCAACGGATTAGTAAGCTGAAGTGGCAATGGGCCGGCCATATAGCTCGAAGAACCGATAACCGATGGGGAAGAAAGGTTCTCGAGTGGTAGCCCCGTACCGGTAGGCGTAGTGTAGGGCGACCCCCCACTAGATGGAGTGACGACCTGGTAAGACATGCAGGAAGTCGATGGATGTAGGTGGCTCAGGACCGTGCTTTGTGGCGTTACTTGGGGGAGGCCTATGTTCAACAGTGGACTTGTGAAGGGCTGTAATGATGATGATGATGATAATACTTATTGAAAGTCGTTTTTTTTTAATTTACCACTGTTTCGCAAGAAAACCTCTGTCCCGGGAAGAACCAGCAAGAAACCCAGCGGGACTTTTTTTAAATATATTTATGTTTAGAATAAATTTATTTTATTACAATTTTTGTATGAATTTTTATAAAACCAGCATGGTGGCGATCACCTCATTCCCATTGGTTATTTTTATTTATGTATTTGTTTGTATTATAATAACCCTTTTTGTACAATTTTTTTTGATAAAAATTGCCGCAGAAAAACTCCTTCATTTTGATTCGTAAACGAGAATAGATGTAGATGTCTATCGGCCATAGCAACCACTTACCATCAGGTGGACTGTGTGCTCGTTTGTCACCATATCCTTTAAAAAAAAAAGAGACCGATAATAAATTAAAAATTAGTTGTTCCTGTCGTGCAAATAACTCCATCAGCTCAATATAAGTTAGTTGTTTCTATATTACTGACGGACACTTCAATTTTATTGATGTATATAAAATAAGGATATAATATTAAAATCTATCTAATTTTAATATTATATCCTTATTTTACCCTTAGCTAGGTTCATAACCTTTAATAGCTATTATTTCCCCTTTTCTTCTAATACATAGTTTTAATCATTAAATTCATTATGCCAAAAACAAAAAGTATACCCATAGTTATAGGTTAAATGAAATGTCATTTCCGTGAAAAATCATTAAGTTGTAAAATGGTTAATATCTAAGAATTCAGAGGTTATCAGTTGGCAATGAAGAACCATTGATTTCATGGATATACTGAATAAATTTTTATATGTTCAACGCAGGACAAGGTCATTTTTGTGATATCGCAATGACGTCTTCTCGAGACCATTGTAGAGGTCTAAAAATAGTTATATAAGGACTTCGTACATTGGATCATTACACAAACTTGAGGCAAACCGTGTGTGCACCGTTTCCTTTTATAGAGAGTAATAAAAATTGAAAGCATATTCTAAGAATTTATAATTCGGAGACAGAAAAATTATTTGTACACCGCGCAAACGTTGTTTTTTAATCTATTTTAGTTATTTACAGCTCTAAACAGTTATTTAGGCCATATAAATAACTAATAGGAGCTAATATTGGACTTGCCATTGTTGTGGCTCATTACCGTATAAGAATTTAAAAAAAAATGTGAGATAGAGAGTAACGCTGCAGCTATATTATGTTTGTAGCACGTATAATTTGGCTCGACCAGGGTAGAACCATCTCGTCGAAATACAATAAAATAGCAGCTTAATGCTGCTGTGTTTCGTATGGTGAGTGTAGAGAATTAGATACCCTTTTTACTGCTAATGAGGCATTCCATATTAGTGCCCGGGGGTGACAAAGCATCTGTTGATGTCTCTGGGCCACAGCATCCACTTACCATCAAGTGGACTGTGTGCTCGTTTGCCACCCTTATTCTATAAAAAGTTGTGGACAATATAAATAAATCAATAGCGCGTTAAATAAAGCGCTATTTGTATGACACGTTAGCCTACGCTATATCAACTCTTACGTAACGCTTTTAAAAATATTTTTTTGGTTTTTTAGTTGACGCTTCTCGAAGCCTCGGAATAGTGGAATTACGAAGTTTTGTTAGAACTTTCGATTTTTTTTAAAGGTATTATAATATAAAAAGCCTCTCGCAATTTAGAATCAGTTAAAGCAAACGTCAACTTCTGATTTATCACTTAGCCAATTTATCACTTAGCCAGCCACAGCTACGACACTGTACTGTGATGCATTGAGAAAAGCATTTGTTCACCATTCTGCTGATAATACATAATTGATTTCAACGCTTTTGTCGGAAAGATATGAGCCAGGAAAGTTAACCAAAACGGGGACAACTAATGGTGGTTGACTATAAAGCTTTAAGCGATGTTTACAATGGAAACCAGATGCTTTACGCCGCGGAACAACTCTTTTGTCATTTTTATACAATATTGATTAAATAAAAGTCATATACGTTTTATTACTGATTCAGACAAAACCTCTATACTGGGAAGAACCAGCATAAAAAGCAGCGGGACTTTTTAAACATTAATTTACAGTATAATATTTTATATAATTAAGTATGAAAATATTTAGAAACAGTATGGTAACGACCACCTCATTCCCGGAGGTTATTATCAATTATGTACTTTGTAGTAAACAATTTTACTAAACAATTTTTATTAATATGTAATAAAATCTGTCAATCTCTACCAATCTTCTAAATCCTACCAACCTGACTGAATAAACAAACTTAACTATCATTCTGTCTGTCTATCGCTGTTACTAGTTTATATTAATAATGGACGGTCGGCGGATATTATACTCTGGTATACCCTGTCCAAATAGTATGCGGGCAAGTATCCGTCGCCGTCCACCGTGTGGCTCGAGGCAGTAATACAATTTGAAGCAGGCTTTCGAACTGTTTCAGTGAGTCGACCAACTACCTGCTGAGTGCGGCCGCGCGCCCACCGCCAGGTGACGACGCGCCCGGCGCCAGCACCCGCTCCACATATTCCAATTTGTAAGCTCTCTTTACGTACTATCCGTGCGGTTAAACAATGGGATTGAAAATGGCGTCGCCTCTATTCATCTCTCGCTCGCACACTGTCGCTATACTCACACCCGCCGGTAAAGACTGCAAAAAAACCTTGCGTTTTTCGCACGTCCTATCTCTTCAGACCAACTTGTCATTGGAATTAATCGATGATAACAAAATGCAACATATTCTTCAAAAAAAATGCAGTACGATTTCGCTGGGTGTTATCTTCTAATTATTGTTAATTTTGTTTGTTAATGTTTTTGTATAAGATATTTACATGCCCTCTAGACATGAGTAACCATTTTTAAAAGTTTCGTTTGTTCGTTTGTCTGAGCTAAACTTCGGAATGGCTAAACGGATATTAATAAAATTTCACGAACAAAAAGAGTAATACGAGGAGTGATCTAGACTAAATTTTATTCGAAAGATGTAGAGACTAATAAAATAGACATATTGATAAGATAAAATAAATGGTCTTTAATGATAATCTTAGGTCTTAATAATGCCACATTAATAAATCCCACCTAGGCGAAACCAGAGTGGATCACTAGTTATAAAAGTTATTTGAAAATTGTGTACGTACGTGTATACGATTCTTTTCAAATATTGTCCCATTAATAGAAAATTTCCAATTAAATAATATAACGTTATAGCGGTACACGGTTATAAGCGGGTTTTCGTTATGTGCATGTTGACGGTACGAGCTCGATGAGCCGCCATTTTTAATCCCATTCTGTATCCGTACGGACTATACATATTGTTACGAGCTTAGGGTTCGTGACAATAAAAACTGCCGATTGAATTACCAAAATTGACACTTTAATTACTGAACACCAATTTTAAAACTTGAAACACACTACTATAGTGTGTTTCAAGTTTTAATTTGTCAATGTGTGCCAAATCGATTGAGAAAAACGGATAAAATGTCGACCGGACCTTTCGGTCGGTTGACATTTTACTTTTTATTTGACTTGTACTTTCTTTATTTATATTGAATTTTTAATTATTTTTTATAATGATTGATATAATATATATTTACTATTATTAAAAAAGTTATGTAAAAGATCACTGTAGCAGAAAAATAATCTATTGTTATAAAGTACTTTATTCATTTAACAACAGGAAGCATTAATTTATAACACATATAAAGATTCGAATGATAACGACACCGAATAAGTACGTACTTATTAAAAAGATAAAACTTTATTTTCAATATTATATAAGAAGTTTATTTTTATTCGCTGCATGCGGGCCGGCCCAAAAATGTGACGCATCTCTGGCTGCCATTGTCACGTTTCTTTTGGAACGAGCTGACATAACGCGCGTTTCGTTTATTTTTAAGGGATGAATTTGCAAAAGCTCAATATGGTGATTATATTGCTTCAAATATTTTTTTAAAATATGAAACTATTAAATGAAATGTTACCATAAATTGAAATATAAAATATAACACATTTTTCGCGATGTACCGTAAGATTTTACGATGTTTATAGGAACTACAGACAATATTATTTAAGAAACAAAAAAAAAACCACACCATATGTGCTGACCTACAAGTGTGAATAATATCTATGTTTAAATATTATTATCACGTCTAAATTGAGATTTTGTAAGTTACGCCTTTTGACACTCGGCTCATATCTGAGGTCATTGTCCGTTTTTCTCAATCGATTTGGCACATACTATAGTAATTAATCACACTTAACATTTTAGTTCACTTTATTTCGCTCTGAAGTCTTCGCTTGTGTCGCCAATTCAATACTGCCTTGGTCACGACCCTAAACGCCTTAGGAAATAGGTCTTTTTCTATTGAACACATCAAGAATGTTCGAGTAGAATGGCGAAAGTTCAAGCAAGGAATTTTCTAGAAAGCTATCCTAGTTCTGCTACTCCATACTAGATGGCGGTAGTGTATTTTCGAGAAGGATCTCGTCGCTCCTATTTCTGCTACTTGATACTAGATGGCAGTTATAATCACCCGCCATGTACCAGAAATTAATTATGGCGCGCAACAGTATCATTACGCCTCTTTCCCAGACAGATATGTACTTCCGCTTTACACGATCTTAACACATCTCTTCGTCATCGCTCCAGCTCTTTTCATTTCCCTAGAAGGGGTCGATCTCGTTGGGCTGTTATTCCGTTTATCTACCCTAAGAAACCCACCCTAGGGTGGATACTCGGAATCACGTGTTCGTTTATCCACCCCAGGCGGGGTGGATAATCGGAATTCGTATATTATTTTTCTTCCAATTTTCCCCCTCTTCTGTGTACAGTCGTTTATAAAAACATGATAGAAACTGACCCAAGATTACTAAGTAGAAATTAGCATGCTTATAAAAATACGTACGTACTTCTTGTTAAAGGTCAAAACTGAAATATTTTTAATTGTTCAATTACATATCATTCAATGTGAAATAATTTACTTCGTTTTGGAGATATCTTATGATCAAAGAATGCTTTTCTGCAATTAATTTCAATTATATTTAATTGAAGTAAATATTTAAATTTAATAAATATATTTTTAATTATATTAACACAGTATTGGAAATAGTACGGTACTTAACAAATTTTAAAATGTCATTTATTGATAGACGAATTTACGCAGGATATACCATAATTACGTCTACTCATTAATGAAATTAGTGTTGGTCATTTCCTGGACATATTGCAGAATTTATAATTATTATTTAGAACAAGGAAGTTTAATTTGTTTTAAATGCAATATACGTAATATGATTTTTGTTTAAGTTTGTGCTTATTAAAAACGAATCAATAATATCTTAAAGTAAGAATTTTCTGTTGAACTGTACTTGGGGTGGAAATGCGAAACAACAATCTATAAGTGAATTCCGATTATCCACCCCGCTTAGGGTGGATAAACGAACACGCGTTTCCGAGTATCCACCCTAGGGTGGATTTCTTAGGGTATAAACGGAATAACCCTTTAATAATGAATATCAAAGCCACAATAACAGGTGTACGGATTACAGTACAGTTCAGTTGAACATAGTTAGAGTTCGGAATGCGAAATCTAGTGTGTAGTACATATATATCGATGATCTCAAAAACACACACACATTTAGCCATTGCCCGCCTTGCCGTGCATAATACCGGTCCGGTCGGAAACAACAGCATTAAGCTACTATTGCACGCTGGTATATATGGTATGGATAAATGTGGTCTGCAAGATGATGTTTTGACCAGGATTAAGAAAGGAATGCTTCGGTGGTTTGGTCATGTAGAAAGAATGAATGAGGAAAGAGTAACAAAGCAAATTTATATGGCAGATGTGAATGGCAGAGTCGGGTAGGGATGCCCTAGAAAAAAGTTTATCGACCAAATTGGCGATATTTTGATAATGGGCCACGTTAGAAGTACCCTTAACCGACGAGCATGTATGCGTAGATATATGGATGTAAAGGAGGCGAAAGAGGTATGTCAGGATCGTGCTAAATGGAAGTCCGTAGTCTCTTGAAATAATACTAGTTTTTACGGAATTTATCGCGTATATATAACTTTTTAAATACCCGACGTTTCGAACCTCTACAGCACTCATGGTCACGGGCGGGACTGAGATGTTCAACGTCCATATATCTTAGTTAACCGCGGTTACCGTAGATTAAAGATTTAATTTAATTTAATTAAAGATTTAATCTATGGTAACCGCGGTTAACTATGACATATGGACGTTGAACATCTCAGTCCCGCCCGTGACCATGAGTGCTGTAAAGCGTTCGAAACGTCGGGCATTTAAAAAGTTAAATATACGCGATAAATTCCGTGAAAACTAGTATTATTTCAAGTAGTCTCTGCATACTACTCTGGGTAACAGGCGTGAGTGTTTATGTGTGTATTTTTATGTATGCACGTTGGTATTCTGTGAGAGCGTGGTCTTTCCACGGTCGAGCCGACCCATTCGTGCTACAACTATACTACTAATATAACTACAGCATGGCTCTACCACTCCTTCCAATACTGTCAAGTGAAAGAAAATTTACAAAATTAAGTTGCGTCAACTTATATGAATAGGTAATCGTAAAATGTTTGGATAGTAAAATGTTTTCGCTCTTGCCATAGCAGTTGTTATGCTTATTCGCGTTAAAGAAAAGTTTTCCATTCCGCTCGCACTACTCTGTTGCGCTCGACAACTCCACTATGCTTGCCTTGCTGCAGTGACTAGTTGTACAGATTATTTCTCATAGTAAGAGTTAAGAATCTTGTTTGACATCTTTTAAACTGTTCTTCTGCAGACAGCTACCAACAACAAACTTAATGAAAAGCCTGGATGACCAGCTTTCTAGGTTATGCGCTTACAATTGTTTTATTAATTCGAAATAAGTTAACTTCTAGGCAATAGAATTTTCTATGAAATATTCCAAATATTTCATAGAAAGCAAAATGGCGAAACTAAACAGTTTTCGGCCAGGACACGTTGCTAACTTCAGTAGCGCTGACACAATCCGCCATTTTGCTTATTTAATTTGTTTGTTTTGAAGTACCTAGAGTTTATAAGTTGTTTTGTGCAATATTAGTTTTAAGTAATATAATGATACAATGCTATTGAAAACTCATGATTGGTAAGTTTTTAATATGAATACTTTACAAACATATATTTAAATTAGGTTAGATTCCCCGGTTAAAGCTAACTTCGTGTCCTAGAGGAAAATAGCTACTTACGATTTACAGCGCTTACCGCTTACGATCGCCATTTGCTTACAAGCGCTTGCTAGCGCTTTTTTCTGCCAAACGCAGCCATTAATTATTATAGCAAATAGCTCCATTTTCAAAATTTGAACTTATTTTTTATTATATCGTTTACAAGTGGCCAGTTCCAAATGCTTTCAGTGTCGCCCTTGTATTGTCATACTATTTATGTAGAAAAAAAAAACGTTTTGAACAGCAAAAAAATTAACAGGAGTGTCAACAATATACTCTATTGCTATTTTCAATTGAATGTAATACACAATATTCTTAACATGAAGTACCGTGGATTTGGGAAATTTGTAGTTTGTACACATATTCGTGTTGGCGCCCTCGCCTATAAATCATAAAAATATCAATGCAAATTCAAATCAAAACTATTGCAAAAGAAGACAGATTCCTGTATAGAATGGTTCTCAAAAAAAAAAAAAAAACATTCTAATTTTAATGGAGAACGTTACCGGGTATTATAATATATGAGTACAATCTGTAACTTTGCCTTGTGTATGTGGACTATGGAAAAGCTTGTGATTACATCGTAATTTTGAGAAAAATTAAATGAACGTGGACAAAACAAAGGTCATGTGTAACGTCCATATCCCACCTATGCCGGTAGTTATTGGGAGCACTACACTCGAAGTTGGTCACAAGAACGTAATTTACCTGAGACAAAAATAGTCCGACCAAGTAATTCCAACCTCGACCGAAAGGTCAATCGAATCGAATCGAATCGTACCATCTGCTTGGAATCCTGTAATTATTAAAAACAAGATGCAGTTAGTTTTGTTAGGCCAAGCGATCTGCATCTTCGGACTTTGTACGTGATTCGTATTCCATACGGGTGAAATCTGTCAAATGTCTTTGGTTGTACTGTTCAAAGCTCATTTATATACTTACCGTTAGCATATGACCCTGTAACAATAAAAAATAAAACTATTCCGCCAGTTCTGTTCCTTAAGTGTTTTTCAGTCTTTGTGATATTTTTTTTTTTGGGAATAAGGGTGCCACTTATCTGATGGTAAGTGGATGCTGTGGACCATAGATATCTGCATTAATCCTCAATTAAGGACCAAAATGCCGATGCATGTAACCCCCGAAGGCCCAAGATAGAATGCCTCATTTTAAGTAAAAAGAGTCCGTTCTTTCTACGAAAGCGTGGCTCTACCCCATATAAATAAAGCTGTTAGCGGGATCTTGACAGCAGTCTGCGAAAAAGTTGAGGATGGATATCGGTTGTTATTAGACATTGCTGAGGAACTAAGTATTGGTTACAAAATGCTATTATTGTCTCATATAAAACGTCTTTTATTAATTTATTTTGTCTTTTGTTGGTTGATCGATTGAGTCGGGCTGGTACCCGCGACGCCACGTTTTAGCGCGTATTTTGCGTGTGTACAGGAATTAATTATCTTCGTCATTTATGTCGTCTTTATTGCAAATTAAAAATACAAAGAGCCGACTTAAGGTCTCTCTCATGGAGTAGTGAAAATTTGACATAGCTGTGGCAATATAGCAAAAAAAAGTGGCAATAAACTTGTTTAAACTTAGTTCTCCAATTTAACGCGTTGTCGATGCGTAAAGCAAGTTTATTGTAGAATTACTAAACAGAAATATAATATTATTATAATAAATAGAAAGTAAATCTTTGGATTCGGAACAATTAAATGTACAGTGGCGTAATCAAACGCGCAAAGATTATTAATAATTACTGTACGGGCTGCAGCACGTACATTTTTGTGGCGTCGGCAGTTTACGTTATAACGCTACAATAATGCATTTTGAGTCAGTGCGCTAATTGAGCCCAGCAATACCGGTCACGCGTACTCACAGTATCATTTCCCATCTATCCTTAAATTAGATTTAGTTGGTTGGACTATCACTTACTATCAACTACTGTCAACCGATCACGTGGTGGGTCCCGTCGCAGCCCTTACCTATATTTGGTCCTTCGAGCCGAATATGAACCAGCGACCTATGGATGCGTTCCAAAGTTAATGTGGGATGTTTATTTGCAGTACGAGCGAGGCGTCGAAGAGCAGCGGCTCAGCAGCAGCAGGTGGCGGCGGGGGTGGGGGGACGAGCGGGGGTGCGGGCGACGCGGCGGGCGGCGCGGACGAGGGCGAGGCGCCGCAGTGATCCCGTTGCTGACCGCGCCCGCTCCTGATGCATATCAATTTCATAATCCTGTTATTTTTTACCAAAAAATGAGAAATTCTTACGACGCCCGTCGTACGCCGCCATCACTTCGACTCGCGCCCGCTGGACGTTCAGCCATCGGTCCCCTACAAACCCGCAGAGATCCGATCGTATAGGTATATTTATATTAATTCGTGCGGCGACGGACGACGGCGACGGCGGATCGCCTGTGTGAAATATTCATATTTATTTAGGTGATATTTTTCTATTGGCTACTGATAAGATTTTATCTCGTTATGTAGCTCGGCCGCGCCGGGCGCACTGTCGTTTGTAAGGAGGAGTGGGGGCGTGCTCGAAGCTCTAGCAATAATTTATCAGGTTCCTAAGACATATTTTGTAGTTAGGTTCTATTGCACGAATTTTCGCGAACACTGCCGCTTGTTCTAAATTTTATTTCACTGATGTAAGTCATTTCGTTGCTTCCTTTTTTTATCGGTTTACGTAAAGTTCTTTTTTCCATTGTTACGTTGGAGTTTGTGTATATGAGGCATTTAAGTGCTGTACGAGGGACCGTTGCAATTGCAAAGTTAAAATATATCAAAAGAAAATGGCATAATTTTTTTAACTAACATAGATATATTGTAGTCATTTCGTTTTATGTAGGTGTAAATTAAAATATGTAAGAAAGAATTTATATTATTATTTTAGGAGTGCGTGAGGTTTGGATAATGCAAAGTCTATGGAGAGCTGTGATCGTGACGGTTTATAAAGGAGTCATATTTTTAAATAAATTTAAGATTTATTACGTAATAACTATCAATGTACAGAATATCTATGAGGTGATGTGGAATGTATATATTACACGGATCGACAGAGACGTCCCGTTCGTTGCGCGGCACGCTACGTGCGAACGCGACGCGTCAATTGCGGCGTCGATATGCAACGCTACATATCTCCACATGAATGTATTTATCATATCAACTAAGCAATAACTATTATTTGATAAAAAGATGAATTTTAATTTTTAAATACTATTTTATCCGAGTTGTTATTGAAGTTAGTTAGCGAATAACTGAATTCTCTAATGTCCACGATCAATTATATAGTTCTTTTGAACAATGATCAAACCCTCATTATAGTTGTCACTTGTATAATATCATATCCTTTGATTTCGCAATTTTGTACACGTCGTGTCTGTAGCGTAGAAATGGGCAGATGTTGTGAGTAGATTGAGAGTGAATTCAGGAGTTAATACGTATTATTACAACAACAACAATGTTATACAAATTATTCCTTTCAGCGAGTAGTTCAAAAAAGGAATAATTATATACTCACCTTTTTTGCTGTTTTGGATCTCATAGCTTCTATCTGTTGGATTGTCATCAATCTAAGTTTATTAAATAAAAAAATCACTCAAGTGTGATAGCACCTACATGCGCATTGCTTACATAACATAAGCGTTCATACAATTCCAAATTACGTTTGTTAGAATTCTAGCATATTTAAGTTCACTACTTTACAGAATTGTGCAATCCATCCGGTCAATACTGATGTCTCTCCTCTTGCCGCCAGAGGCCTGTGTCGCATCTGCCAGTTTCTACTAGTGTCGCGTACACAGCACATTGTGCACACAGTAGCAATCGTCTATAATAAAATTGTGTACCTATGGATAAGTTACAGTTACCAGATTTAGGATATTCTTAGTAGTCATGCAGCGCCACGTAGTGAAGTCTCATTAAATGTGTTGTATTTTACAATGCCAATGGAAAGTCTAATGCTCAATTTTGCCAAATTTTACTTGCCGAGAAAGTCTTGTCTATTAATTTTGTGAGTGTATAATGTTTTATTGCGTGGCCATTTCTTTAATTGTCGATTGTTGGTTATGCTTAGATGGGAAATGGTTCGGTGAATTTGCTCAATAATAAAAGAGTATCTTTCTTTCACATCCCTTTCACAAGTTCATAGATACCCAAGTGTAAAGATTTGGCCCAATTAACTTTATATTATTAGGAAAATTTATAAAAATGAAATTTAATTATTAATTTAGAAAATGAATAATTTTTATCGAAGATATTCATGTACGAATACTTTGTGACGAATGCTCGAGATGCAATACGTTAATTTAGTGCCAAATGATAAGTTAACTCGTAGCAATATATTGTATCCTAATGCTCTTGTGTAATTTCTCGCGTAGTGTTAATGACCTATGAGGTTTTAAAGGTTTCTTTTACAAGACTATAATATATTTATACAGGGAAGTGTTAGGTATGTACTGTTGTTTGGATATAAGAATGTTGTCGCGGTAAAATACTCATTGTGGCAGGGTGTAAAAATAAACGTCTCTGTATCGAAATCTATTGAACAGCCGCCTAGTCTACTCTGTGCGCGTGCTATAAATCACTCAGAACAAATTTTCAAGATGCCAAAACCTCCATCTACAGGGTAATTTTTTTTAATCATTAAGACGCTTCTTTCTCTGCGACACTGTTATTTTTACACTCTGTTTTCGTAGCACTGAATGAGCAATGAAACAAGAGAATTTATTTACTCAAATAAGTTTTTTAATTATTTATAATTTTTTTATTTACTAAAAGTATACATTATTTTGCATTTTATGATTGTAATGGCAGCTGTCCATAACAAAATTTCGGTGAATGATCAAATCGCTCACTGATTTAGGGTTTCATGAATGAATTATAAATTATACATCGAACATGACACATGGGCACAAATATTAATAAAACAATGCTGTAGCTTCTTCCGCTTGCTAAATTTGTAGTTATAAATCCCAAACTGCATTCTTTTTGCAGCTCATTTATAAAAAATACCTTTGTGGAACCCTTGTTATAAAATTCATACTTAGTATATTTTCACTGAGCAAAAATCTTGAAACTATTTATGTAGATAAGAACAACATCATTGCCACTGTGCTCTCGTTGACACAGTGTTGTGCCAAAATTATGTGCTAGTCTATAAAAACAAAATGTTGTTATCATTTTTCAGATTTTATTTAGTCCAGAATGTGTTTGTTCCTGTGCTGTGAAAGTAATAATTTCCAACAAATCAACACTTGATTAATGTGGCATGGTGTCACACAATGTAGTATTAACTTATATAACTAATTATTTGTGGGATAATAATGGCAACTAACGAACAAATCGTAAATACGTAAAACTAGTAGATAACGTGTTGACCCAGAAAATATATATGTAAAATATTTATTATATACATTTTTCATGATCTACATTGTGTGAACAGTGAAAAGGTTTCGTGTCAAAGTGACTACATGTTAATGTAATAATTTCTGTAGCGTTTGTAAGTCAAAATTAACGTGGCAGCATGCGCTACCGATCTCAGACTGCCTGCGATGGCAATACCGTATCGATTTTGTGTCGTGTTGATTTGTTGATCTATTTATAGTATTTATCATTGCACTCAATCAATTTAGCTCTGAGCTTGTGCAATAATATTCCAAATTGTTTATAAGAAAAAATGTTATAATTATTTCTAAATTGTTATATAAATATTTTTCTAATTGTAAAAGACAAGGGCAACTTAAATTCTATTTTTGTTGTGCATTTATTCTCAAATTTTATCGCATACGAGACCACAAACTCATTGTGGACTGTAATGTCTGCGTCTGTGAAAACATATTAATTAGGTACACTAGATGATTTTTATATTGCTGATATTGTGAGTCAATTTAAGTAATGGTTATTTCCTTTTATTAAGTTTAATTTACAATAATAAACAAATTAATCTAAGATTGCTCAATCAAGATGCAACACTAACTGCAATGTAGAGATGATTTTGTATTATGTCCTTTTATATCGTTATTTATATGATATTTCAGTTTTTTCATTTGTGAGTTATGGCAGCACATGTTATAATCCTATGTTTATTCTTAAAAGAGGCCAAATGTTGACTTGCTTATGTGAGACTGTTTTGCCAAGAATCAGAAAGTATATTACCTACATTGTTTTAAAATAAATGCTTTTATATAAAAGAGTGTTTTCTTCCATCTTGACACGAGATGCTAAAATTTTATAATTACATTGATATAAAATACTTCATATAAAGTAATAATAATCCATTTGTTACATTAATTGATACAGTATTTAGTTGGCACACTTTGGGAAATGTTAGGATTCCACTATAATATAATCGACATGAAGATTAGTTTTTCTTAACATCGGGACTTTTATTAAAGTAAAATAAAAACTATATTCCTATAACCTTTGGTGGAGTGTACGTAGATTGTCTGTTAATAAGGAAAATGTATGCTCTGAAGTCTGAAGGAAAAACTGCCAGCATATCCTCATGGCTCGAGATCTTGGTCGCTATAACGTCGTCATTGGTGCTCTTAGCGAAGCTTGAATAACTGACGAAGGAGTGCTCGTAGAACACGGCGGTGGTTGCACTGATTACACTTCTACGCTACACCTCCCACCTTATCTTCTTCTATTGGCAGGGAAGTTCCACATCTGAACCGAGATGATCTGGCGTGAAATTCAATCTTGCACTGCCAAAATTCTTCAAAAAATCTTTACTTGGATAACGATAATTATATGACAACTAGCTGATACCCGCTTGCTTCGCTGGGTGCACAATAATATTTTATTGTGAAAGATAGATGTAAAACATCAGGAATGCTTTCTTAATGGGACTATCGTAAAATCCTTTCACTAATGAAAGTGAAGTGTTTGTAGTTTTCGGGTGTATAGTTTTAGAGATCTCGTCATGAGTCAGTCAGTCAGTCGCCTTCCGCTTAAATATATATATATATATATATATATATATATATATATATATATATATATATATATATATATATATATATACAAAACGATAGGTCGTCTTCCTCTTCCGATGCTGGCCTCCTATGCCGTCTTAACTTGACTCCTAATGACATTATTTCATATTGTAACGCTCCCCCCCTATATATAAAAATAATATATTAAATATAATTAATTTAACCCTTTTCAATAAAATTATATACCTATATGTGACAGGATTAATAAAATATGTATGTTTTGATCTTTCAAAAGGTTTAATAATAGGCCGTTTGTAATATTTTTGGCGTGATCGTCAGTTAGGACTCTTATTTACGTTGTGTTTGTTTAGTAACTTAGTTCTTTTCGGTGTCTTTTGGAAGAATGAATATTCACTAGAGCAATTGAAAGCTGTAGGTAGTGCCTTATAAGCTAAATGAACCCCGTTTACGAAGACAGGGCTCGAGAAAGGTTAAGAAAATAAAACGTCCCTATTCCACTTGTATCAGGTTTACATTATTAATTTATTATTATTTATCCCTTCCCGCTTGGAAAAGGCTCACAATATATTTATACAAAATACCCGATACAAGGCCTTCGCTCTCCTACATTTATTCAAAAAAATGTAGGGGAGGCACACGGCTCCACACACGCCGTGCGCGGTGAGCACCAACCATTTTGATGCACTCCCCCCGAAGGGAACGCTAATTCGGGAACTGGACCGTAGTCCACAGCGAGATAACTCGCGAACCAGTAAAAGAGCCTTGGCCCCTTGTTAGGGCGTAAGCACAAACCTCGACCGAAGTCGCGCATGTCAATGCGTGTAAATGCCAAACAGAATACGAACGAATCCAGCCACAGTGAATGTACGTCACACGGTTAAGGCTAATAGGTACACTGGCCGTAAACCCTCCGTGAGCGCCACCACCTGCCAGACCGCCGCTCCTGCAGACGTGGTGTAAGTGTATGGCATCACCACCGATTGCATGATCAGCACGGCTACTAGCCGCAGAGCGTGTCATGAGTCTACCGCTCACCTCAAGGGAATGGGGTCCCACGATGTGCGGCTTTCGGCCGCAGCATTGAGAGTCTCCTCAGATCCTCCCGCCAGCTACCACCCGCATGAGAATAGAATAGAATAGTTCTTTATTGCTCCCAAAGTGTGTTACATATAGTCCCTGCGCCCTTACTGTGTGGGGCCGCAGTGGGTGAGTCAGCTACTTACGCTATGTGTATCCCGCGAGGGAATTGTGTAGTGTAGTTGTATATTGTATAGTGTAAAGTGAGTAAACTATTTATTTATTTTATAGATTGGTGTGCAGTGTCCGCATGAGCGTGTGCACGCCGGCACACTGACTGTATTATTAATCGAATAAATAACTTACGTACTATTTTACAAACTAGCTTACAATCTACTTACTGGGTAAGGGAAGGTACGGTGGGAAGGTGGGTTAGTGTACAGAGAGTTTTGTGGCAGGATGGGATGGGGTGTTGGAGAGGTGGGGGTTACAGTAGTTGTGAGTTAATTTCGCTTTCGCTAAGGAGGAGCAACGGCCTCGGAGGGAGGTCGTTTCCGTGGCTGTCCTTGGCGTATCTCCTAGGTGTGGGACGTGCTCTATAGTTGATTTCACCCAGTCTCGTACACTCGAGCGCCGGGTTAAATTGGCCATGAGCCGTGTGCGGTGCACCCGCCTGTTGAAGATCTTGCACTTCCAGTGCCGCTATCTTCTTCAGCATACTCGCGTGGAGATCGTGGGCTCTAAGATGCCACGCCTCAAAGTCCAGCATCTCCCAGAGCAGGTCGGTGTCTAGGCAGCGGGGCATCTGTCCCGCGCACTTGAGCGCCATCCGATATTGCCTCTCGATGCGCTCTAGGTTCGAGTACTTGGGCAAGAGCTTCACCACCCCGTAATCCATTATCGGGAGGATGCAGGCTTGGATTATCGCTAGCTTGGTGTTGAGGGATACTTTGCTTCGGTAGCCGATGATCGGCCCGAGCGTGCCTCTGACCTTTTGCAATTTGGTGACAGTGTTGGTGTTAACGTTCATGGACAGTCGTTTGTCCATTTGCACCCCGAGGTATTTTATCGATATTTTGTACGGAATTTTGGTACCTTTTAGTCTCACGTACGGTCTATATTTTTTCTTCTTTGTGAACATTATACACTCCGTTTTGTCAACATTGCACTGTAGCCCCCAGCGCGTATAGTAATCTATTATTGCCTCCACCGTCCATTCGAAGCGCCGGTTGGCTACGTCCGGGTCAGAGGTTGCTCTATTCTGGTTTGTCGGTGGGTCCGAGATGTTTAGAATGCAAAGATCATCGGCGTACTGCGATAATCTTTCTCCTCTCACTGTTTCATGGTCCTTGCCCAAGTCGCTCACGTACAGATTGAATATTATGGGTCCGAGAATCGAGCCCTGTGGCACTCCATGCGGAAGGCGGTGTTCTTCCGTCTGGGTGTTCCTGAAGCGCCCAACCAGCCGACGATCTGCTAGATAGTTTTCTAACAGCTTTATGATGTTGTTGTGAACGTCGCCGTTCTGTAGCTTCTTCACCAGACCCTGATGGTTGATGGAATCGAAGGTCTTGAACAGATCCGTCTATAACATCGCCACGCTCCTTCCTTCATTGATGGTATCGGCAATGATTTTGCCGGTGCGCAGTATCTGAGTTGCAGTGCCACGGAGCTTGGTGAATCCGTGTTGATAATGAGACTGGAGCTTCTCGACCGTGGGCTTCAGGCGGGCGAGAATCAGTCGCTCCATCAGATTACCCATGATGTTGAGCAGCATGATGGGGCGATAGGACTTCGCTTCTTTGTGGCTCTTACCAGGCTTGTGGATGAATATGCAGGTGCCGAGTTTCCATCTGGTTGGGAAGTAGCCAGTACGCAGCAAGTACTGCGCAATCAGCAGGTATGTCTCCCGAAATACCTTGCCACCAAGTTTCAGTGCGTCCGCTTTTATGTTGTCGGGGCCGGGCGCTTTTTTATTCTTAAATTTTGCCAGACCGGTCTTGATTTCTTCAAGGCAGGTTGGCTCTAGCGGCTGGAACGGAGTGTAGTGTTCCGTTCCCTTGTCTTCTTTATCTATGTGCGCCATCTTAACGATGGCAGCGTCCACCAGGCTGTTTACCGTCTCCCCCTCGGTGTTGCATCCTGCGATGTGGGGCAGTCTGGTTATCGGTTTATTGAGATTTCGCTGGATTCTCCACATCTCGGCTCGATTCTCATTGGGCTCATCTAGTTTGGAGATCCAGTCTTTCTCTTTATACTCGGCTAAAGCCTTAGTGGCATCGTGTTTGGCCTTGTTGTATAATGTTCTGGCCGCCTCATAGACGATCAGTGGGCCCAGTCTCGCACGATGCCTCAGTTTTCTCATTGCTCTTCTTGCATCCAGTAGAGCATTAATGTTGTCTGGAAGCAGTTCTCTACTGTTCGGTGTATGAAGGGGAACAAGTTCATCGAGCGTCTCGGTGATAATATCCTCCAGTCGCTCGACGTATCTCTCGCACTCTTCGTCCGTGTTGATTTCAACTGGCAGCCGTTCCACAGCGCGTCTGCCCAGGACCTCCTGGTACTGATTTCTCAGTTCCAGGTTGGCGGCTATCCTCTTGGTGTTCCTCATTTTAGACTCCTCTACGTCGCACGGGAGCGCCACTTCGAGTAGCCACGGAAGATGATCCGATCCAACGTCTTCCAGTTGTCTAGTTCTACAGTCTAATTGCTGGTGGGTGACGATCACGGTGTCCAGGATCGACGCTCCTGCGCTGTTTGGTCCGGAGGGCAGGCCAGTGTTCACCAGATAGCACAGTCTTTGAGCAATTGCGTCCCTGACTGTGACTCCCAGACCTCTATCGCTTGAGTGTAGTAGTTCTCTCATACGCAGGTTGAGATCGCCAACGATGATGGATGGCTCGTCTAGTAGGGTCTCCTCGAGCTCAACGGTCAGATCGCTCTGGTCAGGAATTCGGAGATATAGTCCCTTGATTTTGAGGTACTCCCCAGTTGAGCGATTGGTGTAGAGTTTGATGGCCACTCCCTCGATGTTGCGTCGCTCGTCTCCCCAGCCCGGGGTCACCTCCGTCTCAACCCAGCGGCAGCCTCGCCGAACATACATGGCGGTGACCAGGTGTGGTCCAGTAGCGTGATAGATCTTGTCATAATCTGGGATATTGAATCTGTTCGTCTCGAAGTTTATCCTGCACTCATTGATCACGATCACCGAGAGTCGGTGCTTCTGCGCCAGATTTTTAATCTCATTGAACTTCTTTTGCATACTTTGCGCGTTTAGACACACTTCTTATTTTCTTTGTCTCCGCAGGTTGTCTATTATCCAATAACAGTGGTTGCAGTTTTTGCAGTAGGTGCAGTCTGCCTGATTTGCCGATTGGTTTGACTCTCAGCGGTGTGATCCCGATGCATCGGTTGATCTCCTGTGCAATCGCCTCCACCGTTTCTCCGAAAGTTTCATTCTTTATGACGATCTTGGTCGTCATGTTCCTCTCCCCCATGGGTTTAGGGGCTATCACTCTGGCTGGATTGAGTTCTTCAATTTTCTTGAGGATATCTCTCCTCGCCTCTATAGATGATGGTGCGATGTGTATCTGTTTCGCAGCCAATGTAATTTTTGAGTTAGTGGCTGATGTCACCTGTCTTACAGCTGTGAGTGCCTGGGTATTAGCACAGAGGTCTTCATCTCTTATCTTTATGACCGGGATGTGTGTCTTCTTAATTCTTTCCTTCTTTTGTACCACCCTGTTGTCCTCATTCGACGAACTATGTCGCGGTCTTTTCCTTTTGTTGTTACTGTTACGAGCTCAAGTCGACGGCACTAGCGCCATCTAGTCTCGAACCGAAGAACTAAACTTCTTGAAGTCGAAACACGAACTCTCGGTACCTTGCGCGTGTTTACTTGAATATTCTGGATATTTCGCTGCTAATTTACATAAATAGGCGCTACAAGATGCGATCGGGAAGTATTGAAGTTGGCGAGACAAGCGAAGCTTCGGAGCGAAATAAAGTGAATCAGTGTCATTAATTATTAGTGTTTTTAACTTTAATTAGTGTAAAGTGAATTAAAGTGTTAATTTAGGTAATTCTATCGGCAATTTTTATTGTCACGAACCTCAAGCTCGTAACAATTGGTGTCAGAAGTGGGATAAAATCATGCCGATTTTACCTAAGGAGGAAACGGAGGGTGTCCGTATCCGAAGTCAACGCCAGCAGGAGACGGACCAAAGAAGATTTGGTGGTGCAACGTCGCAGACTTCGGAGGGACAGCCGCCGGCTGCAGACCCGTCAGTAGCTCCTACATCTGCAGCACCTGACTTAGGTGCTCTGATGGTGATGCTGCAGGAGCAGGCTCGCCGACAGGAGGAACAGGCTCGCCGACAGGAGAACAGGTCCGTCGGTTGGAAGAGCAGCTGCGGGGCGGACAGGATGAACAGACCCGCCGATAAGAGGAACAGGCCCGTCGGTCGGAAGAGCAGATGCTCCTCATTAAGGACCTTCATGCTAACTTTGGGAAAGAGATAAAGGAGGTGAAGGATAGGGTTGCTCAACATGACAACCGCCTGTCGGAAGCTGAAACTCAAATCAAGGAAGCTAAAACCCAAATCGACCAAGTGAACAATCGGGTTGATTACGTGGTGGCTGACGTGAAGAAAACGCTGGACGACCTCAAACTGGGTGATGGAACTACAGCTCCCGTAGTAGCTACTACACCTTCGCTACGTGGGTTCAAAGTGCCACCGTTCGACGGGACATCTTCCTGGTCAGCCTACAAAATCCAGTTCGAGGCTGTTATGAAGGCGAACGGCTGGAATAAAAGTCAGGCCATGACTGCTCTCACACTAGGCCTGCGCGACCAGGCCTTAACTGTTCTGGAAGCTCTCGGTGAGGAAGTGACTTATGAGCAACTCCTTGAGGCATTGGAGGCGTGATATGGCGACGCTCACCTGGAACACATCTTTCATGCGCAGCTTAAAGATCGCGTGCAGCGCATCAACGAAAACCTGCAGCAGTGGGCTCTAGAGGTGGAGAAGCTGGTGCGAAAAGCATACCGGTCTGTACCTGCGCTCATTGAAGGGAACCTGGTGCAGACATTAATTGACGGCATCCGCAACCTGGAAGTCAGAGCTGCTGTGAGGCTCGGGCATCACGAGACGCTTAAGGACGCCTTGGCCCATGCACTGGAGGTGGAAGCCGTGCGACAGGATCATCGTTCCCATCGCGTCAGGGAGGTTGCAGCAGCTACAGTTCGCGACCGCAACAAAGGATACAGCCCTAGGTGCTATGGCTGTGGGGAAAAGGGCCACCTTCGATCCAGCTGCCCTAAGCGAACCTTAGAAAAGGAAGGTGAACGATCTCAGGAGGGTAGTGCGGCCAACAGCACCACCCAGCAGCAGCGGGGAAACGAGTAAAAGCCAGAACTGCGGGGCGGGTGCTGGCTGATGTTAAAAGAGCCCCAAGGATCTCGATCTCACAAACCCACGATGGGAACTAATCATCAAGGGCGAGGTCAACGGAATGCCGTGTAAACTGACCATAGACACTGGAGCCTCTCGTACGGTTGTTAGTTCCCAACTAATAAGTCAGTTCCTTGGGGACTCCGCATACAACCGAGAACGCATTAATTTGGTAACAGCCACCGGTCAGCGTATACCCGTCCGTGGAGAGAAAGAGATGGAGTTGAAGCTAGGCAAAATCATCTACCTGCATAATGTCATCGTGGCTGGTATAATGGACGAATGCTTCCTGGGCCTAGACTTCATGAGGAAGAATTGTTGTGCGATTGACGTTAAGCAAGGTGTCTTGAAATGTGGACAAGAGGAACTTTTTGTGGAAGGAGCGTTACCAGGGAACGTGTACAGCCTTGAGAAGATTGTTCTTCCGCCAAGATCGGAAACGATTGTGCCGGTTAGTCTTTCTCGGAATCCTGGGCAACCTCATCGTTGTGTACTCGTGGAAAGGTTAGAAAATGACCTTCCATGGAAAGTGGCTCGAACCTTGGTCAGAACCACTAACATCTCAGGAGTACGTGTGCTGAACCTTTGTGGCCAGGAACAGATTATAGAAAAAGGCACACTGGTTGCTACTTGTGAGGAAGTGGATTGGTTACGTCGGTGCTAATATCTATCGACTGGGACCCCCAGCAAGGATGCATAAACGAGAGTGAGTACACTTCTAGAAGACTGTCGCAGCGTTCTCTCCCCGAATGAAATGGTCAAAGCGAAGATGTTGTTACTCAAGTATGCCGATGTATTCTCATCAAACGATGCTGACATAGGAAAGACTGGCTTAGTTCAACACAAAATAAACACAGGTGAAGAATTGCCTATCCGTCAGTGGCCAAGAAGATTGCCGGTAGCACGTGAAAAGGAAGTGGAAACCATGATTGAGGGAATGGTGAAGGATGGTGTTATTGAACCTTCATCTAGTCCAGGGTGTTCGCCCGTGGTACTGGTAAAGAAGAAGGATGGCAGCATGCGGTTTTGTGTTGATTACCGCCGTCTGAATGACGTTACTAAGAAGGACAGCTATCCCTTGCCAAGAATTGACGACACGCTGGACATGCTTACAGGAGTAAAGTGGTTTATCACGCTGGATCTAAAAAGTGGCTACTGGCAAGTTGAAATTGACCCTAAGGACAAGGAGAAAACTGCATTCTCGACGGGAAAGGGTCTGTGGCAATTCAAAGTAATGCCGTTTGGGTTGTGCAATGCCCCAGCAACGTTTGAAAGGCTGATGGAGCTTGTACTTACTGGGCTAATTGGCGATGCCTGTCTGGTCTACTTGGATGACATCATCATCGTGGGCCGTACGTTTGAGGAACACCTTCAGAACCTGGAACGCGTGCTCATGAAGATTCAGAGTGCCAACCTCAAGTTGAGTCCGAATAAATGTTCACTATTCAAACGGCAAGTCAACTTTTTGGGGTATGTAGTGTCGGAAGAAGGTATCCGCACGGATTCAGAGAAGATCGCAGCTGTAAAGGATTGGCCGGTTCCAAAAGATAAGACGCAGGTTAGAGCATTTTTTGGGCTTATGCTCCTATTACCGGCGATTTGTGAAGAACTTTGCAGATATAGCCAAACCTCTGCATAAGCTAACCGAGGAGAAGCGACTTTTCTGCTGGGATGAAAGTTGCAATATCGCATTCCAGGAGCTCAAGGACCGTTTGTGCAAAACACCTATTTTGGGATACCCTGATGCAAGCAAAGAATTTATAGTTGACACAGACGCAAGTGATATAGGACTTGGCGGTGTGTTGTCTCAACAGAATGGTGACCAAGAGGTCGTGTTAGCGTACTTCAGCAAGTCGTTGTCAAAACCGGAAAGGAACTATTGTGTAACAAGACGCGAATAGCTAGCTGTGGTAAAGTCGTTGCAGCATTTTAGCAAATATCTTCTGGGACGAAAATTTCGCTTAAGGACTGACCATGCTGCTTTAAAATGGCTATTGCAGTTTAAAAATCCAGAAGGACAAGTTGCGAGGTGGATTGAACTACTGCAAGAATATGACTTTGAGATCGAACATCGCAGCGGGAGATCTCATGGCAACGCAGATGCATTGTCACGAAGACCTTGTCCTGAAGATTGCAAACATTGTACTAGGCAGGAGAATAAGGAAGTGGTATCCGTGAGGATGCTCAGGGCCACCACCTCAGCAGCGAGTGTTAGGACAGCTTACAACGTGCACAGCAGGAAGATCCGGACATCAAGCCGATTCTGAAATGGATGAAGGCCAGTGCTCCCAAGCCCAAGTGGAGCGACGTCTCAGCGATGAGTTTGACCACTAAAAGCTATTGGGCCCAGTGGGACAGCTTGCTGCTTCAGGATGGAGTTCTGTGCCGTAAATGGGAAAGTGTTCGGGGAGACAGCTGTCATTTGCAAATGGTTGTCCCTAAAGCTTAAGTACCGGATGGTATACAGCTGTACCATAATGATTATTCAGGAGGCCATCTGGGAGTTAAACGAACTCTACTGAAGATCCGAGAACGGTTTTACTGGGTCCACTGTCGAAACGATATCGAGGACTGGTGTCGCAAATGTACAAGTTGTGCGGCTGTAAAGGGACCTCAGGCTCGTAGTGGAGGTGCATTGAAGTTGTACAATGTGGGTGCACCATGGGAGAGAATAGCCATTGACGTGGCGGGGCCGTTTCCGGAGAGTGAAAGCGGTAACAAGTATTTCATGGTTGTGATGGATTACTTCACTAAGTGGCCAGAAGTCTTCGCCATTCCAAATCAAGAAGCTTCAACAGTTGCAGATAAACTAGTTCATGAAGTCTTCTGTCGTTTTGGAGTACCTTTAGAGATTCACAGCGATCAAGGAAGGAATTTTGTGTCTCAAATATTCCAGGAAACTTGCCGAGTTATGAGTACTCATAAAACAAGAACGACTTCTTATCACCCGCAATCTGATGGAATGGTAGAACGATTTAATCAGACATTGCAGAGGTACCTAGCAAAAGTTGTAGACAATCGGCAACGATATTGGGACAAGCACATACAACCGTTTTTGTTGTCATATCGAAGTGCTGTCCACGAAAGTACATTTACGGCTGCCTGCGGGCCTGATCACCGGGATACCACCTGATGCTCCACGCAGTATAACCGATTATGCAAATGACTTGCGGAACAAAGTGAATGACGTTTATGAGCACGTCAGACAATCGGGCCAGCAAATGTCTGAAAAGATGAAAACCCGGTACGACCGCAAGATGAACAACAAAGGGTTCGACGAAGGTTCACTTGTGTGGTTACACAATCCAGTCCGCAGCAAAGGGAAATCTCCTAAGCTTCAAGCTAAATGGGATGGCCCGTACCGGATTGTGACCAAGATCAACGATGTAACCTACCGGATACAGAAAAGCGCAAGAGGGACTCCTAAGATCGTCCATGTGGATCGCTTGGCGCGTTATTATGGGGCCGATAATGCTCGGGACGAGCATGTCTTAGGAGGGGGCAGTGTTACGCGCTCAAGTCGACGGCACTAGCGCCATCTAGTCTCGAACCGAAGAACTAAACTTCTTGAAGTCGAAACACGAACTCTCGGTACCTTGCGCGTGTTTACTTGAATATTCTGGATATTTCGCTGCTAATTTACATAAATAGGCGCTACAAGATGCGATCGGGAAGTATTGAAGTTGGCGAGACAAGCGAAGCTTCGGAGCGAAATAAAGTGAATCAGTGTCATTAATTATTAGTGTTTTTAACTTTAATTAGTGTAAAGTGAATTGAAGTGTTAATTTAGGTAATTCTATCGGCAATTTTTATTGTCACGAACCTCAAGCTCATAACATTACCAACGCCAGGCGCGGCCGCGGCGCGGCCGCGGCGCTGTGGAATATTCCACCGCCACCGCGTTTCCCGCGTTTCGTTTTCTTCACTTTATTTATACTTTTTAGCACAGTTTTAGGATTGACTCTTGCACATTGGTCACTACCACAGTTTATGCATCTGTAGTGCTCTTCCGAGGTAAAGTCTAATTGGCTTATGGTGATGAATTCACGTATACACATCATTGTCCGCACACTCTGTTCGATTTTATTCCAGTCCTCAGTGGGGCCAGGTATACGGTCATTTCACTAAATAGTTCTACGCTTTGTCCGTTAGTTCTTATTTTTGTGCTCACCGCAGCTTTCATTAGGAGGTCTAGCTTGCAGTGTTCACATTCCACTAGTTTGGTATTCGCCTGGGTGGCACCCCAGGTGATAGCATCCAATCTGATGTCGCTTAGGCACTTATGACATTTAATTAATTTTTCCTTCATGGAAATCGGGTCCCAAATCATCTTGACGCCATTGTCCGTTATTTCACTATTTGTTGCACTGTCTATGTCCATAATTGCACCAGAATCACTTAATTGCCCAGTTTGGGCCATCGTAGCCCGGGGGATCGAGCCCCCGAGATCCGAAATATCCATATTTCAATTTAAAATCACTATTACACGGAAATTTCCACTCCAACGGCTATCTTGGCGCGCAGTTACGTCACAGTGGGCGTAGGCAATATGGCGGCGACTGAGCGGCGGTGTGCGGCACGATGCGCGGAACTCCTAACGCAGAGGCGGCATAAGGCGTGGGCGACGTGGGCAAATGCCTACGGCCTCGCGATCCAGGGGGCCTCGCGCCCTGGAGATTTATGCATTACTTAAAACCGTAAACGCGCCGAAAAAATTTCATTGTCATGAATCGATATTATTGTCCTAACTAAATATGTTTTTATTCAGTCTAGCAATGTTAGTTTGCGTTGCTATTGCGGGGAATCTTCGCTGCGGGGCGACCAATATATACACAGTAATCTATGGGGGCGACAAAGGCCGAGGATTCCCCGTTCTGTTTGTTAGACATAGAACACTGTCTTTATTTAATGGTGGGCGCGTGGCAATCGAGTAAAGAGTGCGGTACAGCAGCCCGCGTGGTTGCTGTACGTATATTTTCGCGCTGTACGCACATGAGTAGATAAACGGAACAGACACAAAGCTTCTTAAGAACTTGCAAAATTGTTACCTATTTTGGTAGGGTTGTCACTATAGGTGAAGACAAATTAAACCTCTTGGACGTTTACGTACCTTTTGTGACTGGATTAAAGAATATCGATAAACTTGTTTCGAAAAATGATTGTCTGGTATTTAACTGGTTGTTATGATCTGACAAAAGACTTTAAAAATAAAAGAGTAGCCAAAAAGAAAAAGATGTTGGATTATGAAGGCAAGGATTAACCTATATAGTCTCCTAAAAGTCGGTATTAAACAGATTTTTTCAACACCATGCTTATACAATAATAAACAATTTGGATTTGATCTATGGCTTTAAACCCACTTTATGAAAATTTTGGTTTACTTTATAATTTAAACAGGTTAAAAAATATTCCAAACCATCTAATATTAAAATAACTGTCAAGATTTACACACAGCCCTGCGAGTGGGTGAAAGCAGTGACTTTTGACCTTACGAATTATATGAAGAATTACAATTAATGATCTCTAATTTACCTAACTTCGTAACAGATGTGAAACAGCTTCTCCAATAAGTCATTTAACAATACTGATAAGTACAGCCTCCGCTGAAGGAAGCTTCTTAAAATTAGTACTCATTAAAAATTATCTTAGGAACTCAATGTCACAGAAAAAACTTTCAGCGTTGAAAGCTTTATCTATCGAGGCAGATATAGCAGTCAAGCTGGATTATGAGGATAGCCTCATTAAAAAATTCAGCAGGATAGAAAGCAGAATGTCTATTTCTTCATTTTTCTTTGAAATTGTTTGGTGTTGGCACTTAATGAGTTTGTAAAAATAAAAATTTCATAATGTCAAGTGTTTTGTTTTTTATTTTACATAATCCGTCTTCTTGGGCAGGCAGAGGGCCTCGCAAAATGTATCTTGCCCACATAAGATTTAGGTCTTGCGCCGCCACTGTCCGAACGCGTCTGCTCGCTACGGCTGCCGGCGCGCGACTACCCACCCGCATGAGGTCGACTCATATGCTCCACCAACCAATACAACGGCAGATATAGCCAAAAGGCAGTTATAAGAGTAATAATTCGCCATCAGAAGGGGTTTGTGTCACTGACGTTGAGTAAATGCATTTTCGATCATGTTTGTCTCACCCACCAACAAGTTGCCTTCAATCGTTTAATGGTGGGAAAGTTACAGAGATATATTATTATGTTCTTATATAAAACGTCGTGGAAGACAGACAGTCTGCAGCCCCGTAATGAAGGGACCCGACTTGGGCAAAGCTACTCAGGTGTGAGTCAAACCAAGACGCATAGAGCGCCATTGAGAATAGCATCCCACCAAACAACCATCGCAGAGACGCAATGCTGCAGAACGCAACAAGCATCAATACGACTATCGTCGGGCTTACACCATCCCAAGGTCCCCCATACATCCCAGCAGACATCACCACCCGCATACCTCCATCGACCAGAACCACAAGAGTGAGTCGAATCAGGCGCAGCACACCCGCAGATCCATCACAAGACGCAATACCGCAAGAAGCAGTAAGCATCAATGCAACTATCATACGGATGGCGCCTCCTCACAACACACCCACATGATCCCTATCGACTTTAGTAACAAAGTTTGTATTGTTGTTAACTAAAAAATATCATCAACATATCATAGTAGCACGCTACTAAGACGCCAGTGAACAAAACTCCACGTATCATAGCGCTAATGCACTAAGACATGAAGTTGAGTATGCCTGTTACACTTAAAAGTGCTACCAAACACACTCATCCTAATCCGAAAGATAGACGACGCATCGCTATGCGCTACGACGTTGCCCACAAACGGTATGGGTATGCGATTTCCACGGGAACGCCGTATTGCTACAACAAACCCGTTTACCACCGGCACTAAGATGTTAATTGTATACCTCCATCGACCAGAACCACAAGAATGCGTCGAATCAGGCGCAGCACACCCGCTGATCCATCACAAGACGCAATACCGCAAGTGGCAGTAAGTATCAATGCAACTATCATACGGGTGGCGCCCCCTCACAACACAAGCACATGATCCCTATCGACTTTGGTAACAAAGTTTGTATTGTTGTTAACTAAAAAATATCACCAACGTATTGTTACGAGCTTGAGGTTCGTGACAATAAAAATTGCCGATAGAATTACCTAAATTAACACTTTAATTCACTACACTAATTAAAGTTAAAAACACTAATAATTAATCACACTGATTCACTTTATTCCGCTCTAAAGCTTCGCTTGTCTCGCCAAATCCAATACTTCCCCGATCGCGTATTGCAGCGCCTTTATATAGGGTTCTTCCACGAAAACATCCAGAATATTCGAGTAAATACGCGCGCCAACCGACCAAGCGCAGAAAGATCGAGTGCAGAGCTTCTAGAAAGTTTAGTTCTTCAATTTGATACTAGATGGCGCTAGTGCCGTCGACTTCGGCGCGTAACAGTATCATAGTAGCACGTTACTAAGACGCCAATGAACAAAACTCCACGTATCATAGCGCTAATGCACTAAGACATGAAGTTCAGTATGCTGGTTACACTTAAAAGTGCTACGAAACACACTCATCATCCCAATCCGAAAGATAGACGACGCATCGCTATGCGCTACGACGTCGCCCACAAACGGTATGGGTGTGCGATGTCCACGGGAAAGCCATATTGCTACAACAATCCCGCTTACCACCGGCACCAAGATGATATGTCTAGGACACATCGGTTAGCGAGCCCAAGTTTACCTCGGACCAATTGCTCGTGAAGCAGTATACACGCCACCATAATAATCCTTTTTCAAGTCCCTAATAAGGACTAGTCATTTTGCTACAGTACTAAGAGCAGTCGTTCACCCGGCCACCCCATATAATGCTTATGCATCAAGGAGGCCTTCTATAATAATGCTTTTGTATCATAGACCTTACTTTCAGAAGTCATTAATATGTAGGACTTCAGCCTACGATTCTACTATTGTAAAGCAAATTCATCATTGAGACCTTCTATAGTATTGCTTTTGTATCATAGACCCTACTTTCATAAGTCATTCACATATAGGACTCGAACCCACGACCCTGCTATTGTAATGCAAATTCATCATGGAGACCTTCTATAGTATTGCTTTTGTTCGTTTTCGTGGATGGATTCGATTTTAAGGTCCCTGGCTATGTCATTTCTGACATAGCGGCCTGCTCCCACGATCGCCCGGATCGCTAGATTCTGCTAGGCTTGCAGCCTCTTGTATAAGGCTGGCGCTGCGTAAGTCAACCGTGAGTGAGCGAACGTGGGTTTTGTAAATGGTTGTTTTTGTCTTTAATGGGAGTGTGGATGCCAGTATTGGATATAGCTTTGCTCGTGCGACTCTGGCCTGAACCACTATGTGGTTGACCATAGGGGTCATTCGCAACGAGCGATCTATCTGGCAGCCTAGGTAGGTGACAGTACCTTTCCAACCTACGTCCTGCCCGCGGAGTCACAAGGTTGGTAGGGTGCGTCTCAGACTGGTTGCGAAGGCGGCGGTCTTCCCGACGTTGACCGCCATCCTCCATCTGTCCAGCCAATTGGGCAACAAGTGCAGCAGTCTCTGCAGCTTCCTTGCCGCGAGTTCTACCCGACGAGATGACGTGAAGTACGCACTGTCGTCAGCATATAGGGCTAGTACGACATCGTCTTTCCACTCCTCCTGGTGGCCTTGGAGTGTGGGGATGTCGTTAGTATACACCGCGTACAGGTGGGGTGATAGGCAGCTGCCCTGCGGCACTCCCGCTTCAATCGGTCGTGCTACCGAGACAGCCTCTTCAATGTTGACGTAGAAGCTCCGCCCCTCCAGGAACGACGCTATTAGCCGCACAAGCATTGACGGTAAGGTGGTATTTTCTATTAGTTTATAGAGTAGCCCCGCCACACTCTGTCGAAGGCCTTCTCCATGTATAAGGAGACCCCCACACAGATGCGGCCGCAGTTATGCTCGGCCGCCAGATAGTGCAGCACGCGGGCTAGTTGGACTGTGGTTGAGTGTGCTCTACAGAAGCCAAATTGTTCCTCCCGCAGTGCAATGTGCCGCAATAATCTATGTGTTGCGCGGCTAAGTTGACATCTGGCACTAGCGCCATCTAGTGTCGGGTAACAGAGCGAGTAGAGATCTTTACAGAAAATGACATCACTAATCTTTCATCCAACAGCGCCATCTGTTGTCGAAATGAAGAACTAAGCTTCTAGAAGCTGAGACCCGAACTTTCGGCGCTTTGTCAATAGGTGCGCGTATTTACTTGAATGTTCTGGATGTTTCGGTACTAATGTGTATTTATAGGCGCTGCAAGGTGCGATCGGGGAAGTATTGAATTTGGCGAGACAAGCGAAGCTTCGGAGCGAAATAAAGTCAATCAGTGTGGTTAATTATTAGTGTTTTAAGTTTAATTAGTGTAAAGTGAATTAAAGTGTTAATTTTGGTAATTCTTTCGGCAATTTTTATTGTCACGAACCCTAAGCTCGTAACAATTGGTGTCAGAAGTGGGATTAAATCATGCGGATTTTACCTAAGGAGGAAACGGACGGTGTCCGTACCCGAAGTCAACGCCAGCAGGAGACGGACCAACGAAGATTTGGTGATGCAACGCCGCAGACGTCGGAGGGCCAGCCGCCGGTTGCAGGCCCGTCAGTAGCTCCTACATCTGTAGCACCTGACTT
This sequence comes from Parnassius smintheus behrii, assembly GCA_036936625.1. Taxonomy (NCBI): domain Eukaryota; kingdom Metazoa; phylum Arthropoda; class Insecta; order Lepidoptera; family Papilionidae; genus Parnassius; species Parnassius smintheus. The sequence goes on from JAUPFT010000011.1 coordinate 39,110,188, forward strand.
AGGTGCTGTGATGGTTATGCTGCAGGAGCAGACTCGCCGACAGGAGGAGCAGGCCCGTTGGTTGAAAGAGCAGCAGGAGGAACAGGCTCGCCGACAGGATGAACAGGCTCGCCGGCAGAAGGAACAGGCCCGCCAGCAGGCGGAACAGGCACGCCGATTGGAAGAGCAGCTGCGGGGCGGACAAGAGGTACAGGCCCGTCGGTTGGAAGAGCAGATGCTCTTTATGAAGGACCTTCACGCTACCTTAGGGAAGGAGATGAAGGAGGTGAAGGATAGGGTTGCTCAACATGACAACCGCCTGTCAGAAGCTGAAACCCGAATCGACAAGTGAACAATCGGGTTGACAACGTGATGGCTGACGTGAAGAAAATGCTGGACGACCTCAAACTTGGGCATGGAACTACAGCTCCCGTAGTAGCTACAACACCTTCGCTACGTGGATTCAAAGTGCCGCCGTTCGACGGGACTTCTTCCTGGTCGGCCTACAAAATTCAGTTCGAGGCCGTCATGGAGGCGAAAGGCTGGAATAAAAGCCAAGCCATGACTGCACTCACCCTAGGCCTGCGCGGCCAAGCCTTAACTGTGTTGGAAGCTCTCGGTAAGAAAGTGACCTACGAGCAGCTCTTTGAGGCGTTGGAGGCGAGATATGGCGACGCTCACCTGTAACACGTCTTTCGTGCGGAGCTTAAAGATCGCGTGCAGCGCATCAATGAGAACCTGCAGCAGTGGGCTCTAGAGGTGGAGAAGCTGGTGCGAAAAGCGTACCGGTCTGTACCTGCGCTCATTGAAGGGAACCTGGTGCAGACATTCATCGACGGCATCCGCGACCTTGAAGTCAGAGCTGCTGTGAGGCTCGGGCACCACGAGACGCTTAAGGACACCTTGGCCCATGCACTGGAGGTTGAAGCCGTGCGGCAGGATCTTCGTTCCCATCGCGTTAGGGAGGTTGCAGCAGCTACAGTTCGCGACGGCAATAATGGATACAGCCCTAGGTGCTATGGCTGTGGGGAAAGGGGCCATCTTAGATCCAGCTGCCCTAAGCGAACTGTAGAAAAGGAAGTTGATCGATCTCAAGAGGGTAGTGCAGCTAACGGCACCACCTGGCGGCGGCAGGGTCATCGCTCCCCTCACGTTAGGGAGGTTGCAGCAGTTACGCTTCGCGAACACAATAAAGGATACAGCCCTAGGTGCTATGGCTGTGGGGAAAGGGGCCATCTTCGATCCAGCTGCTCTAAGCGAACCCTAGAAAGGGAAGGTGAACGATCTCAGAAGGGAAGTGCGGCTAACATCACCGCCCAGCAGCAGCGGGGATACGACTTTACTATCAGACATCGCAGCAGGAAATCTCATGGCAACGCAGATGTCAAGAAGGCCTTGTCCTGAAGATTGGAAACATTGTACTAGGCAAGAGAGTAAGGAAGTGGTATCCGTGAGGTTGCTCAGGACAGACCACCTCAGCAACGAGTGGAAGGACAGCCTACGACATGCACATCAGGAAGATCTGGACATCAAGCCGATTCTGGAATGGATGAAGGCCCGTGCTACCAAGCCTAAGTGGAGCGACGTCTCAGCGATGAGTTCGACCACTAGAAGCTATTGGGCCTAATGGGACAGCTTGCTGATTCAGGATGGAGTCCTGTACCGTAAATGGGACAACGGTCGAGGAGATAGCTGTCGTTTGCAAATGGTTGTTCCTAAAGCTAAGGTGCCGAATGTTCTACAGCTGTGCCATAAGAGTCGTTCAAGAGTCCATCTGGGAGTTAAACGAACTCTATTGAAGGTCCGAGAACAGTTTTACTGGGTCCATTATCGTGACGATGTCGAGTATTGGTGTCGTACATGTTCAAGTTGTGCATTGAAGTTGTTCAATTGTTGGTGCACCATGGGAGAGAATAGCCATTGACGTGGCGGGCCCGTTTCCGGAGAGTGAAAGCGGTAACAAGTATTTCATGGTTGTGATGGATTACTTCACTAAGTGGCCAGAAGTCTTCGCCATTCCAAATCAAGAAGCTTCAACAGTTGCAGATAAACTAGTTCATGAAGTCTTCTGTCGTTTTGGAGTACCTTTAGAGATTCACAGCGATCAAGGAAGGAATTTTGAGTCTCAAATATTCCAGGAAACTTGCCGAGTTATGGGTACTCATAAAACAAGAACGACTTCTTATCAATCGCAATCTGATGGAATGATAGACCGATTTAATCAGACATTGGAGAGGTACCTAGCAAAAGTTGTAGACAATCGCCAACGAGATTGGGACAAGCACATACGACCGTTTTTGTTGTCATATCGAAGCGCTGTTCACGAAAGTACATCAGTAACACTAGCTTTCGCAAACTTTGGGAGAGAATTACGGATGCCTGCGGACCTGATCACCGGGATTCCACCTGGTACTCCACGCAGTATAACCGATTATGCAAATGACTTGCGGAACAAAATGAATAACATTTATGAGCACGTCAGACAATCGGGCCAGCAAATGTCTGAAAAGATGAAAACCCGGTACGACCGCAAAATGAACAACAAAGGGTTCGACGAATGTTCTGGATATTTCGGTACTAATATGTATTTATAGGCGCTGCAAGTTGCGATCGGGGAAGTATTGAATTGGGCGAGACAAGCGAAGCTTCGGAGCGAAATAAAGTCAGTCAGTGTGGTTAATTATTAGTTTTTTAAGTTTAATTAGTGTAAAGTGAATTAAAGTGTTAATTTTGGTAATTCTATCGGCAATTTTTATTGTCACGAACCCTAAGCCCGTAACATATGTAATGCGATTTTTTCGAAGAGTTTTGCTATGTGCGGTAATAGCATTATGACGTAGCTAACGACAATCTTGCCCCGTTACCAGTTTGTTGGGAAGTAGCCAGTTCTTAACACGCCATTAAAAAGTCTGGCCACCTCCACAACTCCCCTTCTGGGCAACTGGATACCGTATCATCCCGGCGCTTTGCCAGCAGAGATTGAATATATGGCTTAGCACAGGTGCTAGCGTAGCAGAGTATCTTTTTAATATTGCGGAAGATATGGCATCCCAACCGGTAGCTACATTTGACTTTAAACTCTTTATGATTGATATTATTTCATCGGTATTGGGTTTTTCAAGAATAAAAGAAGAAATACATGTAAAAGATTGTGAAGAAGTAAACTGACATATTGCGGACAATATAATCAAGTCTAACAATTTATTGTTAGACTTGATTATATTGTCCGCCAGCTCCTTTTCAACATCAATGAAAAATTTGTTAACATGATTGTTTTAGAGACCTTGCCTGTGTAACTAACTGACATGTTGCTTGTTTATTGTGGAATGTATTTGTGTTTTTTTTATAGTATCCCAAAGTGCTTTTGGTTTTTTCCTGCTTTACTTATTTCTTGAGCATCATAATCTCTCTTTGCTTTCTTTAAAAATTTTGTGCAGAAGTTTCTATACCGCTTATAAGTGATAGACAGCATTAAATTATCAGGAGACTCTTTTACTTTTCTATGCATTGAATTTCTATTTCTTATACACCTTAACAAACCCGGTGTCATTCACGGTTTAAGTATTCTATTTCTGGACGAAATTTTTTTAAGTGATGAATTTTCAGCTATTGCATCCGATAATAGTTTAATAGGAGCTTCAGTTGCTGTATTAGGATCTAGCATGGAATTAATGGGTGCTAAGTTAAGTTTTTCGACTGCTTTATTAAGGTTGTCAAAGTTAACTTTTGAAATAGTGGAAATTACATTATTTTTTGTTTCGTATTTGATACACAAAACAAAGCAATAATGGTCAGTGATAGTGGTGCCGAAAACCAAAACTACAGCCATGTATTTAGTGCGCAACATAAAGTGGTCAATACAGTTGTCTCTTCTGGTTGGGAGGGTGTGAGCAGGAAGAAGACTATGGTATGCAAGACAATTGAGATATTCATGGATGCGGGTATCTAACGAAGAAGATTTTATATCCAGATTTATATCTCCAGTTATTATGACTGTCTTACATTTTGAAAGCGGTGTAAATATAGCGTTTAGTATCGAAAGAACTCATTTATGTTTTCATTTGATGGTGATCGATAAATGCAAATAAGTACTGTATTTGAATCAATCGTAGCTGTGTTATAAAAATTTATTTCTTCAATATTTACCAAATAACATGATGTAATGTAAATAATTACCCCATCACTTTGATTTTGGTTTTTACAAGTTTGTACATAGTATAGTGCTGTATATAAGGAATATTTTGATTACTTGAGCAGGGCAACCAGCACTCTGTTAAAACCAAAACATCGTAATCAAATGAGATTCGGTCAAGTAAGGTTTGTAAACTAAAAAAGTTGCAATTTATCGATCTTATATTTTGATTTAGTATCTTTAGGAATTTGTTTGGTTGTTTAATATAATGTTTAGCCTCTTCCGGAGTACAATAATAGGATTCACTTAATGTACACCGGTCTATATTGTCGATGTATGAGTTAATATTATTTGCCATTTTTATTATAAACATTTAAGACGTATAATTTGTGTATGTAAGAGAATAAGATTGTATTGTTTATTTGAACAATAGACTGTATTGAATAGGTGTAGTTAATTACACAAGCAAAAAATGTAATAAATGAGGTATTTTTAAGTTGTAATTTACAGGCATAGGTTTTATAATGATTACTAATCATTACTACAACTTTATAATGATTAGTACAGCGTTTGAAGTGCAATAGCGTATATATTTAAAGCAAGATGTTATAGCGCAGTTAAGCATATTATGTTGGTTATGGTGAGTGATTATCAGGAGTAATGAAGTTTTTATGACATGTTTGATTGTGAATACTGTAGGAGTAAGCACGAGTCTGATGAGTGAGTTTAAGTGTTTGTGTGTAGTATGTTTTGTTTGTTGGTTTGTGAGTTTATGTAGTGTTTGTGTTGAGATCCTAATTTTTAAAACTAATCCTATAAATATTAATAAGAAAAACAGAGAAATAAACCTTAAAATTAACATGCAGTAACGTAGTGAATAGTTAAAATGTATTTTAAGGCACAATGAAGCAATATCTAGTCATTCACATTTTAGATCCTCGAATTGGGCATCATTTCTAATTAATATCGCAGGTGATTCTTCTGATTTTCGTATGAAAACTTTTCCGTTTGCAGTCCAGCAAAACTTGTACATTTTTTCTTTTGATAACTGACGTGCCAAGTAGTATATTTTCTTCGTACTAGGGGCAAGGTATTCGGCGACATACACTGGAGCGTCACTAGTATTTATACCAAAATGCGACACATTGAGTTTTTTACTAGGGTTGTTCTTATTAAATGATTTCACAGAGCTAAGTATTGTCTGCTTTTGTGAGATGTTTGCTAATTCAAGAATTATGGGTCTGATGGAACCCTTTTTTCCGGGGCCACGAAATATATCCTTAATATCACACGATTGTAAATTAATATTTAATATTTCCGAGACGTAGATCACTAATTGCGTTACATCGTTTTTGTTTTCTTTTTCTTTTTCAGGAATATTACGTATCTCTATGCCATTTCTTCTGCCATTTTAATAGAGTTCCTCAACTTTTTCTTCCAGAGACATAATGTATTTATGATTACTTTATTTACGTTGTTATTTTGTTTTGCATATCCTCATATTTCTGAGATATAAATTCAAATGACCTTTCTACGTCTGTATTTATCTTCTTTATATTTGTAAGACTATTTTCCATGTTAGATAGTCTGTTGTCATGATCAGCTTTCCATGACTTCAGCATTTGCATAACTTCTTCCTTGAATGAAAGAAAGTCATCCCTTGAGAGTTCATCGTGACGACTGCTTTATTCGGTGAACGAAGCATGATGATTTTTTAATATGTTGAGCAAAGCAATAATTTTGTGCAAATTAGCTATTTTATAATGGCAGGCGCTTCTTGAGCAAAGGCAGTGGGTGGAGCCAAAAATTATGCAGCAAATGTATGCACGCTGGCAATATACAAAGGACGTGGCTTACCTCTTCAATGAAGCAGGATGGTACTACGTTACGAGTATGTTGCCTGGTACACGCACGAATTTTTAGTATATTTTTGAAGAATTATTTTATTTATAAAAACAACACAATCACGGAGGACACTTCTGTTCGCTTTCACAGACTGGAGAGAAGGGAAGAACTTACGTTATCTTATATTTGTACGTAACTTGATAACTAGCCTTGTTTCTTTAGTTTGTCTGCGCGAAGCCCGGGTCGATTATACGTTGAGGGTCTCTCTTTGTGTTATCTTATATGTATTTGTAAGTTTCCGTAATAACGACGCTGAAATAATATAATTGTTTTGTAACCGTGTTAAGTATTATTGTGACTCTTACGGTTGTGCGCGGCAGGTGTTGACTCGAATGCCTAAGACTTGTGTTAATTGTGCGCGCCATTTTGAATTTACTATTGAATATTAGAATAAAGTTAGTGTCTGTTTTGAACGTGTTACGTGACGGAGAATATCGACATAGTCCAGCCTTACGTTGCTTACGCATTTAGACAGCGCCATCAGTGTATCGAGTATCGACACGTGTACAATTTGATGGTATGCGTAAACGCGATGAACACAAACACAAATGATGTAGTGTGCGTTTATAGTAACGCGACTTAATTTTGCATTTGTAGTTAAGTATACAGTTGTGTGTTTTTCTTGCGCTCCCCTTATCTTGACAGAATTTTCTTTTAGGAATTAACGCGCATGGCCTCTCCAGTTGGTTGAATACTCAAAGGAAATTTTGTACAAACATAAAGGAGTTTTGGCGAGAACTTGGCCGTAGACGGATTGTCGCTTGAAGTGTCGGTTTGAAGTGGATTTTGATTCGTAAAAGTGATGGATGCGATTTTGTGAATTAAGTGTTCGCGCGTGTGAACTATTAGAGAAAACGACAAAGCAAGTGCTTTGATGTCGATATTAACCTCAAGTTATTTTGATCGCTTGGGTACCTTATGAACTTGAGTGGCTATAATCATCAACTATCCGCTGCGTTGAGTTGTCTTTAAAATCTCGCAAGGGCTTCGCAATATGACGAATCAGCATATTGTGAAGAAAAACATATAAAAATGAAGATTCTGAAAGAAATGATAGGCTCAGAAGGGCTAGAACCCAGAGCTGTAAAGCCAGTTCATAAAAAAATACAAACAAACTAATACATAGATAAATAAATATGTTGCAAGCAACTAAAACTAATATGTAGGCATGTCGATTCACTCTTAAAAAAATCGATCTCTGAATCGATTTGAATCGAAGGTACTTGAATCGATTATCGATTAAATCGAGGAATAAAAGATCGATTTTCAATTAATCGCGACATTTTCAAACATGAAATTTCAAGAATTTTCGATTTTTTTTCTATAACTTCTAAACTGTAATATTTTTTTTAAATAAAATATTAGTAATCTTATTGATTAACATTACTAATATTCTTTTTAACCACTCCTGGTAAGCTTGAAACGCTTGTGCTAGGAGTGGTTCGATCGTTCGATCACTCGATCCCTTTTTTTACAAAGTGATTCCACGTAACACTTTTATTTGACATTTTAGGCTAAAACAACAACAATACTTTTACAAAAGTGCAAACTGCAACGTACATTTCTCGATAAATCTGTTTCAATCTAATAACTCGCTATTTATCATATTGAAATGAATGCTACACGAACACAATACTGGTTATTTCCTTACTATAAACCTCTATAAACTTCAACGTACGTTATAATATTTTTTACAGTATCTAGGAATTTAAAAAGCACTCTGTCTGTACTTACAGCTCACAGTATGTATTTTTTTGATAATATATAATGTAAATTCACAAGTTCACAGTTCAAACAGGTTCACAGCTATAATATTATATTATATTGTTACGAGCTTGAGGTTCGTGACTGGAGACGCCAGTAACTTAAGGTATCTTCGATAAAGATTTAGTGGACTGTAATTTTGGTGCATACGGCAAAGGGGAAAATAAATAGGTGGGATAGCACGCACTGACCTGATGAGGGCTGCCGCGCCTTCCTCCTGGAGTGTCTGCTATACAGCAAGCTCGCCACGTGGTTCGGCGCACACGCACTCTCGGTTAACAGTTTCGTGAAGTCCCACACTCTCGACCTTTGCCCTTACGGGGGCGTCTCACACTTTTATGAGTTACAAAGACACAATGTCTGATGCGGTGAGTATTAAAGATAAACAGGAGAACTCAATGTTCGTCCTGCGCGGTTTGCGGTTAATATATATATAAGACGCGACGGCTGGCCGTGCGGTGCGGAGAACGTAATGTCACTTAGTATACTGACGCGCGCCGAGATCCTCTTTTTCACCTCGGCGGCAGCGCGTGCGGTAGGAAAGGGAAGGAAGGAAGGAAACAAAAAATATGCACTATTCATGTTGATAAAGTAGATATAACTTAGGATGAACTCAATGCGATATGTAATGTAATGTTGATAAAGTAGATTGTTAACTGGCGTTACCATTTCCTCCCGCCCTTAAAGGGTCACCTTTAAAAGACAACCGTAATATAAAAGTAAAAGGAAAACAAATAAATAAGCGGTATATAAAGTGAGAGGATGCGCTCAATGCGCATGTCTCATCTACTAACCTTACTTGGTAAGCGAGAAAATGTATACATAAATATAATATTGCGGTTTAATACTTTTTTAATATATATAAATATAAACTTAATTCCTAATTTAGATAAATAATTATAATCAAAATAATCGTGATTTATTGTCTTGGGAGAGGGCAAATACGAGCAACAGGACGGAGATATGTTCCCTTAGTAGTTCTCACGGTCACTACTCGAACTACGCCATCCTTCGAAGGATGAACAGACTCGAAAATCGCTAATGGCCAAGCAAGGGGCGGTTCATTATCATTTATCACAATTACAACCATGCCTGGTACGATAGCCGTAGACGGGGTGTTCCACTTCTGACGAACTTGTAATCCGTGAAGGTATTCCGTCCTCCACCGGTCCCAAAACGACTGAACTAATTTATCCAGTAAAGAATGCCTGTGTAACAGACTGGTAGAGTCAGATTTGACTTTGGGTGCGGGTAATGACAATAAAGGTGCGGTATTCAAAAAATGACTCGGAGTAAGAGCTGAAGGCTCTGCAGGATCAGAACTTAATACTGTCAAGGGCCGCGAGTTTAGCAAGCACTCAATTTGCGCAAGAACAGTATTAAGCTCTTCGTATGAAAGTAACTGATGTCCGATAACTCGGAACAGATGCGTTTTTACGACTTTGATCATACTCTCCCAGGCGCCTCCAAAATGAGGAGAGTTGGGACAGATGAACTTCCATGTTATACGATTCTCAGCACACTCTTGCTCAAGCTTTGGGCGGTATTCAACGTTTAGAAATTTATAGAGATCGCGAAGGTACGAAGCGGCACCTTTAAAATTCGTTCCATTATCCGAATATAAAAACTGAATCGGCCCTCGTCTAGAGAGGAAACGTTTAAGCGCAGCGAGGAAACTAGAACTACTAAGATCTGTAGCGATTTCTATATGTACAGCTCGAGTCGTGAGGCATGTGAAAACACATAAGTACGCCTTCTCGCTGCGTACACCACGACGACGTACAGGAGTGTATGCGATAGGACCGGCATAATCGCAGCCCGTGTGTGTAAATGCCTTAATAGCTTGTCTTACACTACTATGGGGAAGATCAGCCATTAAAGGGTAAGTTGGACGGGGTCTAAGCCGGAAACATATATTACACTTGTAGACTCTGCTTCTCACAGTGCGGCGTGCGGAAAGTATCCAAAATTTTTGACGGAGCAATGACAATAACAATTCAGGCCCAGCGTGTAAATTTTTAATATGATAATAGTCAATGATCATGTTCACTACATGATCACTGCGCGGGAGTATAATTGGATGTTTTTGCATGTAATCTAATGCGGAGTTCGAAAGACGACCACCGATGCGGATTAAACCATTCTCAATAAAAGGCCTTAAACGATTGAAAGCGGGCGAGCAAGGTTTGTTACCTTCAATATTTAAATATTCCACTGCAAAATGCTGTTTTTGCAGGGCGCGGAGGATTATAACCTCAGAGAAACTGAGATCATCAGCAGTCACTACAGTAGTGCTGCGGCGGGGCAATAATTTAGCAAACTTACACACGTACGCAATTATACGTAGAAGTTTACTCCAAGAAGAGATGCGGAATGCGAGCTCATAAATCGCAGAATTACAGACGGATGTGCACACAGTGTGCGACAAAATCTTCTTCTCAGGCATATTTGCAATAACCTCATTGTCTAAAGTACGAAGAGGCCATTGAGATGGATCTAACGAAGTCCACTGAGGCCCATGGAGCCACAGGGGGTTTGAAACTAATTTATTTGGCGTAACGCTACGTGAAAGTATGTCAGCGGGATTCTCAGTACCTGCGACATGATAAAAGTTATCAGCGCGAATATTGTCGGTAATCTGAACAACGCGGTTTGCAACAAAGGTCTGCCACTTGTGTGGCGAACTCTTTATCCAGTACAGAGCTACTTTTGAATCTACAAAGGCATAGACTGATATTGCAAGGTCTAGAGAATAATTGTCGAGTACTCTGCGAAGCAATTTTGAGAGTAAAACCGCTCCACAAAGCTCAAGGCGTGCAATAGATAGTGGTTTCGTCGGTGCGACTTTAGTCTTTGCACAAATCAACTGGACGGTGTTACCATTGACGCTCTTTACATGTATGTAGACTACGGCACCGTATGCGTGCTCGCTGGCGTCGGAAAACCCCAGGAGTGACGCAGTACAGTTTTTGGATACACCAACATGTCGCGGGATACGTAAATTATTAAGAGCTGGTAATTCAGCACAGAATTGCCTCCACATCTTAATAATTGGCGGTGGTGGTATGTCGTCCCAATCTAAATTAAGTTGCCAAAGCTGCTTTATTAACAATTTGGCGTACGCTACTGTGGGAGCAACGAAACCCATTATGTCCCACAGGCGAGCGACAGTAGATAAGATGGCGCGCTTAGTGCACGTCACATCAGCGGGAACAGATATCTTAAAATAAAAGGCGTCACTATCGGTAGACCAATGCAAGTCTAGTATTTTATGTGGCATTGATTTATCGAACTCTACTTCTCCTGTAATTTTATGGGAAGTAGGGAGGTCATCTAAAACAGATCGACGGTTGCTATGCCATTTTATCAGGTCCCATTGGGCACCCTTGAATAAGTCTATCAGCTGCCGAGAGGTCTCACTGGCCTCGGATTCACTGGGCATAGAGAACGCGATGTCGTCCATATATAGCGAAGTAAATGCGATACGACTCGCAAGTGGATACTTTGCGCCGTCGTCATCAATGAGCTGTCTTACCGTGCGCAATGCATGGTATGGACTCGAAGTTAAACCGAAGCACACGCGATTGAAGTGGTATAACACAAGTGGGTCTTGTGGACGGAAGCGGTATAGGAAGCATTGGTAACGACGATCAGAATCGCGAACAACTATTTGCAGAAATTGTTGGCGACAGTCGGCTGTCATAGCGATTGGATGTAAGCGGAAAGTTAAAATTATATTGAACAAGTCGCCTTGCAAATTTGGTCCTGAATGAAGAATATCATTTAATGATCGCCCAGTGCTAGTCTTACTGCTAGCATCCAGGACGATGCGCAGACGCGTTGACTTCTTATCTTCGCGTAAGACTCCATGATGCGGTATGACATATATTGAAGCGGGTTCATGAGAGTCATACGGCGGTGCGGGGGATATATAATTTTTAGCTAAGTATTCCTTTATGACGTCATCATATGCTAACCTTAATGTAGGCGAGGCTTGAAGTTTCCTCTCCAAGCACATGAATCGTCGTCGAGAGGTTTCATAAGAATCTCCGAGAGAGTAAACGTCATCTTTAAATGGCAGGCCAACAATATATCTACCAGTAAAAGGATCGCGGGATGTCGTAGATTTATAAAACTCTTCACATTCAATGTCTGAAGGACACTGAATGGGCGGTGCGGAGGGTGGCTGTTCAAGCTCCCAAAATCGTTGCACTAATTTGTCAACGATAGGAGACTCTAGAACTGAGCAGCACGTTAAAGAATGATTTACCTGAAGTGTCGGCACTGAGCCCATAATAACGTAACCAAATACCGTATTCAAAGCCGAGGGCCCGGACAAGTCGTTAGACGAATAAATTACGTCTGGACATAGTAAGTGCGGGAAAAGGGATGCGCCTATCAAAACATCAATTTTATTAGGCATGCTATAACATTCATCAGCGAGTCTTATGCCATGGAAGTGTGATAAGACAGATGTGTCTACCACAGCAGTGGGCAAAAGGTCGGTGATTTGATCAACAACTAGCGTTGAAATATTGAAGTTAATATTCGAGTCGAATCGTGAGAAAATTTTAATATCAATCGATTTCGATTTTACAATTTTTTCAACTCCACCGAATCCCTTTACTACAGTACATTCGGTATCGTGTTGTTGAACGCCTAAACGATGACAGCACTCTTTAGTCATAAAATGGCTTTGAGCCGCGGAGTCTGATAATATACGAATAATTTGTTTCTCTCCTTTAGCATCGTAAGCAAATACTTGAGCGGTTGATAATAAAACAGTTCTCTGCGAACGACTTGCGCGCGCGGGAGGCGGTGAACGTTGAGAAACATTCTTGAACGAAGTACACAGCGCGACGTCTGAACGCGCACCTGCGGTGAGGGGTGGCGAGTGTGCGGGCGCGGGGGTTGTAGACTTCAGTGTAACTGGCTGAAGCGGTGGAGAACGCGCCAGCGCAGGGGAAGCATTATCGCTTCTGCGGTGGAAGTGCAACAATGTGTGATGTTTAAATTTACAAACTCGACAACTATAATTTGAAGAGCAACTAGACACTCGATGACTTAAACTGAGACAATTCACACATGCATTGTTACTCTTTACGCATTTAAATCGTTCCTGCGGCGTCATTTTATTAAAGTCTGCACACTTAAATAGGTGTTGATGCACAATATTGTCGCACAGACACTTTGAGCAACTAGTCGTCGTGCTTACGTACGCCTGATACTTCGGCGACGAAGTATTATTACAGCGACGATTATTACCGTTACCTCGTCGATTGTTTGGTGCGCTATTAGAATTTGTACTAGAATCGGTGCGTTGCAAAACTTTGGAGCGGGTCTTAATAAAATTTACTAAATCATCAAAGGTAGGTACCATCGAGTTATGACTATATTCGAAAGAGCGAATGGTATCCGGGTCCAGCTTCTTAAGCGCGATATGAAGAACAATTAAGTCCGCGAGATTATCTAACTTTAAGTTTTGTAAAGCGCGCACTGCACTTATAAAGTTATCAGTAAATAAATCAAAATTATTTGCGGTGGCCGATTGCAATGGCTTAAATTCGAACATCTGATTAGTATATGTAGATGCTAGCATACGCCGGTCTTCATATTTGTCAACGAGTGCTTGCAATAAAATTTTATAATTTTCAGCGCAAGGAGTTATACCTGAGCATACAGATAGGGCTTTGCCCGTTAGTTTACCTAGCAAATAGTATAACTTTTCAGCGTCGGTAAGCGATGTGTTGTCATGGACGGTTGATTTAAAGCTAGCATAAAATAAAGGCTATGAGCGAATGTCACCCGAAAATGGCATAAGTTCGATAGGCGGAAGTGAGAATCTGGCTTTAGATGGTGTACTAGTACTTTGTGAATTAGATTGCGAATATTGTAAATAAAGCCTATTTATTCTACCGCAAAGAGACTCAAACGCAATGAGGCTGTTATAATCAGGTTTAGCAATAGGGTTTATTTTTAATAAATGTGAATTATAATTATCTAAGACCTGTTTAAACTCAATACGTAAAGCATTAATATTAGAACTTCCATCAAGAAAACGCTCCATCGTGGAAGTGTTTGTGTGGATGTCCGATGACATATCATATATTTTTTGCACTATTTCAAATAAAGCATCTCGTTTAGCTAACAATAAAACCAACTCAGCATCAGGTGTGCCCTCATTATCCGAGGAATCGCTATTATTCGATGCTATTTGTTTTTAGGCGGCATTACAACTTAAGTTATGCGGCAAAAATAATATAATTATAAGCGGGTAGTCTGTAAGCGACCTCGCTACGCGGTTGAATTATTAAATATTAGTTTTGTTAACGATGAACTTTAATTGTTAACTTTTATAATAATTATGAAGTTATTTATAACGAATATAATGCTTAAATATATGTGCAAATAATAAATGTAATTTAACAGTATAATCTATAGATGTAGTTAAAAGTTGATGACGTGATGTGAACATACAACAAATAATTTATATAGATAATTATATGCTTATTCATTCTATGAATATAGTTTTAAAATTACTATGAATGTCACCTATTAGGACCTATTCTAGTGTTCTAATAAGGGCGGGGTTAATCCGAAGTCGGATTAAAATATAAATAATTAATTATATAAACGCTTATTACGATAACGATCTAATAAGGGCGGAAAGTCAAGGTCAATCCAGCGAGAAGTGACCATTAAAAATGGAAAGTCAAGGTCAATCCGGCTCGAAGGACCATTAAAAATGGACACGCCAGTAACTTAAGGTATCTTCGATAAAGATTTAGTGGACTGTAATTTTGGTGCATACGGCAAAGGGGAAAATAAATAGGTGGGATAGCACGCACTGACCTGATGAGGGCTGCCGCGCCTTCCTCCTGGAGTGTCTGCTATACAGCAAGCTCGCCACGTGGTTCGGCGCACACGCACTCTCGGTTAACAGTTTCGTGAAGTCCCACACTCTCGGCCTTTGCCCTTACGGGGGCGTCTCACACTTTTATGAGTTACAAAGACACAGTGTCTGATGCGGTGAGTATTAAAGATAAACAGGAGAACTCAATGTTCGTCCTGCGCGGTTTGCGGTTAATATATATATAAGACGCGACGACTGGCCGTGCGGTGCGGAGAACGTAATGTCACTTAGTATACTGACGCGCGCCGAGATCCTCTTTTTCACCTCGGCGGCAGCGCGTGCGGTAGGAAAGGGAAGGAAGGAAGGAAACAAAAAATATGCACTATTCATGTTGATAAAGTAGATATAACTTAGGACGAACTCAATGCGATATGTAATGTAATGTTGATAAAGTAGATTGTTAGCTGGCGTTACCAGTGACAATAAAAATTGCCGATAAAATTACCTAAATTAACACTTTAATTTACTTTACACAAATTAAAGTTAAAACACTAATAATTAAACACACTAATTCACTTAATTCCGCTCCGAAGCTTCGCTTGTGTCGCCGAGTTAAATTCTGTCTCGATCGCATCTTGCAGCGCCTATTTATATAATTAGCAAAGAAGCGTCCCGAACATTCAGGTAAATGCGCGCCAGGCAACGAGTATTCGAGTGTAGATTTTCCAGAAACTTAGTTCTTCGGGTGGCGCTGTCGGTCGAAAGATTTTTGATGTCATTTACTGCAAAGCTCCCCTCGCTCTCGTTCCTGACACTAGATGGCGCTAGTGCGCTGATTTGAGCGCGGCGTAACAATATTATAGTACAAGAGGTGAAATATAATATGAAAATATCGCTCGGTCGATCGAAAAAATATTTATAGTTTGGGATGTAATATATATTACACCTCATTGGAAACGGTTCTATTTAAAAGTACGGTGAGCGTTATTAATTTATATCTCGAGATGTAATATTAAATTACATTATATCCCTTAGTGGAAAGTGGGCTTAAGAATTTTAGAAATGAAAATGAAATGACAACTTTTCGATGTTGTTGGATGCGTTCATAAACATTTATTTTATTCAAATATATATTGCTTTCAAATTATCAAGCAAGTACGACCGGTTGTTTTTGCATCCCCCAATAGCAAAAAATTAAAAAACTGTGGTATCTTACCCCAACCAGTTTGGAAATTTTAGCTAGTTCTTGAATCAAATGAATCAGTCCGATTCAATAGGTTTTTGGATCGATTCAGTGAATCAATGCGGTGCTTCGAATCGATCTAAAAAATCGATAATTTTACTCAAAAAATTTTTCGATTAATCGATTTTGGATCGACATGCCTATTAATATGATTATGATTTATGAGTCTCTAGCAGGCCCGGTCAACTCTGTATGGACAGAATGAAATACCTACGGGGGCTGAATTTAATTATTGCCATTTGTCAGATAAATGTCTTGTTTTATAATTAGTAAGATTTTTCTAAAGATAAATTAAACTCAAAAATTTTGAGTATAGAAATAATAATCCATAGGAAGATAACTATGCCTGTCGTATTTTTCTACATTATTATATTAGCATATCCTTGACAGTAAAAGAAAAATAAATGTTTTCTTTTTGTTTTAATTTTCAATGAGTAGAAAATTATATTTTTTACTGGTAGCACCAAAATATCTAAATTATAAACTCATAATTCTCATTTCTCATAATATGGCGCCGCCGAATAAATTATTGTTGTTCATGATTAGTTGTTATGTTTGTTTCGCTTGTGTCTTTTTCTAAGATTTCGCAAGTTTACGATGCTGAGTTGAGATTAATGTCCTTCGTTTATATGATGTGCAATCTGTTAGTCAATGATTCGTAGTGAAATACGAAATAGTGACTCTAAAAACTACGCTGCAATGGCGGATAAAGAAAATAGAAAAAGTGTTCTAAGTGCAACAGCTTACCAACCACTGACTACATTAAATTATTTAGGTTTCCAAAACCCGCAGTAAAGTATATTTTGCGGTACGTATACAATATACATATACACTCCTTAATACTCGACTGCTTAATTATCTAGAAAAATTCAGCATTATCTCTAGCTCACAGTTTGGTTTTAGGCCTGGATTATCTACCGAGGACGCAGTATTGTCCCTCACGTCCCTTATTACAGATCAAGTCGACCGAGGAAATAAATGCATGGCTGTTTTTCTAGACTTGAAAAAGGCTTTCGATACCGTCTCCCTTCCCACCCTTTTACATAAACTAGAGTGCGTCGGTGTCCGAGGCGTACAGCTTAAATTGCTAAGTAGTTACTTACGAGAGCGCACCCAAAGAGTGAAAATTGGTACTCACGTGAGTAAAGACATGGACATAACCTTCGGTGTGCCCCAGGGGAGTGTACTTGCCCCAACTCTATTTCTAATCTATATAAATGACCTCACCAATCTAAACATTGAAGGTGGTAAAATTTACTCTTACGCCGACGATACTGCGATAGTTTTTTCTGGAACTTCGTGGAACAAGGTATACGAGACGGCCCAAAGTGGTCTGTAAAATTTCTGACTGGCTAAAAATGAACCTTCTAACTTTGAATATTAATAAAACAAATTATATGTGCTTCTCAATAAATAAAAGAACTCAACCAAAAAACGATTTTACATTAAAACTACATGAATGCGATAAACTAGATTACTCAATTTGCAATTGCAAAACGCTACAGAAGGTTACATCAACTAAATACTTAGGATTAATATTGGATCATCGACTATCCTGGCATCCACATATTGAATATATGACCGAAAGAGTGCGTAAACTTATTTGGATTTTCAAAACCCTGAGACATATTACATCACACAAATTAATAAAACAGATATACATTACTTTGGTACAATCTGTCTTAGGATATTGCATTTCTGTATGGGGTGGGGCTACTAAAAGCAAATTCTTGGAGGTTGAACGTGGTCAACGCTGCCTTCTTAAAGTCATGTATTTCAAACCACGCTGGTATCCCACTACAGCATTATATAAATTTTGCGACGTGCTAACCGTTTAATCAACACACATACCACACACATACATCGTTCACACAGACACACACACATACATACACACACACACACACACACACACGCACACACACACACACACACACACACACACACACACACACACACACACACACACACACACACACCATTCATCACCCATACCATTTGCGTTTTCATTTAAATACGTTCAAGTAATACATTATTAACCTTATTTAAATCACCGCTAATTTAGAACAATGTAAATCGTGTAATTTATAACAATGTAATGAAATGCTTTCCTATTTATGACTGTTATAGATAAGGAAGAGCGGGGACTCCTGACACAGGTTTTCTTTTAAACTTACTAGGAGGACCCATCTACTATATTGTTTATGTATGTTATTGTAAGGAAATAAAGTATTATTATTATTATTATTATTATACACTATTTAATAAGTTCTAACCTTAAAGTAAATCTCTTGTCCAACTTATTGTTTCCCGTTAACCATTTAAAAACAAATTATGTGTTTGTAAACCATTGGACCTACTTTGATAATATTTGTATTTAATAATTATATCTTTTGTTTTCAGCTGTAAATTGTGGGCGAAATATTACATTCCTTCCCAAGAGCAGTATACTACTTCAGCTTTCCAGACAAAGCTACATAATAAGCCCAGAATGCTGGGTGAAAAACATTTTCATGATGGTTAATTTAATGATGCAATCAAGAAAAAGCTCTTAAGAACTGCATTCCCATGTGATGTAAGTAAAGTGTATAATGTATATGGTAATATGGTATGTACGAGTACATATAGTTTTCTTTAAGGATTACTCAGATATTTTTTATGGGGATTACTATATTCAGGAGTAGACTTTGATAGACAGTAATGAAGATGATGATGATTATTCATATGACCATCATCTGGATCTAACATGGATGGACAGACCACATAAGTAGTTTGAATCCTGTGAATGCTTTAAACTAATTTATAATAATTGGACGCACAAGGCATCCAAAGGATTGAAGTCTATAACTCTATAAAGTTAGCACAAGCCCTTCCTTACATTATTAAAAGTGGAACACACTGCATACATTATTTTTAACAATCAAATATTTTTTTAAGACAACAACAAACCAGAAGAAAGTTCAAGCATCACAATCTATGAATAATTACATTTCGTCCCAAACCTATCAAATTTAAAGGCACAACTTGTACAACACAGTAGAAATACATGCATCGAATGGTTCTCAAACAATAGATAAATACTAGACTTCTTTTCACATAGTTATTGTATTTACTATCTTATTTTGTTATATTAATTGTAATAATGGGTGTATTATAGAGCAAGTTGGATGAACAAGATCCATTCACTTATTTTGTATTGGTAGAAGGGTAATGTAGCGCCACGAGCAGGGACTGGCTTACTATGAAAGTAATGTCAGTGAATATAATGTTAATTTAATTTTATATAACAATTTTATGATACTATAATTTGTTTCAGTTTTTATTTATTTCCAGACTAAAAAAGTGTATTCCCATTTTATTTTGTGGAATCACAAGCTGGCTCCTCGCAAATTATTGCTGCAAAACCACAAGCAGGATCTTCAAAAAGGACAACATTATATCCACTGAAGAACAACCACAAACATCAAAGCATAACAGATAACGTTGAACCTGAAAAAGAAAGTACTCTATATGAAATTTTTTTTAATTATATAAGGAATATTTTTGTAATCCAATATTTAATATGTTTTATAATTTTGAATTAAAATTATTCTATTTATAAGCTCATTCAATACTTAATATATTGCATATAATATAGAGACAAAATTTTTAGCTTGTCAATTCTGGGAAATTTTATATGTGGTAGAGCCATGCTGCAGTTATATTAGAAGTATAGTTGTAGCACGAATGGGTCGGCTCAACCGGGGAAGGACCACGCTCTCACAGAATACCAGTGTGAAATAGTAGCTTAATGCTGCTGTATTTCGTATGGTGAGTGTAGAGAACCGGAGACCCTTTTTACTGGAAACGAGGCATTCCATCTTAGTCCTCACGGGTGAACGCATCTGCATTTTGATTCGTAATCGAGGATAGATGTGGATGTCTATGGGCCACAGCAACCACTTACCATCAGGTGGACTGTGTGCTCGTTTGTCACCCTATCCTATAAAAAAACAGATGGAGAACCAAATATTATCAAAACAAAATTATTATTTGTGAATTTTGCACTTGTGTGTAGGAGCTTATTTATTAATTAACTTGTTTTTGATTAAAATATTGATATTTGGGTTATTGTAGACATTCTGTGATTTGTGATTGTGCATATTATCAATTCATCCATGATTGTAAATCTTATATATATTGTTTACTTAAGTAATTGAAATGTTGTAATCAATATTGATTTTCTTTTCATGTTTAAACCCATCAAATGTCTTTATAGAACTAAGCTCCTGAAGAAATTTTGTCTTAAGTTATGTATGTTTTTTATTTTTATTTTGAATAAATAAATAGAAATTTTGTAATTTTTGTTCTTTTATTTAGCGCTGGGATAGGCAACCCAAAAATGCCTCAAATAAAAAAACCAAAAAAGACCACGTTCAAATTTCCCGCCACACGAGAAGTGCAGGAGGCTGACGAGAGATGGAGTTAGTGGTTATATAGCATTTCTTAAATTTTGTATGAAGTTGTCATTCTTCTCCGATAGGAGTTGTTCTGTGGTCTCTAGTCAAAGATTTAAATGCAAAGTATTTTTTTATTTTGATTTGGTACATATAGTGATTTATTGATGAAGTTGCACTTGTATTTTGCTGTTTATAAATCTTTTAGTTAACATTTGGATTTTTTTGCTAATTGCGTTTTGGACATAGAAAATCTGTGTTGTATTAGATGGCGTTTCCTCAACCTAATGCTCAAAGAGGTTATATGAACATTTAAATTTATTTGACAAAAATTAATCATAATAATTATTTTTCTGTAAGAATTAGTGATTGTGATTTATTTGCAAATAATTATTAATTATTTTGTTTATGTAGAGTTGACCAATCGAAAAATATTAGAGGAGCTTCAATTGAAGAAGCAAATGTTATTAAAACAGGGTGTCGTTGCTCCATTGACAGCTACTACTATTCCTCTTACCCAACCGAGCCCTGTTAATCAATTGCCTATGTGCTCTATTCCACCAGTGTCTGCTACAGCTGTAAGTGTTTTGTATTTATAAAGTATAAAGATTGATGATGCTTTACTTCTCAGAACGAAGTCGATTAACTAGAATACTAGACTAACAACTACAACATAATAGTAAGGATTATAAGATCTTAAGTTGCAGTAAGATGTACTGCAACTTGAGATCTTATAATCCTTACTATTATGTTCTTGTAATCCTTACTGTACTTTGCGATAAATGGTTTTAAAAGCACTTTAAATGTGACGCAAGGAATCCTAATAGAAAATGTAGTTCCTTAGCAGTAATTAGATCTTATCGCTTGTAAAAATCATCTTGCATAATAGTTAAGACTATGGTAGTAATTTAGACTGTTTTACAGAAAATTTATCTGGTCAAAAGATCCATTTGAAAGCTTAACTATCTCATACTAGAACAGTTCCACTTTCATAGATTTCAACACTGGGTTACAACACTTTCACTTTAGCATATATATAGTTTATGAAGTCTAAGGACAGGTTATTTATGTTTGTAGCTAGTAGGCGGAAACATTCGGTAAAAGTATTGATAGTGATAGGGCTCCTTTTCTTTTGCATCTGGGTAAAACTATCTGACCAGTACCATCTTTACCATAAGGGCACATGGGGCCCATGCCCAGGACCCCATCGTCACGGGGGCCTCGGTGACGAAAGGCATTGACCTTATTTGCTTACACTATATAATCTTTTTTCTAAAATATAACCCGACAAAAAAATGGAGTAAATGAGGGTGTGGTTAGCGACTTTCTGGCAGCCCTGAGCACTGACAAGCCACACATTGCTGAGTTAGCCAAAAAGGTTTCCTAGGTAGAAAGTATGTAGTTTCGCGTTTCGCCGCCATCTAAATGTTTTGTCAGTCTGTACAGTCGCCTTACTTATAGTCTGGATTTTTTTTAATTTGCAGCAATCTATGTATTTATAATCTATGAGATAAAAATATCATTTCGTACTGCTTAATAAAAATAACACTTCAAAAGATTTAATGGCAAACATTAAGTTATAATGAACTTAGTACAACAATTATTTGCTATAAAATCTAATATCTGTGTTTGAAAATTATCTAAATCATTTGCCGTCATTGAGGTATAATGTACGTATGTAAATACTTGTTATATACTATATACGTAATCTATATCCATAGACAAGTGAAGCCTAAATTTTTTTGAAAGAAGGTTTAAGAAAAAAACATTGAAGTTTACATTTTCCTAAGAAATTATCATCCCCATAATGATATCTGTCAAATATTTTACCTCATTGTAAAGTAGCGCCGCCCTTGTGGCAGGGAAAGCCGTTGATGCCCTCATTAATGACATATTATTTCATTTTAACCAATTAACTATAACAAATATTAGACCATAACAAAAAAAAATTTGTCATACACTTTTTTACTTTCCAACCGGGCCCCAAATTCTTGAGTGCCCAAGGGCCCCGGTACTGTCTAAGACGGCATTGTATCTGACCTATTTCTGTTACCAACTAACAGTAAATTCATTGCAAATCGTTTCATCTTAGTCCTCACAAGTAGCAATATAACCAAAACTATCTATGTTTGAAGCAGGTTATAGATATTAATGAGCTGCACTAACCACTTATCCACATGTGGATACTTGTTATAAATTTAGCCGTCTAGTTATAAAAGTTTCGATTTGAAGTGTATTATAGATAGACCCATTACCAACCCTATCGAAGGCTCCAGCGCTTACCAACAGGAACCACTTTTTATAGAAATTAATGCTTTAGACAGATATACAAATGAACTAGCCATCTGCTCTGACTTCATACGGATGATTTCTTGATCTTGACAACAGCACCACCTATTAGGTGGGTCTAATTGTAAATCTAAAACATTCTTGAATCAACTTAATCACACACACACAAATTTTCGTCAAAATCAGTTCAGCCATTTAAGAGGATTTCAGTCACACACATGGACATAAGAATTATACTATAGGGGAATTGGCACCGTTCGTACGGTTTTCACTTATACTATTTTTTTCACACTTATAAGAAAACTGAAATGTATATACCATAGTGTGATATGTTGAGTACATTATATATTAAGATATATGTGTATGTTTAACGATTTCTGTGTATCACCCTTTTTAAGAGAAATTGAAAATTGTATGAATCTGCATCCAGTACACGGGGTATCTTCGTACGGAAGTAGGGGTGAATTCATACAGCATTTAAAAACAATAATATATTTAAATTAACATTGTTTATTCATCAAAACATGATGTATACCTTATAATAAAAACTAATCACATCTTGTAAAGTACAAATGTTTTAAATTTTTATAAACTTCCTTGCCTATATATTATTTAAACAGTAAAATACTAAAGGTTGACTAAAAATAAGTCTTCTTTGCTCATTTATAATAATGCATACTTCGGTATCCTTAATGATAATTTTAGTCGACAGATAAACCATATTATCAAAAATATAATAATCCACTATTATATGAACTAAGACTTTACTATATTCAGTCAAAAGTTACAAATCACCCTTTGGATATCACTTTGACATAAACAATAATTATAACATAATAAAATAATGAGATCAACTTATTGGTGACAATATTATGTATTTATACCAATTTTACTGCACGTTATAATTTTTTAAGTTATCATCGAAAGTAAAAATGCTAGAAGTACGAGCTCTACAATTTGAAGGTGTTTTTGGATCTGGTAAAATCTTTTCTACATCAGTTATGTACACTGTGTGCTTATCTTGCCATTTGGAAAAACTAACGACCATGATGATCCTGGTTTTTTTCTTAAATAAAAAAAAGATCTAAAAAGATTCTAAAAAAAGATAGTGAAAAAAGATAATATTAACTCTATTTCAAAATAGTGGATATTAACTTTTCCAACGTAATATACTATCATTTTTTTCTTTGCAAATTTGACTAAAATGAAACTGTTGTCCTTAATGTTCTCTGTTACAATATCAACACCCATTTCTTCACAAATCTCTGAATCGTCATCTTTTTCAATCATGGATGTCGAACTTCCCTGTAAGCTCATATCAGATTCCTCAGAAGCTGAATTTTTATCTATTAAGTTTTTTCTTGTCTTTTTAATCCTCCTTTTCAGTAATTCGTACATGTATGTATGCTCCCCCAATATGACTGTACGAATGTACCCCTTAGTACTTTATAACCGAAAATTAATCACATGACTAGAAAAGTGTAATTACAGGATAATAAGTTTTATTTATGTATCAAATCATGTAAATATATTACAGAAAATTATTCTACAAGTATAACACAACTTCAAAGTGAAATAAAAAAAAATACTTACCAAGCTGGTAAAGAAACATGGCTGACATAAGGCAGAAAACACACGATAACACATCACACACTATATGTTAATTTTTTTTGCTTGGCAAGTGTACAAATGTTCCCAGCCATACGAAGGGTGCCAATTGTCCCTTATATAAGGATAATAAAGCATAATCATAAGCAAATATACAATTATTTAGTTTGTAATAACATGACTAATGTAATACAAATTGCAGGGATTCCCCCAATTACCTGAAGCAAATATTGTAAACACAAGCCATAGAGCAGCTCTACAACACGCAAACGCTACTTCTTGTGGTTTCTTTGTATCACAAGACTCTTCATTTGGTAACCAGATTTTACCTGTGCTACCTAGATTTGATACCAAGTAAACTGTCTAGTACATATTGATGCATAGAAATGTCAGCTTTAATGAAATTGAAAACATTAGAGGGATATTTACAAGATTTATCAGGTTTTACGAAACCCAAGATACAATATGAACAGTATGAGACTCCAGCACACATAGCTGCTGTTGCACTTTACACAATGCAGGTTAGTGTAATATATGTTTTATATTTTTTTATATCTTTTCAAATACTACCTGTTTTATACCATTTTTGAACCTCGAATATAATAGAGGTGTCTTATAAGTTTGTAGTGTGTATGTCGGTCAGCTTCTAAACGGATGAACCGATTCTGAAAATAACTTAATATTTTCATTTCAAAGGTGTCTTAATCTCTTAATAGAGTGTTCTTATCTCATGTATTTCAAAAAAATCTCATCAGCTCCTTTTTTTCTGGAGTTTTTAAAGTTTTTAATTTAAGTCATATAACTTTATTATTTCTTTAGGCTAAAAAATTATTTATATATTTTACTAGACCCAATTTGAAGCATTAGAAAATCGGTTAGTATTGGATGCTGGATGTGGCCCTGGAGTATTGGGTATAGGTGCAGCGTTTCTGGGAGCAGGATTTGTCACAGCAGTTGACATTGATGAAGATGCTTTAGAAATAATAACGGAAAATGCAGAAGATGCTGAAATAAGTAATATAGATGTAATAAAAAGTGATTTCCTCAATTGTAACACATTCAGGTAAAGCAATATGTTAATGAATTAAAATAACTTGTGAATGGTGTTTATGGTATACATATTTGTTTTAATTTTAATATTTTAGATGGGAGAACTATTTTGACACAGTTTTAATGAATCCTCCTTTTGGCACAAAAAATAATATGGGTATTGATATGAAATTTCTACAAATGGGTCTTAATCTCAGCTGTGATAGTGTTTACTCACTACATAAATCTTCTACAAGGTATTGTATAAAATGTTAATCTTAATGTAAATCTATAATGTCCTCTGAACCAAATTTCTGTCGTGTACACACTTGTCTCGCATCCTGGCCAGTTATCTAATACGACCATATAGAGATTAGGTGCGAGGTTAGTACATGTTTCTGAGGCACAGGGGTGAAACACCGTCGACTTCCTAACTTTAGGCTGTTATTGAGAATTTCTTGACAGAAAAACCGAATAACTGGATGTAGTATGAACCTGTATTAGAATCTGGGATCACATGATAAGCAGTCGTGTTTACAACTACTAGAGAAACAAGCCAAACAAAACTAAACAAGAACTTTATATAAGGTTGAGGTAAAAGTTTCTTCGTATTTCATAAACAAATTTGTGACGTTTTTTCAAAGTTTAATTATAATAGTAGTAGTAGGTAGTGATATAATACCATTACTGGAGAGATCTGGATGGGATGGGATTTTTATCCAAAGAAGAGCGACAAGTAATTTCGACAGTCCTCTCTTGACGTTGACCTAACACTACCCAAAGAATTCCGAAGAGACCGAAACAGGTGAAAATCTGTAGTGCAAAGTCAGGACTATATGGTGGATGCCTTCACACTTCCAAGATTAACAATTCAAAGATGTGTGTGGTCTGGCATTATCATGATGAAAGACCACTCTTTTTCTGTAGATCAATTACGGCCGTTTATCCTCTATTTTTTGTTTGAGTCTCATTAGTTGTAAGCAGTAGAGATACGAATCGATGGTTTTGCCTGGCGGTAAAAGCTCATAATAAACGATGTTCTTCCAATCCGACCATACACACAGCATCATATTACGTGTAAATCCGGGTTTCGGTACAGTCCGTGGAGCTTGACTGAATGAAGAGTGAATAGGCATTTATTACCCTAAGACAGTGCGATTTACCATCTAAGGCTGCATCACCACTTTTCACCAGGTAAGATTGTGGTCAAGCACTGTCTTATAAAAAGTAAAAAAGAGATCCCGGCGTGCCGAGATGTTTAGCCCTGTATGCATCGACCTCCGGACATGTCAGCAAAACGTGGGCCGCCGTTTTATTCCTCCTCCATACATGCCCTGCACAGGGGACTATCTGTAACACGTATGGTTAATAAATGTTTGTTAAAGAAGCCATGTCTTGTGATAGCACTTGTTACTATGTTGATCTGTGGCTTGCTCAGTCTCATTAGAACCTTGGTTGGACGACTGTTTATTTCAGGCAGGGCCTCCCTAGCTTGTCTACAGTCTACTAGATTTTTCCAAAGCTGAGCGTGTAGATAAGTGAAGTTTCTACGTACAGTGAACAAATGTTACCTACAAAAAGGGATTTGTATTATTGGTTCCGGCCCTATAGTGGCCAGAGCCGATCATCTTCTAACCAGTTCGTCTGCTGCATCATTGCTTTTGGATCCAGACTATTTCAAATGGGTCAACTGTTTTGTGGTCTTTTTCAAAAACTTTTTCAAAAATGGCATAGGCTTTATCGGTATGAGTGCGACCAGAGACCAAAGAGCTGCATACGGAATATGCTTGAACTAACTGTGTAACTCTTGCATTAGGTTCATAAACGTTACAATTTTTTTTGCGGCTTGAGTCGCATTTTGCTCTTTTTTGCAATAATCGAATTTATCGATTTTTTTTGTTAGATTCACTCAGAAAAACAATTTGAAAATGACGGGAAAGTGTTTTTTACTTTTAATTTTTCTTTTACTTAATGTCCCATACAGTGGCGAAGCCTCCATAGAAGCCGAAAAGCCGGGCTTGCCTTATCAAGCTGTTCAATCAATAATATCAACTATGGTTCATAAAAGATAGCTTGATCTCTGCGACAGCTGTCAGTAAAAATCGTGCCTATGAAGTCCTGAATTTCTTATTAGTACGGACAGTACCTGTCAATGTCATATTTTATGGGCATGCACTAATTCTTTTATGAACTGTAATAAAATAACTCGTAAACTGTTTCAAATTTTCCGCGCGCTGCTCTGTTCTACACACGTATGAACTCGTAGCTTTATCGATACTGCTGTCATAAAAAAGGAGTTGGGCGATTAGTCGCCTCTCTTGCACGCGTGGGCTTTTTACCGGGCTTTAGAGAAGACGATCGCCCCCTTCCTGACCTGTGGCAAAATGTTCTATAATGAAATATAACTATGAAATGTTTATATAGTATACTACTATCTATTAGTATGAACCAAAAAAAACCGGGCTTTATAGTGTGAAGTTGTGCGCGGGTGGTACGTTTGCAAGTTCACTTCATATTTCAATGTTTACTCTTTATTGAAGTTTAATATTTGACAAATTTCATAGTGGGGAAGTTATAGCTTGCTAAATATCTATTTATCTTTGGGAAGTAATTTGGTCGAAAATTGTAAAGGTTAATATTTCTTTCTGTACCATTAGTTATATTTTCTTTACTCTGTTTGTTTAATTGAGTGGAGTGAATCGTGAATGAATATTGCGCTCCCACGGCCCTTATTGCTTACTACTGCTGAGCTACTTAACTTTAACTACTTGTATTAGTACAGTTTTATTGAAATATGTATTTTAAACAACCAAATTTTACCCAGCGGCAAGGCGTCTGGTACCGAAATCGCATACTAAGCAAATTTTTTATACTTACCTGTTTTGTAAAGTCGTGGAAGAAATACATTAATTGCATTCATTTAAAATTTTAAAGCTGTGGTAGCTCAGATGGTTAGCGGTCGCTGTAAATTCACAGTACGCGAAGAACCTGGGTTCGATCTCGCCGGAACCAAGGAAATTGGTAATTGCAATTTTTAATGCTGAATTACCATGTACTTGGCAGTGAAGGAAAACATCGTGAGGAAACCTGCATGTCTGATAATAAGGAAAAAAACACATATCGAACACATGTGAAGTCGCCAACACTGGTTGGGGCAGCGCGGCGGACACTTCCTTGACCTAAAACCGTCTCAGACATGAGGGGAGGCATGTGCCTAGTAGTGGGACGTATATAGGCTGTAACTTTACTTTTTTACTTTACAGATTACACATCCAAAAGAAGATAAAAGAGTGGGGTGTGAAGGGCAACGTGATTGCAGAGCTGCGATACAATTTAGCAGCAACATACAAGTTTCACAAGCAGCAGTCGAAAGACATCGCCGTGGACTTGTGGAGGCTGACACATCCTCACACTTGACATATAGATAATTTAACTTTAGTTTTATTTACAAATAATATAACAAATTACAGATATACTTTTACAACAATCAATTTAACGATTTCGAAATACAGAAAAAATGAATGAAATAATAATACGAAGATAATTTTGAGTTTTTTTTTATTAAATTCTAGAATTACAATCAGTCTTCAGCATTGGCTATAAACAAATTCATTCTTAAATACACTTTCTTACTAGATAACAATATTATATTGTGTAACAACCGAAACAGCGATATATTGAGCGCACAGCTTTGTCATCTGGGGGTCAGATAGCGTATAATTTAAGCGTCTTATCTTTATCACATTATATATAATTTGATACAATAATATACAAATCAATATTATTGTATCAATGGTAGTCAGCAAATCGTATTTTAAGCCATCGCACCTAATTTGAATATTAAAATATTATGAAATATTCATTTTAAGAAGTATACACCTACATAAACTATTAATAATGGTTACAGTAATTTTTAATTTTAGAATTATACGAGTAAATAGGTTTCGTTTAAATAAAAATGTGGTTGGTAGGCATTGAAGTAATATATACTACGTACTATATAGAAGTGACGCCGAAGCTCTGTCGTTTGCCCTCTAGTATGAGCCTACGAGCTATAACTTACTTAGTCTGTGCTATAAATATAGAGTATAGGTACTCTGTGGCCCGCACTGCTGCACAGATTTTGTACGCGGTGTCTGTTCTAGTTCGCAGTACATAATATTTGAATGCTGGCAGGGTCGCTCTACTGGTCGCCGAACTTGATGTTCTGCGCGAGTTTAATAGCGCCGGAGTAGTTGATGGTGACGGTGGCGCGGCGCATGTAGGCCTTCCAGGAGTCGGAGCCGCACTCGCGGCCGCCGCCCGTCGCCTTCTCGCCGCCAAACGCGCCGCCCACCTCCGCGCCGTTCGTCGGAATGTTCACGTTCACGATGCCGCAGTCCGACCCGTGCGGACCGATCCACTGTCGCGTCGGTAAACATACACTTAAATAGTAGTTTTTGGTAGTGGGCGATACAAATCGCATATAGATACAATATCTATATATCGGGCGACAAACTAGCAATGTATTAGATACCGCTGCAGTACAGCGTCTCTATACGGAACATCTAACATCGTGCTCGAAGAAATAATAATAACGTGAAATATCTATCATACCCTGATTCGAAATTTGAACGAATCATAACTATGTCAAAGAATACGAGATATTATTTATATTTGAGTGAAACAGTAATAGGTAACTACTCATTCTCTTCGTAGTTTCGGTTTTCGTATGATAGATACTTATTATAGTAAATCTTAAATTTTAATAAACGAAATCCATTAAAAATGGCGTAACATCGTGTAGTACTGAATACCAACTTCCTTACAGGGTTATAGAATCACGTAGATGCCAACCGATATATAGATATTAAAATATATAGAATCAATATCAAATGTTCAAATTAAATGCATGGATAAGATTTATTAAGGGTTAAATTTGTTTTACCAATGCCTGTATATGGTACGCATTGGCGTATGTCGAGAGGACCGGGTGGACCGTTTACGTAATGCCCACCGCGAGATGTTGGAATCCATTCATACTTTCCAGCCCCATTAATTACTCCCATGTCATCCAGTAGGTGTCATAAGAGGTTAGAGAGGGAAACTGAAACTGGAAGTGAGCAGCAGCGTCTTTCTAATAACAACTCAATCACAATAATAAACGCTGCGGTTGCCAACCTACTTGCCAAACGTGATAACTATGGCAACTATCCATCTTATTAGGCAATCTCTCTCTAAGAAACTATGGCAACTATCCATCTTATGAAGCAATCTCCCAAAGAAACTATGGCAACTATCCATCTTATGAGGCAATCTCTCTAAGAAAATATGGCAACTATCCATCTTATGAGGCAATCTCTAAGAAACTGGCAACTATCCATCTTATGAGGCAATCTCTCTCTAAGAAACTATAGCAACTATCCATGTTATGAGACAATCTCCCAAAGAAACTATGGCAACTACCCATCTTATGAGACAATCTCCCAAAGAAACTATGGCAACTATCCATCTTATGAAGCAATCTCCCAAAGAAACTATGGCAACTATCTATCTATGAGGCAATCTCTAAGAAAATATGGCAACTATCCATCTTATGAGGCAATCTCTCTCTTAGAAACAATGGCAACTATCCATCTTATGAGGCAATCTCTCTCTAAGAAACTATGGCAACTATCCATCTTATGAGACAATCTCCCAAAGAAACTATGGCAACTATCCATCTTATGAAGCAATCTCCCAAAGAAACTATGGCAACTATCCATCTTATGAGGCAATCTCTCTCTAAGAAAATATGGCAACTATCCATCTTATGAGGCAATCTCTCTCTAAGACTATCTCTCTTAACTACTCCCAAATACTAAGAAATTATTCAAGGTAAGGTAAGAACTTATTCACACAAAAAAATTTACAGCCGATTAATCGACATTTAACCCGTAAACCAAGCCATGCTCACTTTGGATCGCGCAATACCAACCTTCCGTCCGCCAAACCGTGATCTAATTCGATCAGAATTATGTAAACATGTCTACCTATGAAAAAACTATTTTTTCGTTTTAAACAAAACCAAAGACACTATGCAATAGATATTAGTATCAAATACAAAGATATGCTCTTTTATTTTAAACCATAACCTGGCAATGTTTCTTAGAAAAAAAAAAAAAAGAAATCACTCTGAACTTCCGGCGTTCCACGTGTCACTTTGATGAAGTTGCTCCGTCTTTTTTATAGAATTTTATATTTGTGTCTGGACTAAAAACGAAAGTATTATACTTTTTACATTTCTTGTAATATAGTAAACACGTAGATATATAATTTGTGGTATAAAAAGTGAAAAGTAAATTGCCAAAAGTACTTCAAACTTCGGAAGGCCTAATTTGGAGGTTGGTTCATAAATGTGTTATTTATCAAATTCTCATTTATTTTTAGTGTAAAATGTAAGTAAAAATAGTTTTCGTATATATTTCAAATAACATGACGTTGTATTTATTTCAAATTCACACGAACATATTTTAGAAATATTGTTCGAAATGTCACAGATAAAATATTATTTTTTTTTTAATTTTTTAATATTTTAATATTTTGGTATGAGTAACGAATGGAAACACATAAAACATAAAAATATACATATTTCCAAACAATTTGATATAAATTTCTCCAAAAACAAAAGTGTAGAATTCAAATTAGTAGTAATTTTGTCACTAAAATTGAAGTATATACTACTACTATGCTATACAGGGTAATTTACGTATTTTATTACAATTTCTAGCAACCAAAAATAATTTTATTCGATAGTTTATACATTCAACAAGAATTCCTGTAAGTTTTATCCATAAATATTGTCTCAAAGTGAAAATATAGCAAAATTTGCAATATAGCAAAAAATTTTCTACTAACAAATTTTCCCGCCAAAAAGGTCCCGAGTGAACGGGAGTGTAACATGTCGCGCGCTGTCAGAGCGAAGAGTATAAAATTTCTCTTGGTTAATTCTTTGCGTACATCTTCTCGTCAGGTATACCTCAATCTCTGAAAACTAAAGTGTATAACCAGTGCGTGTTGCCAGTGATGACTTTCGATCTGAGACGTGGTCCTTCACTACTGGCCGTATGAGGACGCTCAAGGTCGCTCAGCGTGCTATGGAGAGGGCTATGCCCGGAGTTTCTCTGCGTGATAGGCTCAGAAATGAGGATATCCGCAGTAAAACCAGAGTGACCGACATAGCCCAACGGATTAGTAAGCTGAAGTGGCAATGGGCGGGCCATATAGCTCGAAGAACCGATAACTGATGGGGAAGAAAGGTTTTCGAGTGGCAGCCTCGTACAGGTAGGCGTAGTGTAGGGCGACCCCCCACTAGATGGAGTGACGACCTGGTAAGACATGCAGGAAGTCGATGGATGCAGGTGGCTCAGGACCGTGCTTTGTGGCGTTACTTGGGGGAGGCTTATGTTCAGCAGTGGACTTGTGAAGGGCTGTAATGATGATGATGATGATAATTCTTTGCGTATATTAGACTTTCGGCTTCATCGGCCATTTATTTTCAAGGACCAGGCTTGCCCCGAAAAATAACTAGGCCAATATTTGTAAGCGATAAAGCCCCGCTGCAGCTGTATTGTGAATAGGTCGGCTCGAACGGGGGGGGGGGGGCAACCTTAAAATAGGTAATAATAAAATCGCAAACAATAAAATATCTTTATATATTATCATCATCATTCTTAACATCCAAAATCTCATCATTAGAAGTCACGCACCAACTTTGTAACAGCCCTTACTTGGCGCTCTTACATTTTTCTTACGTTCTTACGTTTATATTTGCAAAAAGGTCAAATATTTTTACTAAATGCAATGTGAGGTGTGGATTAAATAAATTAGACAAAAAGCCGATGTTGCATACCTTGAACACATCTCCCAGGTTCTCAGTAAATAAGCTAGACGAGAGTCCCTGATCGACCTCATTGTTGTACTTTATGCCAGTCTCCAGGTCGGGGATTTCAATACAGTATACAATTGGGGCGAAGCACTCGTTCTTCACCAGAGGAGAGTCGTGGGGGAGGCCGGTAATTATTGTCGGCTCTACGAAAAACCCTTCGCGTTCGATCACCTATAAATATTAAAATAAATCAATTCAATTCTAAAAGTTCGTAAACCGGCTAATTTTGTGACAACTGTAGTGGAGCCATGCTGCAGTTATATTAGTAGTAGTAGCATGAATGGGTCGGCTCGACCGGGGAAGGACCACGCTCTCACAGAATACCAGCGGCAAATAGTAACTTAATGCTGCTGTGTTTCGTATGGTAAGTGTAGAGAACCGGAGACCCTTTTACTGGAAAGCTGGAAACGAGGCATTCCCCCCAGGTCATCACGGGTGACAACGCATCTGCATTTTGATCGCAACCGAGGATAGATGTAGATGTCTACGGGCCACAGCAACCACTTACCATCAGATGGACTGTGTGCTCGTTTGTCACCCTATCCTTTAAAAAAACTTTCAGCTGCAATTTTATAGCCGTCAAGTTGCCGTATATAACGTGCCACGTAGTGCAATGTTGCTTTACGTTTATGAATTTTTCTTTTGAATGATTGTTTCTCAATACAGTTGTAATAACATTATTGAAATATATGTACTCTGCAAGACGTTGCGTGATAAAATTGCAGGGATGGTATCGCTGGCAATATTCCCGAGCTATTCCCGGTAGGATTTCCAGCAAGAACAGTTTTTAAAGCGTTTACGAGTCCTTTCAGTTTAAAAAGGTTATTCAAAAAAATTCAGAACAACAAGAAAAACAGCTTTAAATTGTCATGAACCTATTAACGACTGTTGACAGCTATGCCACCCTGTTTCATCGAATTTCATCACACTTCAATTTATTTGCAATCGTGTGGACAATTTAATATTGCTTTAATTATGTATTCGATTACGGCAAATCCAGCCAACAATGGAAGAGGTTTATGTCCATGAGCCATGACTGGACTGGATACGGGTGAATAGATTATCCAGCAAGAGAGAATGCCAATGTCAAGCAGCAATTTTGAATGCAACTTTGGTTCCTTTCTGTTGAATGAATTCTGTTCCCAACATATGCTCGTTAATGATTCTAACTTATGATACGAGTATTTTATGGAAATATTGCGACACAAAAACAAAAACTCACCTTTCCTCCAAATTCGATCTTTCCTCCTTGCTTGACAGCTTCTGCGACAGTCCTTTTGTAAGCTTCTACGGCTGCTGGTGTATGTAATGGCCCTATTAACGTCTCTGGTAGTAACGGGTCTCCTATCTTGTTGATGACTCCAGCAAACGATTTCTTTAGCCTAGACACCACTTCATTGTATAACTAAAAGCAAAAAAAAAAGAGTTGGTGATACCCGTTTTCGGTTTTATTTTAAAACTTAAACAAAGGTTACATCAAACTATATTACATTGCATCAAATCTTGAATACTTGTAGTAGAAAAATGAATAAGTATAATATATAAAAATTAATGTGAAATACGAGTTTTACATGACTTGAAATATGTTGCCGGTATTTTAACGGTGTATTCCTTAACACCGTCATTCACTTGAATAACAAGCAATATATCACCGAGGATATCAACCCATGGATTTGGGGTTGTTCGCGTGTTATGGAATTTAAGTCAACACATGCTCTATATACCTTTTTGTGAATAAGCAGTCGTCTAGTGGTGGTGCAACGCTGGCCTGCTGTGCCAGCGCAAGCGAACAGCGCTGCAGACAGGAGAAGGTCCAGATTGGCATCAGAATTCACTACGATCGCATTGTTTCCGCCCAATTCTAAGAGATGGCGCCCGAATCGCCTTTGAACTTCCACACCTACCTGTAAAAGTAGCGTTTGCGTAGACGTTAAAAACACGATTAGGATTGTATAAATACAGGATGTCCCAGAAATAATGGATAATCCTGGAGCGCCTAATAGTACAGGCATCAGGCGCTCAAACAAAATACAAAAAAATATAACCAAGTGGTGCTAAAAATATGAAGATTTAAAAAAATGTTTTTATTGACCTTACTGTATTTTCATGTACACCACTGCTACAAATTAATGAAATTCGTTGTGTTTTTGGTGTTCTCTTATTCAGCATAGACGATTCTATTAGAAATACAGTAAAGAGTATGAGTCTCTATTGTACTTTTAAAACTAGGATGAAATTTAAAAAACAATATTTTGACAAAGTTTGAGAGACATTCTTGAAAAAAAATTATCTTTTCTTTAACGGTGTAAATGACAAGGGTGTTCTTGAGTGAAAGAGTCCTTTTTATTGTAGTAAAAATCGTATAATATCGGTATTTACTACCTGAGTGTGGCCCACGCTACCCATCATTTGTTTATTACGATTTACGAGACAGATAGGTAGAGTGTGAGTGAGCGAGAGAAGAGTATAATGTTAATACATTGTACCTTTTTGCGCGACTGGGCACATAATAAAGGCAATTAACAAGTATTTACTATTTAGTGTGTCTCTCGACTTGTTGGGTATCGCGTGTGTGCTTTCCTTTTGGAGTTCTCTGTGATTTTAAAATCAGTGTTATAACGACGACTCATGGCTTTTCATTGGCCTTTTAATTTTGTAATTTGGACTTTGTTTGGTAATTTTACGACGGCTTGGTTTGTATCTAAACTGATATGGTGTATCAAGATGCCACATATACGGCACAAGAATACGCAAACATGAACTTAATTTATGGTGAATGCAGAAGCAACGCAAGTGCTGCTGCAGCCCTTTATAGGGAAAGATACCCTACAGCGCGTCGCCCAGATTACCGCGTATTCATCAGAGTCCACAGGTGTCATTCGAAAGTTAGAATACCTGGCAGCGGCATTGGTGGTATGTGCACTGGAAGGCTAGCTAATATCAATACACAAGATATTGTGTTTATTGAAATTGAGCAAGACCCGTCCACCTCTACCAGAGTAATAGCACGACGTACCGGAATCTCGAAGACGACCGTGCACCGTGTACAGAAAAAAAATTCATGCCTACCATATTAGACACGTTGAAGTTCTACAAACGAGTGATTACGACGCACGATTATTTTTTCTCGACAAATGCTTGCATAAATATAAAATGATCCACAATTCTTCGACAAAATTCTGTGGAGCGATGAATCCACTCTTAAAAAAGACGAATACTTTAAAATACATAATCTGCACATATGGCAACTCTCAAATCCACATCTAATGCGAGAAGAAAGATCACAATACCTGTTCAAAATAAGAATCATGTCCAGACTTGACCTGAAAATTTTCTAACGCGTCTAGTGATGTAAAATATCTTATAAAATTGTATATTTTTTTCCTATTACGTATCGCATAATTGAATTTTCAAATAAAGCTCAACAGACTTGGAGATGGAACGTTTTACAATGGCTCAAAGGCCCAGAAGCCATGCCAAAATATATAAAACGTGTTATACACGTTCCGTTTCAGGCTACGAAAAACTTTTTCATTCATCTGTGGTTTATGAATGTTCAAAATAATCAATTTCTTTTTTTTATAACTTATTAATTTATGATTAGATATGATTTTTAATGGTTTATAGTATGATGTGGAAAGAAAAATAAGTGTACAGACCTAATCTGACAGCTGTTATAACCTGAAAATTTTATTTACTTAATAGCATTTTTCCCTGGCCTCTAAATGAAAGGATGATAAGTTATTATGTTATTATAAACAATAATTGTTTTTATACAACAGTAGTTGTAGGTAGACGCAATCTGAACGAATCAAGTGACAGGTCATTCAATGTATAGAAAGTGGGTATGATTCTTTTTGGACTGGTATATTAAAAACGGAAAGTTTTTTTTTCCTTTTGAAAAACGTTATTTGTTTATTTGAACTGCCCGGAAACTTATCAGGACAAAGTTATTTGAATTTTCTACAACATGATCTGCCAAATTTAAGGAAAGAGGTGCCTGAGGAAGTGAGACAATCCAACTGGCTACAAAACGATGGTTGTCTTGCACATTATGCTGCAAACTTCCCTGTGTATTTAAATGCCACGTATCCAAATGAATGGATTGGTCGTTTAGCGCCCAGCGATCTCCGGACTTAAATACTCTAGATTTTTTTTACTGGGGCTGTCTAAAAGAACAGGTGTATTTTAAGTTTAGGCCAAATGCGCAGTCGTGTGCAGACAGCCGTTTCAAAAATAACTGAACAGCGCAACTCACGACTTCTTAGAAGTAAAACGGAATGCCTTGTTTCCACAAAAAAGGGTCTCCGGTTCTCTACACTCACCATTCGAATCACATCAGCATTAAGCTGCTATTTTATACTGGTAATTCTGTGAGAGCGTGGTCCGTCCCCGGCCGAGCCGACCCGTTCGTGCTACAACCATCATATAGCTGCAGCATGGCTCTACCACGTTGAGCTCTTGTACCCACAATTTTTTTAATTTAAGGTGAACCCCAAGCTACCAGTGCTCCCTCTACATTTTATTCAGGCGATACTGATATTGAATGATGTTATTAAATTCAACCTTTTTTTGGATAAAAAGAAAACAATGAACATCGCCCACATTAATAATGGGTAGGGTTAGGGTAATCTAGCTATTTTAAGCTAGCTAGTTAATTTACGTCTGGGACATACAAGATGGTATACCGTATAAACTGCGTATATTCGTCTCCTACGACGGATTAATTTACGTCGTCACACATAGCTTATTTAAGGTAAGAAATGCTTAGTGATTTACATGAAATGTATTTAAAGTCTCATATATTAAAGAGCAATATTGCGACTAACCTGTTGTCCAACCGCAGTGCTGCCCGTAAATGAGACTAATTTCATCCGCGGATCTTGTACCAGCTGTTGACCTATCTCCTTACCACCCACGCACAGAGCCGCCACTGCGCCGGGGATGTCGTTCTTCTTCAAAACACTCTCCACTATCTTTGTGACTGCAACTGCCACAAGTGGTGTCGTATCTGATGGTTTCCAAACACTAGTGTCTCCGCACACCTAATGATTAAGTTTAATGTACTACGTAATACATTGTATAGTTATAGGTAATAATAAAATAAAAATATTGTTAGTGTGGCAGGGGTAGCATTCGATCCCCGCCTGAACCAATGAAATTATTAATTGCAGTTTTAAGTGCTGATTTAAAACGTGCTCGGTGGTGAAGGAAACCATCGTGAGGAAACCTGCATGTCTGAGAAATAAGAAGAAAAAATATTTCGAAGACAAGTGAAGTTCGCCAACACGCATTGGGGCAGCGTGGCGGACAATTTCTTGCCATAAAAACCTCTCAAAAATGAGCGGAGGCCTGTGTCTAGGAGTGGGACGTATACAGGCTGAAACTTTAAGTTTTCACTTTATTGTTAGTGTGTATTGTATATATATGTATTGAGTATATTGTATATATATGTATTGAGTAATTGAATTATTGGTAAGTACACATGTTATAATTATGATATCCACTGTATGGATAATGAATTTGTTATTATTTTAATCAAAAGATTATTTTCAAGGACATACTTACTGCTTTCAAACTTTGATATTTTGAAAACTGAGTTTTAAATTTAAGGCGATTCTTAGGATACATCAATTGACATACAAATGGAAAAATAATGCAAAAGCCTACACCGATATAGTAAAAAAAGACACGGAAATTACTAAAAATCCCTTGTGTGACAGCGGAACTAAAAAAAAAGCAATTCCGTTTTCTTGATCATTATCAGCCAGTAAAAGTCCACAGCTGGTCATAGGCCCCACATCTTCAAGGGAGGCTTGGCAGGCGGAGTGACGTTCTCAATACCAGACGTCTTGCACCTCTGACGCTGGTGCTCGTCGCCAGTCTGGGTATTTGGACATGGTATGTCCCACCATCGTCTATTCGAGACCGACCTTCACGTCTTTTTTCGTAATCTTATGACACCCTCCGGTGAAGAAGAGAAATGAATTCTTTATGTAGTTATTACGCCGCGAAAAGTATATTAAATCTTGAACTGCTTAGTTTGAAAAGACAAATTTTTATACCAAACAGTTTAAGAAATAAAAAAGTTTTAAATACATAAAGTAAAGTAAATTGGGTGATGGTTTTATTTTCATCGCTACCACACAGCAAAAGTATATTTCATACGTATCACAAAGAATGTGTCACAGGCGATCATTGTATCAGTGTCTCCGAGCGTAGACCTTTTCATAGCTACGAGTCTTATGCTCCATACGACCAGCATCAAAAGACCAAACCAATTATAGCATTATACCTTATATAATATATTACAGAAATAGAAATTTCACGTATAGAAATTTCGTCTCAGAAATGAGAGGAGACCAGTGCCCATTAGTGGGATATATATAGGCTGTAAAGGAGACAATCAATTTTTGTATGGAGAATGGGCCCACCACAAATTTTCGCGTCACGCAATGAAATAGATGTCGATTTATTCCTTATAATCTATAGATTACAAAAGTAATATTAGTTTTACCACATCTAGACGGAAAATCGAGAAATTAACAATTAAAATATGAATTTTAAAATAACCTAGAAATAAACTAAAAGCTATTTATAGTGGTTTTTACCGGTATTTTAAGTTAAAATAGTGCACTGTTGAATAATAGTTCATATAAAACCAAGTTGTAGGTACATTCAGCATTTTCAGGTACTTCAATATTTTTAGTAGTTACGGCAAAATATAGTGCCTGTCTGTGTACAAATGTGGTATGGATACAATTTTTACATATATTGATTGTGAGTGTACTTCCCAATTACCGTTAAAATAATATGATTAAATTCAAGATGACTAAGGTATAATATATCCATTTATATTTACAATATGACCAACACACGTTATATAGTAAGAAAGATGTTTTAAACTGACTGTGTAAAAAACAAGTTATAATGCAACCGTATTTATAGATAGTAAATCATCATTTCCAACATAGTCTATATAATTCAGACATATAATTCAGATCTATTAATGCAGACAGACAGACAGGCCCGGTGTCAAGACTTTTTTAATATGCTTTGGTTGATTATTAAATACCTAATTATACATCTTAAAATGACTGGGTTCTAAAATACCAAAATGACTAGGTAATATCATGCTTATCTGTTATTACACACTGATAAATTGTGAGGAAGTAAGATGTTTTGAACTGTTTGTGCAAGGATAACAAACACACAGGTATAGTTTAATTGTATTTATTATTATCGATCCGCCCCGACTTCGCACAGGTGATTACTGGATTTCGACAACAGCGCCACCTACCGAGTCCATATGTGAATATGAATCATATAGAGACCCATTCAAACACACATAAACATTTCATCAAAATCGCTTGGATGGTTTCTAACGGACATAGGTAGAAACATTTTTCGTGTTTTCATATCAAAAGATCATTTTTATGATCATTTTCACAAAGATTTTTTCAAAATAACTTGATGGTAACATTTCTATTTATGATACGATATTGATATGTAGTAAGTCCCAAAGATCATGTATAATCACTGCATTAATTATGGTAAAAATCGTCAGTGTTTTATGAGTCCTCTTTTAAAAATAACACAGCAGACAGGTGCAGTGCCGGCCCTTTGTTCATTAAAGTATTCATCTATTAGCAAGTATAAATCCCATACATCATTAAAATATAA
Source organism: Parnassius smintheus behrii (assembly GCA_036936625.1). Classification (NCBI taxonomy): domain Eukaryota; kingdom Metazoa; phylum Arthropoda; class Insecta; order Lepidoptera; family Papilionidae; genus Parnassius; species Parnassius smintheus. Next base: position 39,151,015 of record JAUPFT010000011.1, read on the forward strand.
TGTCTCGCCCGTTTACGATATTATTAGAAATCAGAAGGATATTGTCAATTAAAAGAGATAAAAAAGGGTGCCAGAGCAATAAATTCAACTTTGCTCGGCGTTTATTTATAAATTACACATATAACATAATATATAACAGATAATAAAGCACACAGTAAAATAGAAATAGTTCAAATAAGCAACAAAAATTACAATTTTTAGTCATCATTATTCATCATCATTACAACAGTCCACTGCCGAACATATGGCTCCTAAATTAAAGATATAATGTAAAATATTACAGAGGCCTTCCGTGAATTGCCATCACGTTCCGTCCCGTATGGTGTCGTTAAAGTCGACAGAATAAAATAAAAAACAACAGACATGACATGTGCACAGCAGCCAACAGTGCGTCTGCCTACCAAACAGTTGCAACAGTACCCAGTAAGAGCAGCCCTAGTGTTAGCAATTGATGGGTTGGTGTCAACTAGTATATGTAATAAGTTTTTTTACTAGTGTGCCTTGATTGTATCCTACCTTGCAATAGATAACTATTTGGACCAAAATCATGGACAGATTGCAGGTATACCTCGATTTTATATTCTCCAGAAGCCCTGACATGCTCCCCGTAATAACTACGAGCTTGTTTAATTTGATTAATTCCTAGACTAAACAGAATGAGATCCTGGAATGTCAGTTGAGGAAAATTATCCAGCTCTGGAAGATTACCATTAATGCTGGCAAATCGCACTCTCACTCTATTTAAATTGTGCATTTCTACATAGGAGGCTAAATTATTTGGAGTGTTTAGTTTGGCTTGAGCAATTGCCAACATCTCTACAGCATGAAAATTATTACGAATCAACGTATGAAATCGATTTATTAATGCAGCTGCAATTTTAAAGTATAGCATGAGATGAGTAGATGCAGTATTAAAATATTCCTGACGAAATAATTTGAAGTCCCGTTTAAATCTCCCATTTACAATTTCAATCACCCACCTGCATAAAGTTACACATCTGGACTTGTTGGCAGCAATGGTTGATAATTGTATTTCACCAGCTTGTTTAGATTCAGGCATGTAAGCCTTATAACCACATTGCTGCAAGAATGGAATTGCATCCCTAAAACCTCTATCAAGAATAAATACATCGTTTTCTCTAAAATAGGTTCGCAGTGGACTATTATCGTTGAACAGTCTAAGAATTATAGAAGCATCTGATTCTGTTGCAGGATATGGTCCAAAAACATCAAGGATATAACCATTACAGCACACTATTAAAAATGGCTTAACTAAGTTACGATACTTATGTAAACTATATGATTGCTTCTGGTATAAGTAATTACTACTTTTTTGCACATAAATGTATGTACCATCACATATTACTATGGCTGGCATAAATTCAGGATCCATATCTGGTTTACCAAACAAGCCATTTGGTATTGTCAAGTTATATTGAGCAACTTGTTGAATGCATAAGGTATTTGTCCCTAAATGCAGTTGGATGAATTGCTCTTCAAAGCACTGACTTACAATATTTAAGTGATTGAACACAGTCGATGAAGCTACATTAAATAGAGAAGCTATGCGTTCATTGCTATCACCTGTACGAAGTTTCATTAAGAACATAGCTAGACTTCTTTTAGGTGATTTAACTCTTTCACTGATAGATGGAATTTCAACTAGTAACTGTTCAAATTGGTAGTTGGTAAATCCTAACCAATATTTGCATAATATTGAATTATGTTCAATGATATTTAAAATATTATAATTTTGAGTAACACTACTTTTAAGTAAGGAACAAAGGTTGTCTATCTGAGATGCAGTAAAATCTGAACAGTTACTACTAGTGTATAAATTATTCCAATCATTGTGGGGTTCATTTAAATGGTATTCACAAATACGAGCGCACAGTGGCACATAAAATGAGTGATCTATCAGCAATCTCTCTTTAAGTAGTTTAGGTATTAAAAATCTAGATGAATGATTACATGACTTAAAAATACAGTGACGGGAAGTAGAAGCAGCACGCTTATAATTAGCCATAGTAATTATTGATACCGCTCTGGAAATGGCAGGGGTTACAGGTGCAGGTATAGGGGGTGGTTGTGGGATGTTACCGATGTCTTCTATATTCATGGATTGTAACTCAATATCCCTGTTCTCATTTTGTTGTCTCTGTCTCCATACAGCTCTGGAAGCCCTCAGCCAGCAAGGACTGCATACTCGTTCTAAACAATCCACCTGAAAAAAGTTATTTTTTTATCAACTAACAAAATGAACTATAGTTTTACAGTGTCTACTCTAAATATTAATAATATTTATTATTGTTCTATTTATTTCAATCTTTCTAACACTAAATAGTTTTAATGTCTTTTAAAATTATAAATATTAGCATGCAATTGTTTCCCCTCATAATATTTTTGTGGCACTACTTATTTAAATAGAAATAATTATTTATACTAATGTCTTTTAAGGTAAAAAATATTACTTGTATAATAAGTACAAAAGCATACAAATATGGGTGTAAGATAAGGAAGAAGTATCGTTCATCTAATAACTAAAAATAAAAAAAGTGGTTATTAATGGCAAATATCCCCCCATAAGACAATCTATGGGGAGTTCTATGTTCAGCAGTAGACTTTTGGTAGACTGTAAACTTAAAGATAACCTGTTAGTGAACTGCCATGTTGAATGAGCACAAATATCAGGCCAAATTGTATGCAAGGTGTCTGATTTTACAAACATCAATCTGTGTACAGCCTTTTAAAATAAAGTAAGTACCTGGTGTGATGGTATCCACTGCAAAATAATATCTCTTTCTTCAGAGTTAATAGGCACAGTCCGTGTATGGTGTGCTCTTAAAATTGAAGATCCACATGGAATACAAATATTCCTGTACCCAAATCTTCTAATGGAGTGAGCAGATGCAACACTTTCTTGCAATATTCTTAGGCAGTTACAACAAACTGCATCAAGTGGGTGTAACTGAAAAAATCAGGAATTAAAAATAAAAGAGTAAATAAGTATTAAGTTCAGATAAATGTACATTTTGAGGAGGGAAGCGAAGTGGGCATGAAAGTGAATGTTTGATGTGGAACCCTATATTATTTGAAATACAATACATTTTATTTCAAATAATATATGATTTTACAATATTTACAGTATTTCAGGTATATCATATAGTGATAAATAAACTTTATAATATTAGAGTATTATGGAGTTGTGTAATATTAGTAATATATGGGGGAGGCCTATGTTCGGCAGTGCAGTTTAATTGGCTGTAACGGTAATATTACAGTGGATTGAAATATTTTTCATTGCACAAAATAACTTATTTTTCTATTTACATAATATTTTATTCTTAGAATAAATATTGACACATATATATACTTTTTCGACTTTGATTTCTGATTGACTGACAAAAGATAATTAGACACACATAACATGTGATCATACCATGCCACAAAAACTTCTTTTGTGTATATTGTGTGACTTTATTTTATCTATTATTTAAATTAGATTTCACTAATAACATAAAACTTCAATACTTTAACATTTAACACATTAGTAAGACCTGTGTTTATCATTTGTTAAAGGTTAATTCAGTATAAGTTATAGATTTTACAAAATTCTAGGAGGAAAAATAAACTTTTATATTACTCACATGGACTTTTACTCGTCAGTTTGCATTTTCGAATGTCATTGGCAAATTATATACATAAATGTGAAATAGGTATTTAATATTTGACTTACGTGCATGATATAACCCTTAGGTTAAACATTTTTTGCATCAATTAGACATTAACATACTAATCCACTTGTAAGCAGTAAAACTACGTGAATTTTCATTTTTAAACTTTTACTTTAACACGAACACAGTTTACATCAATTTAAACAAACAAGTTTATACCATATTATATTTTTTCTACCAAATAGTTTGAAACAACAGATTTTTTTCTTACAGTCAATGCCTGTCAATGGAGTCAATGCAAAGAACTATGCCTGTAAGTTGGTAAATAGCAGGAAAGAATGCAGTGTCATCTTGTGTCAAAATGTAAAATAATTCAATCAATATAATATATCATTTATCAATTTAATATAACGAAAGATTAAAATTATAGCTATAGAAGGTATGAATTTATTAATAATATGAAGGGATATTTATTATTACTTTTAAAAACTTAAAATAATTAAGTACTTAATCATGTATAGATCGTTATGTGTTCCTGGAGTCTGTGGACATTGATATATTAAAAGGGAAGATATGTTACACGCTAATATCGCAATCACTAAACCTGGGCTCGGCGCACGACTACAAGCACCAAAACTTACACATCTGTTATCTTAAACGCAAAATTATATTTAACGATAGACAAGGACAGAAATAGGAAACGTCGTAGTTGTGCGAGCGAAATCGCGTCATCGCGAAATCGGGCATCACGTGCGTATCGTGTCTCTCACGCATGTTTTCTCGCTCTTACAAACGAGCCAAGTACGGGCAATCCCGTAGTTATGTAGGACCGGGCGCTTTGATTTAGTGACCTATCTTCCCCTTTTAATATATCAATGTCTGTGGATCGTTTTCTTTCGTATTATTTCTAAAAAATCGTACCATATCCCATATTATTCAACAAAAATAAAAATATTAAGTAATACATTAATAAAGAAAATATGTAATTTTCGTTTCCGCAGTATAGTAATATTGTTGGAATAAAATCGAGAGTAACAAAAATAATATATATTTCTCACAAAAGTTTAAATCTAGATAATATGTAAGTAGATAGATTGTATAGTGCAGTCATTAGCTTTCCATGAGATAATATTATACCTACCTCATGAGAAATCCACACAGATAAAAGTTGGCGCACATCAGCAGTTGTCTCGGCCAGTAATTGTCTTCGCACACTGCGTTGAAACCTGACTCCACAATTGCAACATACACTTCTATTTTCATTGTATGCTGATCTAGCAGATTCCATTTTCTTAAAATCGCATATAAATACAAAAAAACAGTAGCGTGACGAACGTCAATGCCGTTAAGATTAAAGATGTAGGTAATACCCCGCCGCCCCGCCCCGCCGTACCCGTCCGCCGGCCGCTGGGAATTACCGGAAGTCAATGATAAAATAACGTTTTGGTTCACAGTCATTTAGAACTATGTTATAACGTGATATTAGCTAAAATTTGTAGAAATTAAACATAAAGTTCTTAGTGGTATCTTTTTAAAGTCAGCTTTGTGAAAAAATAGTTTTGTTTTTATACAAACTGCAAAATGACTAATTAGGTACACGCATTTTACCCATATTACACTAATCAGAACAGGAATATCAAAACAACTAATTTTTTTTTCATATTTCTTGATTCCGTTTACATTTTCGATAAATCTGTAGGCCATTTACTATTATAATTTGGTGTCTTTTTTTTGATGTAATACCATTAAGTGACGTTAATATTTTTAGTGGGCCCAAAAATGATTGTCCCCTACTTTTACTTAGATACACGCACAGCACGCATAATTCATCACTTACCATAGCAATAGCGCTGTTCCATCCGAAAACGGCCACTGGGAAGTTAAACGCCGTGATGATGCCAATCGGACCAAGGGGATTCCACTTCTCTATAAGTACATGGCCAGGCCTTTCTGATGGGAAAATGGTGCCTGGCAACGATCGTGATAATCCAAGCGCTAAATCACATACGTGAATGTATTCCACCACTTCGCCAATTGCCTCAGGAAGAATTTTTCCTATTTAAAATAAAGAAATAGTCAATCACTAATTGCATCATGAGTTCATGAGATGTATTATGATATGTATATATAGCTGATTTTCTTTATTTGTCTCGTATGCATTCCTTTACCATTCATTCCATAAACTTTGTGAATAAAAAATTATTTTTTTTTGTTGGTAAGTGCAACTGTGCAATACATCCGGGCATAGCTAGTGTGTTATAGAATATAAAATAATATGTTCGATAAAATGAAAGAAACGTAATTTTGGATGGGAATATTTTAACGGCTAGGCGGCACAGTGGGCAAGCATTAAGTACCGGCGCTGTCGGCCGTTGGTTCGAATCCAGCACGGAATAAGTGTTAATATGGCTTAAAAATAGTGTCTGGATGTTTTTTTTGTTCTAATGCAATTTAAGTATGTAAAATATCTCCAAACAGGAAATAATCAAATATTGTATTAAGTATAATAAGGGTGAGGGTAACTAAAAAAACAATTGGAAAGAGACTCTTGTGCCTAGAGCTCCTAGAGTTGCAAAAATAGATTTGCTGACAATAAAAGTGCTGAGAGTATTCGATTTATTTGTTTAACTTAATCACCTTAATTTAGGTATATTACGTAGGAAATCTTGTAATAATGAGTTACCTAATATGTGTTTATTGAGGAGGTCGAAACTTGACTTAACTGATTAGGATAGGATATCACTAGATTACGATATTCAATTAATATATTATATCGTAACTCTGTTGGTGGTATTAATAACTAGAACATGCTTGAACAATTATAAGAAGCCAAGTAGGTTATCAGAATCTGTTCAAAAATACTTCATTATTTTTATATTTTTTGTAAAACAGCATACATATTTATTTAAAAAGTCATCTGATATTAATCCTAGGTAGGCTTAAAAGAAATCCAAATAGATAAGTTGTAAGCGAAGTTCCGAAGTCAGCTAAATATAGTAAATGCCGTTTATCAATGTGTGTACGTATATACAACGAAATACCTGATGAAATTAAAACACTACATAATATGAACGTATTTAAAAAAAGATTGTACCATTGGTTAATTGACAAAAATATTTATGACATTAATGAATTTCTGACATTTTAAACTAGATTTTGACATTGTAAAACATAATTATAATTTAAATAAACATGTTTAATTTGTTAATTTTAATACTATATAGGTTATCTTGATTTAAATGTAATTTGCATGCTATATTATATTAAAATAGCAAAACATGTGGGCGTAATAAAACTCTGAAACATCTGTATAATTACCATGTTTTATGCAAATAAAGACTATTATTATTATTATAATTACATATATTGTGTTAAGTACCTAATGTATTGCGCTTAAGTAGTAAACTAGGAGATGGACAGAGACAAAAACACAAAGTCCAATACTACATACATACATACATATAATCACGCCTCTTTCCCGTAGGGGTAGGCAGAGACCACTTCTTTCCACTTGCTACGATCCTTACATACTTGTTTCGCTTCGTCCACTTTCATTATTCCCTTCATACATGCTCTACGGTTTAGGGTACTCTTAACCTGGCCTTTTTTCAAGACGTCCCTAATTTGGTCTAGAAAAGTCCGCCTAGGTCTACCCCTTCCAGCACTTCCATTCACACTCGCCTTATACACTTTTTTCGTCAATCGTTCTTCATTCATTCTCTCGATGTGGCCAAACCATCTCAGCATACCTTTCTCAATTTTTGTCACTACATCTTCTTTCAAGCCACAACGTTTCCTTATCTCACTATTTCTTACCCTGTCACTCAGTTTAACTCCTATCATACTTCTTAATGCTCTCATCTCAACTGCATTTATTCTACTTTCATGTTTCTTCTGCCATACCCAACTTTCACTTCCGTACATGAGTGTCGGAACCAACACCCCCTCATGCACAGCCAAACGAGCCTTGTTAGACACCTTCCGACTGTTCATAAAGGAGTGCAAAGCTCCATTCACCATGTTTCCTGCATTCACTCTTCTTTCGATATCACTCTCAAACTTTCCATCTCTTGTAAACTTTGACCCCAGATACACAAACTCTTTCACCTGTTCAATTTGTTCATCTTCAATCACGATATTGCAGTCTGTCACTGCCTCATCTTTTTCAAACACCATCACTTTCGTTTTCCTTACATTCATCTTCATTCCCTTTCTAACAAATGCTCCACTCATAGCAGTTACCATCTCCTGCAACTCCTCGGCCGAAGACGCAAGTAATACTTGGTCATCAGCATAGAGAAGACATTTGACGAGTAACTCATTCATTCTCAACCCACTTTCATTCACTTTTAAATCTGTCAAACAATTGTCCATGAACAGATTAAACAGCCACGGTGACGCTACACATCCCTGTCTAACACCTTTTTCGATATTAAACCATTCAGTGTATGCCCCGTTTATCCTTACACAAGCACTAGAATCCCTATAAAGAGATTGCAATGCTCGTATGAGGACACTGCTCACACCGTACACGGACAGTGCTGACCACAATTCATTCCTCACCACTCTATCATAGGCCTTTTATAGATCTACGAAGGCGCAGTAGACTTTCTTGTTTTTAGCCAAACACTTTTCGGCTATGCACCGCAAAGAAAAGACCTGATCCGTACATCCCATTCCCTTTCTAAATCCCGTTTGTACATCCCATATTTTCTCGTCTGTTTCATTCACAACCCTTTCAATCAACACTTTCGCATACAATTTACCGACGACGCTAAGAAGGCTTATACCACGGTAATTTATGCAGTCCTGCCGTGACCCTTTTCCCTTATACAATGGCACGATTACGGCTTTGCACCAGTCTCCCGGCACTTGCCCATTTCGCCAGCACAGATTGAAAAGGCGGTACAGCTGACTAGCCACCAGGCCCTGTCCAGCCCTCAGCATCTCGCCGGTAATCCTGTCATACCCTGCAGCCTTACCTAATCTCATACTTTTCAACGCTTTCACTATTTCATCCATGCTTATCTCATTTTCATCAACATTTATATTCGTTTCCGTGGAAGGTGGCAGATGCTGTACCTGCACTTCCTCTCTTTCAAACAAACTTTCAAAATACTCTTTCCATCTCTTTAACACACATTCTTCTCCTTTTATAATGCTCCCATCTTGACTCCTGATTGTACTCAGCTCCGAGGTAGAAGTTTTTCCTCTGACTGTTTTGATAGTTTTCCAGAAAAACTTAATGTTTGACTGGAAATCTTCAGTGAGCCTCCTATCGAAATCATCTTTTCGTTCTTCTTTTTTTCTAGACACAGTTTCTTTCGCTGCTGTTTTCAATCTTTTATACTTCGTTCTTGCTTCCTTTATCTCGTCATCCGTTGCCTTTTGAACTTTTTGGTTAGCTTTTGTTGCTAACCAATCCAACCACGCTTTCTTCTTTTCTTGCACAACCCTTTGTACATCTTTATCCATCCACACGTTATCATTCTTTCTCCCTTTCCTTCTTTTAGCTACCCCGCGTACCTCAATCGCAACATTTACAACCCCTTTCTTAAATGTCTCCCACAAATCTTCAATCATTCCTGTCTCTTCTATCCCTTTAAAACTTTCTTTCAGTTTCTCTACATACTCGTCTTTCTTTTCTTTTTCTTGTAGATTTTCCACTTTTACTCTGTCCAAAACACTCGTAGGCTCGGCCCCTCGGTGTCGCCACCGTTTAAAGAGGCCACGCATTCGGGCTATGACCAAGAAGTGGTCTGTGTCGAGGCCTACACCGCGATATGCCCGAGTGTCTAGCACTTTCTTCTTCAGTCTTTCATCCACAATTACAAAATCAATCATACTTCTAGACTCACCCTCATCTCTTGTATACAAATGGATCTTTTTGTGGTCAAACATTGTGTTGGCCACGCACAGATTCCATTCCAAGCATACTTCAAGCAGGCTTCTCCCATTGTCATTCACTCTCTCGTCCCCAAACATACCCAGAACTCCTTCATACCCATCACGCTTTACTCCAACCCATCCATTAAAGTCCCCTAACATCACGATCCGTTCATTTTCTCCGCATTTATTCAAGACCTCTCTCATGCTATCCCAAAATTCCTCTCTCTCTTGTTGTGATTTTAGTGACCCACCTCCACTCAAATCCGTCGGTGCATAGACCCCAAGGATAAACAAGCGGGTGAGTCCGACTTTTAACCTAATCCAGAGGAGTCTTGGGCTTACATATTCATGCTCCATCACACATTCAACCATTCGAGATGAAAGAATCACACCAACTCCCTGACAGCCTCGGCTGGTTTGGGGGACTCCCGACCAGTATGCCGTGTAGGGGCCATGAACCGTGGTGTCACATCCTTTCCTCTTGGTTTCGTTCACGCACAGAATATCAATGCAACGTTCATCCATCATCTGACACACTCCATCTACCTTTCCATCCATCCCTCCTCTTACATTCAACGTAGCGAAGCGGCTCTCCGTGGGCCGCTTTTCGCCCCCGCGAGAAACGAGACGTGATGGGTGGCGAACCACATCGCCGCCGTTTTGGTTAATTTTTTGATTACCCATTGCGTTCCCACGAATAGCGAAGGAAAGGTTTAAAGTCCAATACTATAACTAATAAATTAAGAAAAAATAACAAACAAGCTTTGGCTTCGAAAAAACTAACTACACTACATACACCTTACTAAAATCGACAAAAATATTTACTATAATGCCAACTGTTAAAATGGTGTCGATAACGCAGCGCCCTTTTGACCCTTTATTATTTGAATGACCGATGAAGAGCTATCGTATCACAGAGTCATATATTCAAACAAAGCTGTAGTTTTTGAGTTATAAGAAAGTGACCATATTAACCGGGTGACCATATTACCCTCACGTAGGTACTATAATCGTTTTCTATAGCTTTGTTTGGCCGTAAAAGCGGTTTTTAACGATAGGAATGCAATCAATGATGGCGGTGATATTACCCAGTCACTACACAATATTTTCAGATCAAAAAATTTATAAATACTTACTTAAAATAACTCATTACCTCCTATTCATTCTCCTCTGTCCATCCTGCTTTGACTAGAGGATTAATTTTCTATTTTAATTCAGTGTCAGAGATATAAAGAGTAGTAGAAATAAGATTGAATCTTGTATAAACAAATACAAAGATACTTCGTGGAATTAAATCAAATCAACGCCTGTTGTGTACCATCACCAATTTCTACAAATTATACTGTTTACTGCGTATAAGCATACCTACTGATTATTGTTACTTTAATTATTTAGGTACATAAATATGCCCCTTCTCACACCTTCTCATTCCTTTGCGACGTGTTTAAAATAGGTCATAAAAATGCGAACTTAAATCTATCTAATAATATAACGTATGAATGATATGTAGATGAAGTTAAGGTTTGGTATTTTTAAAACATAAAAGTGGATGTTAATTGAACCTACCCATTTCTAAGGAAACTAATTTTCCTAACGGCTGTAGTTTCTCTCTTAAAGCATCGCCGATCTGTCGGACGATTTCTCCTCTAGCTGGTGCCGGTAGCTCTGCCCAATAATGCCAAGCATCTTGCGAGGCGGCCGCGCAAGCTTCATAATCAGAGGAGCTAGCTGTCTGCACCTCCGCTATCACTTTACCATTGGCTGGACTAAACGACTGGATCACCTAATAACCAATAGTACAGTTATATAAATATTCTCAAACAAATAGTTTTTATAACCATGTATAAAGCTTGATGTGAGTATTCATTTTGTATAGATGACATTGGCGTTTGGTGTTTTTACTTTTTAGGGGGAAAATAAAGACGTCATGTAATTTAGTGCCTTTAAATTGTATCTACCGTTATAGTTACAGCCTATGACAGTCCACTACTTAATATAGGCCTCTATCTTTCTTTAGGGCTTCATGCAAATATAGTTTATAGTTGAATTCAATTCATTTATGTACCTACATAAGTGAATTGAATTGAACTATACATTCCGGTCGCCAATCCGCTTTTGAAGCGTGGCAACTATGGCAATTATCTCCCCTAGATTGCCTTATATATATGGGGGAGGCCTATGTTCAGCAGTTGATTTTAATAGGCTGTAACAGTGTAACGGTGATAGTAGGTATATTGACTTCCTATCTAAAGTATAAGTAAAGTAAGTAACAATTTTCTTCCTCATCACCAGTCACTAATAGTTAACTACTGGACATATACCTTTTCCGTCTTAGAAGGGTTTTGCCAAAAAGATATCGTTTTACTAAAATAATACTAAGGCGTTAAAATGTTGAAATTAATGTACCTACACACTCAAATAATTATACTTATATGTGACTGTTTGATACTACTAAGTTTATTAATCATAATAATACAATAATAATAATTAAATATGCCGATGCAGGAGAGAGAAAATATTTGTTAAGCTCTTATCTTACTAGGTATCTACCAAGGGTTCTAAACTCTTATCGTTCTATCATAGAACGATTAAAAATTAAAAGGCGATGGGAGGCCGCCGCTTTAAAATACATAATAAAGCTAGAATTTAATACACAAGAAGTTATAAAGTAAAGCCTGGTTTACATTTTAAGAAGTGACAAGTGCGAACCAGGAAAATGTAAACCGGGCCTTAGACTAATACTTTAATAAGTTGACACAACAAATCGATCATCATCTCTATTACAGCCCATCAAAAGTCCACAGGTGTATGTTCACCTCCTTGTAGATTGTTCATATTATATTTGCTACTATAGTTACCACGCTTGGCAGGCGGGTTGGCAACCGCAGTTTTTTTTTATTTTCTGGATGTTATTAGGAAGACGAAACCCAGGACGACATGGCGTAGTGCTGGGGTTCCTAAACTTTTTCAATTCGCGGCGTGACAAGTGCGTGACCAGATTCAGTATTTGTCTCGGCGCCCAAGCTAGCTGAAATATGGTACTTACAATGATAATAGGTAGATATGCACAAAAAATCAATAAAAATTATGAAGCTGAGTTTTTATATTAATATTGACACACACGAATACATTTATTATTTAAGAAGAATAGGTAATAAAATACATAAGCAATTTAGTCAATTTGACGTGTGAGCTTGGTGATCACACATTTTTTCAAAGCGTGGCATAAGGCTTGACCATAGAATACTATAATACATACATAATAGAACGGGGGTGTGGGCGGAGCCCGTGTAGCAACTAAAATGCCACTAGACGTCAATTCACACGTAGGTATAAATGTCAACACGAGAAGTGTTTTGACGTTACAATCGTTTCCAAATTTCGCATGCAAATTATTTAGAAAATGCCAAATAGCACGCTGTTCACAAATAAATATGTATTAAAATCCGTCTGTCAACACAGCGAATCGGGTTTGTAGTAGTGATTAACTGCTAATACGACGTAATTGCTTGTATGTGTGCTCCAAGCGACGCCGAACCTCGGTACAAAATAAGGTTGACAGCCATTCTATTGTGTCTTATAGTATTCTATGGGCTTGACAGTGCTACTCCTATTTCTTGCTCTACATTCATCATTGTGCGATATTTTCTAAGTTGAGTTTCCGGACAATGGTAAACAGGTGCGCCTAACGGCGCCCCTATTTACTCTCTACGCTTTGGGAACCACTGGCGTAGTGGATATTTTTAGATATACACCACTACAAGCTTCGATCAACAAATTGTTGATCGACGACTACAAGGTAGTACAGTAAGTACAGTATGTATAAATTACATAATACCATTTGTATATTTTAAATTGCTATTAAACTGTAATTATTTCTTATATTTCACGAACACTGCACATTTAAATAAAACTAGTTTTTACGGATTTTATTGCGTAGATATATTATTAAAAAAATACTATCATAACAAATATATATATATATATATATATATATATATATATATATATATATATATATATATATATATATATATATATATATATAGTATAAGTATTTCTCGTTTAACATTTCATCGGTTGAGTGTTGTGTTAGTATAAAATGCCATGAGAATCTTACGGGATCCCATAGATGGTATATCTATATGGTATATGGCTTATCAGCTGATCACCGTCCATTTTTAAGACGTATGTAAGATACCATATTTTTGACCTGACACGGGGAGAAGCGTTAAATTACGACAAGGCACTGCGATCGAATATTCGCCTCACAAAATGCTCGAATACGATAATAAATAAAGAAGATTGTGTCGGTAAAATTAGCACACCTACTAATGTTTATCTCTTCGTATCATATCTACCACATTTGTATATATCGTTACCTGCACGCTTTATGAAATGATTTCCAACATTAATGGAGCTTACCTGCCCATGTGCTTCCCATTTCCCATTAAACACGCCGACGTTCTTATTCTCCAAGCCTAAATCCTTCAAGAAAGAATATTTAGGGTCTTCAATCAGATATGCCGACATGTTGCGGGACAATTGCACCTTTAAGCGCAAAGTGAACACGGTGCGACACAGCACACGACTCATCTGTCTTGGGCTCAATAAACGTATGAGTTGTTATCTTGTTATTCCACCACAACCTAATAAACAGATATATTTATCGGTTATCACTTGAACAATTAAGTTGGTTATAATATAATTGCCTATATGTCATCACTCCAGTACTGATAAAGTGGTTGCTGGGTCACTAAATATCTTAAATATTGTACCTAAATACATATTTATTGCAATTTTATTTTATTGTATTGTTGCAGTGTAGTGGCGGTTGAGAATATCCACTACCCCATATCTTCCCGTGGGTGTCGTAAGAGGCGACAGAGGGAAATAGGCAGGAGATGGGCAGCAGCATCTTCCTGATCACAGCAATTGTATAACAGAAAAAACTGCGGTTGATAACTCGCTCGTGTCAACTATGGCAATATACCCCCCATGAGCAACAACACAAATGAACTTTTAATATTGAAGAATACAAATTTCCAAAATACAACGATGGCTAGGAAATGTCCGCAGCGCGGTCTCAATGCGTGTTGATGAACTTCACATGCCTTCGAAATTTTCTCAGACATGCAGGTTTCCTCACGATTTTTTCCTTCACCGCCGAGCACGTGGTAAATCAACACTTAAAATTGCAATTAACAATTTAAGTGGTGTCGGCGGGGTTCGAACCTGGATCGCGTACTGTGAATTTACAGCTTGCGCTAACCATCTGAGCTACCACGGCTTAATCATATACACACACAATATTTAAATATAATTTGTTAACACTAAATCATACACACGTAAGAAAATAACAGAAAGGAAAGTAAGTGTGTCAATAGAATAAACACTTAAAATTGCAATTAACAATTTAATTGGTGTCAGCGGGGATCGAACCCGCGTTACGTACTGTAAAATTTACAGCTTGCGCTAACCATCTGAGCTACCACGGCCTAATCATATACACACACAATATTTAAATATAATTTGTTAACACTAAATCATACACACGTAAGAAAATAACAGAAAGAAAAGTAAGTGTGTCAATAGAATAAACACTTAAAATTGCAATTAACAATTTAATTGGTGTCGGCGGGGATCGAACCCGCGTTACGTACTGTAAAATTTACAGCTTGCGCTAACCATCTGAGCTACCACGGCTTAATCATATACACACACAAAATATTTAAATATAATTTGTTAACACTAAATCGTACACACGTAAGAAAATAACAGAAAGAAAAGTAAGTGTGTCAATAGAATAAACACTTAAAATTGCAATTAACAATTTAATTGGTGTCGGCGGGGATCGAACCCGCGTTACGTACTGTAAAATTTACAGCTTGCGCTAACCATCTGAGCTACCACGGCTTAATCATATACACACACAATATTTAAATATAATTTGTTAACACTAAATCATACACACGTAAGAAAATAACAGAAAGAAAAGTAAGTGTGTCAATAGAATAAACACTTAAAATTGCAATTAACAATTTAATTGGTGTCGGTAGGGATCGAACCCGCGTTACGTACTGTAAAATTTACAGCTTGCGCTAACCATCTGAGCTACCACGGCTTAATCATATACACACACAAAATATTTAAATGTATTTATGGCTAGGAAATGTCCGCGGCGCGGTCTCAATGCGTGTTGGCGAACTTCACATGCCTTCGAAATTTTCTCAGACATGCAGGTTTCCTCACGGTTTTTTCCTTCACCGCCGAGCACGTGGTAAATCAACACTTAAAATTGCAATTAACAATTTAAGTGGTGTCGGCGGGGTTCGAACCTGGATCGCGTACTGTGAAATTTACAGCTTGCGCTAACCATCTGAGCTACCGCGGCTTAATCATATACACACACAATATTTAAATATAATTTGTTAACACTAAATCATACACACGTAAGAAAATAACAGAAAGAAAAGTAAGTGTGTCAATAGAATAAACACTTAAAATTGCAATTAACAATTTAATTGGTGTCAGCGGGGATCGAACCCGCGTTACGTACTGTAAAATTTACAGCTTGCGCTAACCATCTGAGCTACCACGGCCTAATCATATACACACACAATATTTAAATATAATTTGTTAACACTAAATCGTACACACGTAAGAAAATAACAGAAAGAAAAGTAAGTGTGTCAATAGAATAAACACTTAAAATTGCAATTAACAATTTAATTGGTGTCGGCGGGGATCGAACCCGCGTTACGTACTGTAAAATTTACAGCTTGCGCTAACCATCTGAGCTACCACGGCTTAATCATATACACACACAATAATTAAATATAATTTGTTAACACTAAATCATACACACGTAAGAAAATAACAGAAAGAAAAGTAAGTGTGTCAATAGAATAAACACTTAAAATTGCAATTAACAATTTAATTGGTGTCGGCGGGGATCGAACCCGCGTTACGTACTGTAAAATTTACAGCTTGCGCTAACCATCTGAGCTACCACGGCTTAATCATATACACACACAAAATATTTAAATGTATTTATGGCTAGGAAATGTCCGCGGCGCGGTCTCAATGCGTGTTGGCGAACTTCACATGCCTTCGAAATTTTCTCAGACATGCAGGTTTCCTCACGGTTTTTTCCTTCACCGCCGAGCACGTGGTAAATCAACACTTAAAATTGCAATTAACAATTTAAGTGGTGTCGGCGGGGTTCGAACCTGGATCGCGTACTGTGAAATTTACAGCTTGCGCTAACCATCTGAGCTACCGCGGCTTAATCATATACACACACAATATTTAAATATAATTTGTTAACACTAAATCATACACACGTAAGAAAATAATAGAAAGAAAAGTAAGTGTGTCAATAGAATAAACACTTAAAATTGCAATTAACAATTTAATTGGTGTCAGCGGGGATCGAACCCGCGTTACGTACTGTAAAATTTACAGCTTGCGCTAACCATCTGAGCTACCACGGCTTAATCATATACACACACAATATTTAAATATAATTTGTTAACACTAAATCATACACACGTAAGAAAATAATAGAAAGAAAAGTAAGTGTGTCAATAGAATAAACACTTAAAATTGCAATTAACAATTTAATTGGTGTCGGCGGGGATCGAACCCGCGTTACGTACTGTAAAATTTACAGCTTGCGCTAACCATCTGAGCTACCACGGCTTAATCATATACACACACAAAATATTTAAATATAATTTGTTAACACTAAGTAATAATAATAATAATAATATTCCACAACTATCACACAACGCCATCTAGTCCCAAGCTAAGCAGAGCTTGTGTTATGGGTACTAGACAACTGATAAACATACTTATATATTTCTAAATACATAAATATTATAGATAAATTACACCCAGACACAGAACAAATGATCGTGCTCATCACACAAACATTTGTCCTGGGTGGGAATCGAACCCACGACCTCCGGCGTAACAGTCAGGCTCACTAACCACTAGACCAACAGGCCTGTCGTTCAAAATCATACACACGTAAAAAAATAACAGAAATAAAAGTAAGTTTGTCAATAGATTAAACACTTACATCTATGGCCTTTGATGCGTTGAAGTAACACAAATGTATTATTGATAGATACACTGCGGTCTAACGACCATACACTAACTCCATGACTGCAGTTGCTTGGTCTTATATAGTACCAGTAAGTAATAATTCTAATCTAAAGAATTTCTACAGTAGAATTGATAATAACTTTATGCGTCAACAACCTTATCTCACATTCTTGGTGTTGCGTCTTATTCAGTGTATTGATGACTCAAATACGTTTTGTATAACAGAAAAAATGCAATTTAATATTTAGAAATCACATAATTGATCATTTCTATGTTAGTCATTGAGTAGATTGTACTGTAGTAATCTACTAATAGCAGTAATATCATGGATACACTAGATGTACAACAACATCTGAAAAAGATTCACCCCAGTCTAGAAAATAATGTTTATGCTGCTAACAGACTGCCCATGTACACCCACGTACCAACGTATATACCTAGTCAGGTCATAAGTATTGTCACACAGTAAAAACTTTTCTTTTAGAATGCTGGCCACAAAAAAGTTTATTGAATTCGAATTGTTCATGAAAATAAAACTGTATACTTTTTAGAAATTTACTCATTTTTACATATGGAGTGGACGCTTAAAAAAGACCGTGTTGCAGTTGCGATTACGTGCCAATTAAATTTTTTGATATACTGAAAAATTTGAATATAACCAAAAGATTCGTTTATCGTACCATCAAACGATACAATGAAGACTCTAGTGTAGATGACAGGTCAAGAAGTGGTCGCCCTCGATTTGTTAGGACTCCAGCAGTGATAAAAGCTGTAAAGGTGCGAATTCAAAGAAATCCCATGAAGACTTAGGGCTTCGGGCATATCGAAGAAAAACAGGACATCGTTTGAATGCTCGTCTAATGGATCTGAGACTGAAGAGATGCCGCGCTTTGTTGAAGCGGTACGCGGGAAAAAAATATCGGGAAATTCTTTTTTCGGATGAAAAAAATTTTACCGTAGAAGAGAGCTACAACAAACAAAATGATAAGGTGTACGCACACAGTAGTGAAGAAGCGAGCAACCGTATTCCGCGTGTCCAACGGGGTCATTTTCCATCCTCGCTCATGGTGTGGTTGGGAGTTTCATATTGGGGCTTAACAGAGGTACATTTTTGTGAGAAAGGTTTAAAAACGAATGCAGTTGTGTATCAAAATACAGTCCTGACGAACCTTGTGTAACCTGTTTCTCATACCATGTTCAATAACAGGCACTGGGTATTCCAACAAGATTCGGCGTCAGCTCATAGAGCGAAGAGCACACAAGACTTTTGACAGCTCCGTGGCGTAGTGGCTTAGCAATGAGTGGCTGCGCTTGGGGGTCGCGGGTTCGAATCCCGCACGGAACAAGTATTTGTACGACCTACAAGTAATTGTTCCGAGTTTGGATGTTTGTCCTTGTGAAATTTGTGTTTGTAAACTGCCCCCCACGATACAGGAGAAAAACCTAGTGTGGAGGTAACGTTCTTTAAAAACAAAAAAAGACTGGCTGGCGGCGCGTGAAATCGACTTCATCCGACACAAAGACCAGTCCAGATTTGAATCCGTTAGATTACAAGATATGGCAATACTTGGAGAAAAAGGCGTGCTCAAAGCCTCATCCCAATTTGGAGTCACTCAAGACATCCTTGATTAAGGTAGCCGCCGATATGACATGGACCTCGTTCGGGCTGCGATAGACGATTGGCCGCGCAGTTTGAAGGCCTGTATTCAAAATTACGGAGGTCATTTTGAATAAACTATAGTGTCATAAGAATCTATGTTTTGTTAAGTTCATTTTGGTATATAAATGGTTACATAATGAATAAACTCATTTCAATTATTTTATATTAAACATGTGATAGAATTTATGACCTGACTAGGTATAATATGCAATTTGGGTACAGATGATAAACCAGGGTCACATTGGGTAGCTTTATATATCGATACCAATGACGTCGGTGAATATTTTGATTCATATGGACGGGCACCTGTACGAAATTGTAAAAGATGGAACTGGAATGTTGATAGGACTTCAGTTTGTGGCGAATATTGCTTAATGTATTTGCTATGTAAGTTTTAGGGATGTTCAATGCATAGTTTTACGAGTATATTTATAGGGAACACATTGTACAACGATATTTTAGTGGATGAGATGTTTCGCTCCCATTTTATAGATAATAAGTAATAAGATTTTGTATTTTATAAATAAAAAATTAACAAAATTGGGTAATGTGTTTTATTAATGAGTCAGATTAGTGTAGATAGGAACAAAGGAGTATAATACAATAGCATCAGCTGACCCACACGCTGACGAATAATATATAATGACGGTTTTCAATGAACAATAGATAAGTAGATAAGAACAATGGAGGCCTAATGACGGTTGAGGATATCAATTATATAAGAGTTAATTGATCTGCTCATCTCCGGAACCGTGCATCCTACGCAAAAATGGACCGCAGATTCGTGATCAGAGCATGCCAAAACCTTTTTTTTTTGTTTAGGATCGTGAGTCGACGAACGTCGTACTTGTACCTTTTCTGACTCAGTGCGCCAGAACTGGTACAACCTAACTATTAGTATAGTAGTACTGACTCAGTGCGCCAGAACTGGAACAACCTATTAGTATAGTAGTACTGACTCAGTGCGCCAGAACTGGTACAACCTAATTATTAGTATAGTAGTACTGACTCAGTGCGCCAGAACTGGTACAACCTAACTACTAGTATAGTAGTACTGACTCAGTGCGCCAGAACTGGTACAACCTAACTACTAGTATAGTAGTACTGACTCAGTGCGCCAGAACTGGTACAACCTAACTATTAGTATAGTAGTACTGACTCAGTGCGCCAGAACTGGTACAACCTAACTATTAGTATAGTAGTACTGACTCAGTGCGCCAGAACTGGTACAACCTAACTACTAGTATAGTAGTACTGACTCAGTGCGCCAGAACTGGTACAACCTAACTATTAGTATAGTAGGACTGACTCAGTGCGCCAGAACTGGTACAACCTAACTATTAGTATAGTAGTACTGACTCAGTGCGCCAGAACTGGTACAACCTAACTATTAGTATAGTAGTACTGACTCAGTGCGCCAGAACTGGTACAACCTAACTACTAGTATAGTAGTACTGACTCAGTGCGCCAGAACTGGTACAACCTAACTACTAGTATAGTAGTACTGACTCAGTGCGCCAGAACCGGTACAACCTAACTACTAGTATAGTAGTACTGACTCAGTGCGCCAGAACTGGTACAACCTAACTATTAGTATAGTAGTACTGACTCAGTGCGCCAGAACTGGTACAACCTAACTACTAGTATAGTAGTACTGACTCAGTGCGCCAGAACTGGTACAACCTAACTATTAGTATAGTAGTACTGACTCAGTGCGCCAGAACTGGTACAACCTAACTACTAGTATAGTAGTACTGACTCAGTGCGCCAGAACTGGTACAACCTAACTACTAGTATAGTAGTACTGACTCAGTACGCCAGAACTGGTACAACCTAACTACTGCTGTCTTCGGAATGTAATACCAATTATTTTATGAGAACGGTTTTAAAATCTCTGATTAGGTATTATTGATTCCCGGATATTCATTTTCATCAATACGAAATAGAATCAAAAAATCATTTAATTGAATTAGTAAGATGCATAATTTACAAATTAGTAGACGCTTGTTTATAATTTTTTACAAAGAACAATCAGGACCCTTAAACTTCAATTCGAAATAAATATAAAAAATTAATCATTTTAAAAATCGATAATAATATAATAAATACATATTTTCGTTGTAACTGATTGACTTTGATTATATATTATTTATATGATTTTAATTGAGTATTTTTCATAATGATAAAATCCATTTTATCGATAACGAATATTTTCCATTATTAAGAAGAGCAACCCTAAAGATAGCCATAACAACGCAACTTGACCATTTGCAGCCACGCGTTCTTCCTCGTCCCCCGGCCCGCAGTAGTGAGTCGTACGCTTAGAAGAAATGTGCCTATACGCTCTCTAGTGGTTATATTCTCTATGGTTGCCGAGTTCTATTTCTGCAAAGACTGCAACGTATGCAGATATTCCATTTCCGGGGATAACGGCCTAGGACGAACTTGAAAACAAGCGATATATCTGTGCACCTGATTGCAAATTCTGCACGCAACTTAATTAGCACCCTATTCTGTGCGAATTAAGTTGCGTGCAGAAAGGATCCAGTAATTCTAAAGCAAAATAGGCATCAATAATTCAGGGTCAGCGTGACAATTCAATTTATGGTGATAATCAACTAATAAATTCAGAATATAATCTTTACGCGGTACATCTGTAGGGTGCCGTTGATTAAAACTTAAATGTGAGTTAGATAAGCGCATACAAATCGCAAACGTAAATTATGCTTCGCAATATAAACTACATAATATAAACAATTGATACTACAAACATTAAAAATAATCACTTCCAAAACTACAAAGATTTTATATTGTAACGACAAAGTAATTCAAATATCACACAGCGTCAGCGTATTGCTGTGGGGTAACTAAACCTACCTACATATTTTAAATATAACACTAATAAGCTAAATATTAATTTGTAATTCTACTAAAGATAAATCCTATTAATATCTAAAGGGAATCGGAAGTACTAATAATCATAAGCGGTGAAGTTGTGCGACGAACGTTTTGAAATAACAGTGCAACCTGCACCTGTTGCTCGCGAAGCCTTCTCACTTCTCTCGATAAAGCGGTTCTCGTAGGTCTGCTTGCAGCCTAACCTCCCTCACTCGTAGGTGTTTTATTTCCCTCCGCCAAGCAATATTGGCCTCAGCAGGTCCAATCCGTCGCTCCTAAGGCGGCACACCTACTGAAGCTGCAGCTTGGCGTCGCCATGTGCCGTGGCCACGACCTCGTTCCGCACCGCACGCGCTTGCGCTGAAGACATCGACTCGAGTCCCGTGTCGCGGAACACGTGTACTAAATTTGTTCACGGTGTCTATGAACCTGGCTCCAGGGCTATGCCTATTCGGCTTTCCCCTCGGTCGCAACGAAACTACTACAATTTCAATTCCTACTTCCGTACCAAAAACTCTAACGTTTTGTTTTTCGACTCCTCGAATAGTCTATTATCCGATTTAAGTATGGGTGGAACGTTCCTCTCCTCAATTTACCGACAATTGCGAGCCAATAATTCGGGAGGTCCAATAACGGTGCAACAATGAGAGGTTGCCGAAACATTATAAACCGTAGGAGCGAAACCAACAATAACGTAACCTAAAATGGTTTCCAAGATACACGAGGAGTTACCCTTGATCTTGTTATACGAGTATATGATATAAATGTCTCTAGGGACGGAGTAAGTATCATCCGCCAAAGCTATATTATCGAAATTGGTCATTGAGGAAGCGTCGACTAAAATGGTTGGCAGGCGCTCAGTGACCATATCTACTACTAATGAATTTATATTAAAATGAATACTGCGATCTAAACGAGAATAAAATTTTAAGTTTATCGAACCTTGGACCGTTTTATTGAAGCCTCCAATTCCCTTCACTACGTGACATGAAGGTGTCTTAATAATAATAATATAATAATTTATTTAATTTGGTATTTTACAATTTCCGTAGAGTAGGGAGCATCTTTTAAATACCTTACCCAAACTATTCAAAAATAAATAAGCGTGTGCGTGTGCGCGCGCGTGTGTGTATGTGTAATATGTGTGCATTTTTTTTCTACCTATGTGTTGAAACATAAGTTTTTTTGTGTCTTCGTAAGACAGGGTCTTTAGTCAATTTATAATCAAAATCTTGCAGTCTTTGGTATTTCTACAGTAAATATTAAGCTTTTTGTGGACAAAATTATATCAGATTTTAAATACAGGATTTTAGTTGGAAATTTATAAGGCAAAAAGTACATTGTCTTTACTAAGGCACGTTGAGCTCTTTCTAATTGCAACAATTTTATTTTTGGTGCTCCACCCTATCTTATCTTATCTTATCGTATCTTGGAAACCATTTTAGGTTACGTTATTGTTGGTTTCGCTCCTACGGTTTATAATGTTTCGGCAACCTCTCATTGTTGCACCGTTATTGGACCTCCCGAATTATTGGCTCGCAATTGTCGGTAAATTACGGAGAGGAACGTTCCACCCATACTTAAATCGGATAATAGACTATTCGAGGAGTCGAAAAACAAAACGTTAGAGTTTTTGGTACGGAAGTAGGAATTGAAATTGTAGTAGTTTCGTTGCGACCGAGGGGAAAGCCGAATAGGCATAGCCCTGGAGCCAGGTTCATAGACACCGTGAACAAATTTAGTGCATGTGTTCCGCGACACGGGACTCGAGTCGGTGTCTTCAGCGCAAGCGCGTGCGGTGCGGAACGAGGTCGTGGCCACGGCACATGGCGACGCCAAGCTGCAGCTTCAGTAGGTGTGCCGCCTTAGGAGCGACGGATTGGACCTGCTGAGGCCAATATTGCTTGGCGGAGGGAAATAAAACACCTACGAGTGAGGGAGGTCAGGCTGCAAGCAGACCTACGAGAACCGCTTTATCGAGAGAAGTGAGGAGGCTTCGCGAGCAACAGGTGCAGGTTGCACTGTTATTTCAAAACGTTCGTCGCACAACTTCACCGCTTATGATTATTAGTACTTCCGATTCCCTTTAGATATTATTAGGATTTATCTTTAGTAGAATTACAAATTAATATTTAACTTATTAGTGTTATATTTAAAATATGTAGGTAGGTTTAGTTACCCCACAGCAATACGCTGACGCTGTGTGATATTTGAATTACTTTGTCGTTACAATATAAAATCTTTGTAGTTTTGGAAGTGATTATTTTTAATGTTTGTAGTATCAATTGTTTATATTATGTAGTTTATATTGCGAAGCATAATTTACGTTTGCGATTTGTATGCGCTTATCTAACTCACATTTAAGTTTTAATCAACGACACCCTACAGATGTACCGCGTAAAGATTATATTCTGAATTTATTAGTTGATTATCACCATAAATTGAATTGTCACGCTGACCCTGAATTATTGATGCCTATTTTGCTTTAGAATTACTGGATCCTTTCTGCACGCAACTTAATTCGCACAGAATAGGGTGCTAATTAAGTTGCGTGCAGAATTTGCAATCAGGTGCACAGATATATCGCTTGTTTTCAAGTTCGTCCTAGGCCGTTATCCCCGGAAATGGCGGGTCTTAGGTCTTGCCGTGCAACACAGTCCGTAAAGCACATTTTTTGAATCTAACGCCCTTGAAGTATTTACCCGCTATAGATATAGACGATGATAAACTCCGTGTTCTTTCACGTCATAACTTGTTAGACAGGCTAGTGCAGTCATTTTGGAAGCGATGGAGAACAGAATATCTGCATACGTTGCAGTCTCTGCAGAAATAGAACTCGGCAACTAACCCGTTAAAGGTCCGAACTGTAGTTATTCTCACTAAAGAGAACGCGCCGCCTCTTTATTGGCCATTAGGGATCATTGAAGAGGTTTTTCCTGGATCCGATGGAGTAACGAGTGTAGCTCGTATTAGAACCGCGACCAGGTCACATGTGCGTCCTGTTGTCGGCCTCTGACCTTTTACCTCTTAGTCTTAGTTGTGGCTTTAGTTAATCATGACATCTCATGCTCCTGCCGTGCCAGCTGATATAGTAAATTAGGTAATAGCAGAGTGTACCGTCCAAAACCAGCCACGTACCACGTCCGCCATTTTGTTTTGGTTATAGTAAACCACGCTAAATACAGTCCACTTTCGAAATTCGTGCACCCAATGGTTTGAGACCATTGTTCCCAGGAATTGAACCCGAGACCCTGTGGCCTCACCATTTTGTGATTCCTTCTCTCCGGATACGAAGGGCAACCTAGTCACCTTAAGCATTTTGTGACTATCTGCTCCCGGGAATCGAACCCAGGAACACTACTGCTCCACCATTTTGTGGCCCTTCAATTCCGAATTTAAATTTAGCAACCATATAGCGTCACCAACATTGATACTTGCAATCCCAGAGTACGCTAGCCGTAGGTATATAACGCAAGACCTTGAACGAGGGACGGAGTCTTGCTATAAGCACGCTTACTCAGGTCTCCGGTCCTCCGGAGTAGTGCCATCATGCACGGAACGGCACGGATGGAAATCAAAGAGCTTCTGAATGACTTTAAGTACCGGGATTAGCTCCGCTGTAATTCCATCCCCGCCGTTTTAAGGTGCTGGAGAACGATTCTAATCTCGTTCAGACTGACGTCCAGGATATCAATTCAATTCAATTTATTTGCTATTCTTGTAGTATACATATGGGCTTAATTATAAAAATAGTTCCAAACAAGAACCCTGCAAGGGCACTGCAAATATTGGAAATCATTATTACATTCACATTATGGTATTATTAATAAAGTTATCAAGTAATGGATATCCCATACCTTTAAACGAGCAATTTTTGTATATGTTTAAATTATTATCAAAATTATCTTACCTGTAAAATATTCGATATGAATCAATCAATCTTTTTAATCTTCACAAAACAGCATTTAAGTTTCTAAAATATTTGTTTTTTCTTTTTATTATCCAATCACTATAGAATAATACACGTTTAACAATTCACGCCAACCACACACAACACACTTCCTTCACGAAACAAATGAGAAATGTTGCAACTGATACGTCAAAGATTGCGAGCGTCCCACGACAGCGTCAGGCTCTTTTGCGGCTCTCGGCTCTTTCACGACTTTGCCCTTTACTCTAATTTTAAATGTTTTTGCATTCCTCCCAACCACTTCATGAGGGCCAGTATACGCCGGTTGTAACGCACCTCTCAAACTATCTTCTCGAAGGAAAACGTGCGAGCAATATCGAAGATCTTTATAAATAAAGATTTTGTTTTTGTTGTGGTAAGAAGTTGGGACTGGCTGTAAATGGTTGGCAAATGATCTGATACGGGCTGAAAAGTCTGTCACATCAGTCGTGCGTTTGTCAGCTTTGTGGCCAAAAAATTCACCAGGGAGTCGCAATGGCTCACCGTACACTAACTAGGCTGAGGAAGATTGAAGATCTTCTTTGAAAGAGCTTCTTATGCCGAGAAGCACAAGTGGTAAAGCTTCAGTCCAGCTACTATCGGCATGGCACGTGATTACTGTTTTCAATTGCCGATGAAATCTTTCGACGAGACCATTGCATTGCGGGCGATAGCTGGTAGTCTTGCGATGCTTAAAACCAATAAATTTTGATAGCTGCGCGAATAGTGCTGATTCAAATTGTCTACCGCGATCGGTAACAATATCGGTAGGACAACCGAATCGCGCTATCCATACCGACAGAAACGCTTTAGCCACTGATTCCGCGGTGATATCTGACAGTGGTACAGCTTCGGCCCATCGCGTGAAGCGATCGACAGCTGTCAAACAGTACCGATTATCACCAGACGGAGCTAAAGGTCCGATAAGGTCTAAGTGGACGTATTTGAATCGCGCCGTAGGTAAATCGAGCGTACCAAAAGGCGTCGAAACGTGTCGGTTTGTCTTGGTGCGCTGGCAAGCCAAACACGCCTTAGATTATTCACGACAATCTTTCCTCATCAGTGGCCAGACAAAGCGTTCTGCCATAAGCTTTGCGCTGGCATTAGTGCTGGGATGGCTTAGTGAGTGCAAGCTATCAAAGATTCACTTGCATAAGGCTTTAGGAACTAAAGGCCTGGGAGTCGATGTACTGACATCGCAGTACAGTTCTTTGCGACTACCAGGTATCCTTATCATTTTAATCTGTAAGGAAGTGTTCTGCCTTAGCATATCTGTAAATTTGTGATCTGAGTCTCGGGCTTTGGCAATGACATCTAGATCTACAGGGCTTAGCAGTTCATCGACTTGCTCAACACGAGAAAGCGTGTCAGCAACGACATTATCTTTCCCGGCAATGTGTTGTATGTCGGTCGAGAACTGTGATATGTAGTCTAGATGCCTAAATTGCCGTGGACTTCAATTTGCCTTTCGCTCACGAAATGCAAAGCACAGCGGCTTATGGTCAGTATAGATGATGGACAATGTCTGAAGTATTTGATGCTCTCGTAAACAGCAAGAAGCTCTCTATCGTATGGTGAGTATTTCCTTTGCGACGGGCTCAGTTTACGAGAGAAAAAGGCTAGGGGTTGCCAATCACCACCTATTTGCTGTTGCAAGACTCCACCGATTGCAAGATCAGAAGCGTCAGTAACAAGACCTAGCTTTGCCTTTGGATCAGGATGTGCCAACAATGCTGCATTGCATAAGCTTTCCTTGCACTTTGCGAAGGCTTTCAACGAGTTTCCATTTAAATTGACCGGATGCGATGCTTTTACGGCGCCAGTCAGTAAGGCGTTCAAGGGGGCTTGGATTTTGGCAGCTTGGGGGATAAACCTTCTATAAAAGTTTACCATGCCCAAAAACCTCCTAAGCTGTTTGGCTGTTTTAGGGACAGGGTACTCCTTTATAGCCCAAACCTTACCTTCCAGAGGTTTCGTTCCATGTTGTGAAATGTGGTAGCCTAGAAATGTTACCTCTGACGCACCGAAGACTCATTTAGCGGTGTTGATGAGCATGCCATAATCCTTCATCCTCGTAAATATTTGACGAAGATGGTCTTCATGCTCTACCTCATCGTGTCAAAATATGAGGAAATCGTCATGGTACGGGTAACAAAAATCTAGACCACGGGTCATCTCATCAATGAACCTCTGGAACGTTTCTGACTAGCTCCGCGCAACCCAAACATCATATATGGAAACTAGAAGAGTCCAAAAGGTGTTGTAATGACAGATTTGGGAATGTCCGCCTCAAAGATTGGTATCTGGTTATACGCCTTCACCAGATCTATGGTTGAAAAAATTTTGCAACCAGATAAATTGTGAGCAAAGTCATGTATGTGTCGAATGGGGTACTGTCGGGGCGTTAAGCATGCGATAGTCACCGCAGGGTCGCCAACCATTGTCCTTTTTGGGAGCGAGGTATAGTGGTGACGACCAGGAGCTCTGGGAAGGATGGGCAGTTCCATTTGCCAACATTGCCTCAACTCAAGCTTGGCAATTATCAGCTTTTCCGGGACGAGTCTGCGTAGTGTACACGATACTGGAGGACCTGGCGTTGTTCGGATGTGATGTACTGTGTGATGCTTGGGTGTGCGATGAGTGCCTGCCAGTCGTGTCAGTTCTGGAAATTCAGAAAGTATTTTATGAAATTTAGAATCACCAGTCACGACCTTTACACTCAAAATATAGCTATCGCTATAAGCAATGAAGCTACAGCTGACAACTTAGTAGTAGCATCTACAAAAAGCTTATTACGTATGTCGACAATAAGGTTGAGATGTAACAAAAAATCTACGCCTATAATTGCTTTAGTGACGTCAGCTACAGTAAAGCGCCACACAAAGTCTACGTAGGCCTAAATTAAGGTTTAGCTCAACATAACCATAAGTATTTATTGGCGAACCGTTGGCTGCACACAGTTGGTAATCCGTCTTCGCACGTCGTTGATGAAGCGCAGATCGAGGGAAGACGCATAAGTCGCTTCCGTAAGTCGTTTGTCACGAAAAGGCAACCAGTAGTAGGGGACGGGCAATCTTTAGTCGTTATTATAGATTGCCTGTTGCGTTTCCCGACGAGTAGTTACATAGCTGGATGCACTGTTTAGTCAGTTCCGTGATCTGCCGTGCCATGATATCCAATGTGGAGTCCACTCTGGAGCTGGATGTTGCTGCAACCAGCGGCGACGCCGGTGAAATGTCGTGGACCCTGTCTGCCAGGTCAGCGAGTTCGCTGAGGGACAGGCTCATCCGGGATGCGATGATGGTCTGCAGGTTGCTTGGAAGACAGCTCGTCCAAAGTGACCTCAAAAAATCGTCTGGTATTGTAGGGCCAGCCAGGTGTTGCAGGTGACTCAGGAACTGTGATGGCTTGCGATCACCTAACTCTTCAGACTGAAGGAGCTGTTTCACTTTTTTCTCATTAGATATAGAGAGACGCTTGACTAGCTCACTTTTAAGCTTCTTGTACTTTCCCGTGGCCGGAGGCGAAGTAATTATGTTTTCAACCTCTACCGGGTCTACCGCATACTGCCGGTCTAAATGCGAAAGGACGTAGTGAAATTTCGTCAGGTCAACCGTGATTCTCGATATGCTAAACTGACATTCAATTTGCGAAAACCATATCCTCGGTTTTTCAAGCCAAAACGTTGTTATTCTCACGCTAACACTAAATATTATGTCCTTTGAATTATCGTGCAAGTCAATGGATACACGCTCTCGAATTTTCGATGACCGCGCCCTTCTTTGCGTTGTGTCACTACCGTCTCTGCTCATCTTTGTAAAGTGTTTTACTCGGGGTTACCAGTTGTGGTGTGTAGATGTTGTTGTGGTGTAGTAGGTTTTGTTACCTGCTGGTAAAGTCCGTTGCCAAAATAAACAAATGACTCGCAGCTTAAAAGTTTTATTATTGATACCACAAAAAGAGTCTCACATGAAGAAGTAGAAGGCGATAGATGAAGTCACAATATATAGAAGATGAAAGTGGAAAGTACAGTATAGAATCACAAGCAATAGAAATAGAACTTATCATTTAACAATCTACGTTAATCGCAAGGCTAAGGATCGGCGTAAGCGCAGGCGGCACGGGTTTCACGTCAGACAGCTAGATCGCGACTGGTCGGTCGATGTTCGAATGCGACCGATAAACATACCGTGACGTAGGTACATTATTATACACGGCGTTGATAAGAAAATGAAGTACCAATGTCATTCGACTTCCTGGCGCGGAGATTTAATACAATACATATACTAAAAATCAATTTTACTATAATAAATAGAAATAGGATAATATAAATATATATGTGTGTAATTGTAATGTATGTATATATATATATATATATATATATATATATATATATATATATATATATATATATATATATATATATATATATATACATACATTACAATACAGTATATATATACGTAGGCGGTCCCATAATGAATTGGTCTAACTGTGAACCAATGAAGGAAATGAAACGAAACCAATTTTATTTTTCAATATAATCACCATGAATACTAACACACTTCTGACATCTGTGAATCAACATCTCTAAACCTTTATAAAAATAATCACATTTTTTATGCTCAAAATGATGAAGACGGCCGCCTCCAACTCTTCATCGCTTGAAAATTTTCTTCCTCTTAAGTCCCGCTTTAAATTTGGAAATAAATAATAGTCGGACGGGGCCATGTCTGGACTGTAAGGTGAATGTTGAACTTCTGTGAACCCGCATTGACGAACTGCATCCTTCGAAACACCAGCGGTATGAACAGGGGCGTTGTCATGGAGCAACAGGACACCTTTAGACAGCTTGCCTCTTCGTTTTTCCTTTATCTTGTCTCGTAATTCATATATTAAAGAAGCATAATATTCGCCGTTCACGACTGTATTACGTTCTTTAAAATCCACCATCAAAATGCCTTGAAAATCCCAAAATATTGTGCACATCAGTTTTTTAGTCGATTGTTGCACCTTTGCCTTTCTAGGGGGCTTTTCACCCTTATAACGCCGCTTTCCATTGACTCGCGCTTGCTTTGTGGATCATAATACAAGATCATAGTTTCATCACCAGTCACTAGCCGCTCGATCACAGTCTTTGGATTTTCGCCACAAAGATCCAAAAACTCCGAAGCGCAGCGCACTCTTTCCTGTCTCTGTACCGCTGAAAGAAGTTTCGGTACCCTTCTTGCACTCACTTTTTTCATGTGAAGACGTTCATGGATCGCGCGATGAACGGTACTCTTAGAGAGCCCAAGCCTTGCTGCAATTTCTCTAATCTTCAAACGGCGGTCACTCAGAACCTCCTCTTCGATAAGAGCAATCGTTTCGGGAGTGAGCACTTCTACAGGTCGACCGTCGTGGCCAAAGTCTTCGACGGTTTCTCTCCCGAGGCGAAACTCTTTCACCCAATTTTTCACTGTGCTATAGGAGGGGGCAGACTCCTTATACACGCCATCCAATCGTTCTTTTATTTGGACAGGGGATAAACCTTCTTTAAACAGAAACTTTATGACACTTCGATACTCAGTTTTCGACATTTTGAAAAAATACGCGACTCTCGTTATTCAAATGCCTGTTAAACTAAGACTAAGTATTTCATGTCGATGCATGTTTCTTATATTAAGTGCACGATAAACGTACTATTTAATGCAACACAACATGTAGCGACATGTCGCGTTGAACTATATCAGGCCAGTTCATTACGGGACCGCCTATAATATTATATGTATGTATATATATATATATATATATATATATATATATATATATATATATATATATATATATATATATATATATATAATATTATAGTATTACTTAAGTAAGATAAAATAAATGTGTGAGTCGCTACACATCCTATGGGACGTCATGGTAGTACGGACTTTTCTATCCAGAGCGTTAAGTTCAGTCTGAGTCCACCTGAGTATGCCAAAGGTATACATGAGTACAGGCATGACCCAACCGTTATATGCGTGTGTCTTATTCATATCGGACAAAAGGCTGTTAAGCACTTTGGTCAAGCGTGCATAAAACACGTCGCAAACTGACTGTTTCATACCAGCCTCATCGATACCGATGTTCTGTGACATACCCAGGTATCGGTATGTTTCAGCCTCGGAAAGGGTCCTTAAGTTGATGGGCATAGATAAGTCTATGCCCTCAGAGTTAGCAACCCTTCCCCTTTCAACATGGAGGACCGCACACTTATCCGTCCCCAGCTCCATTCCAATGGAATTGCTAAATTCACAAGTGATGTTTAGCAATTCCATAAGATGGGAGCGACTGGAGGCGAATAACTTGAGGTCATCCATATAGAAAAGGTGGATCACTTTTGTACCTCCTTTCCGAAGCTGAAATTCCCTCCCGGAGCCCTCCAGTAAGGTACTGAGAGGGTTCAGAGAGAGGCAGAACCAGATTGGACTCAGACAATCGCCCTGGAAGATACCCCTTCTTATTCTTATATGGTTCTCCGCAGCCATCATCCGCTCGCCCAGATGACAAATGATCGTACTCCACTGCTCCATACACTGTTCGAGGAAGTCTCTAACTGTACAGTCTATCTTGTACAGCTCGAGGACTCTCTTTAGCCACGCATACGTGGTGCACCATAGGGCACCGAGTCGAATGCCTTTCTGTAGTCTATCCAGGCGGCGGAGAAGTTCCGACGGTTGCGTTTCACCACTTTGCCAATGGCCGCGTCAATGTGGAGTGGTTCCTTGGTTCCACGAACACCGCCCCGACATCCATTTTGAGCGCGTGACATCACCTGATTTAGCTCCAGGTGACGAGTGATTCTCGCGCTCAAAATGGATGTCAGTGTCTTATATATGGTGGGTAGGCACGTGATGGGGCGGTATTTGCTCAGGTATATGGTATCCTGATATTTAGGAACCAAGTGAGTGATCCCAGTAGTGAAGAGGCTCGGGAGCGACTTCTGATCGAGAACCTCTTAAAATTGTCGGGCGAGCACATCGTGACACACTACGAACTCCTTCAGCCAGTAATGATGCAGCCCGTCGAGCCCCGGACTTTTCCAGTTCGGGGCCTTACGGACCGCCTCATCCACGACTTCCGGCGTTATGGTGACGGGGTCCATAGGCGTAACATTCGCACTCTGGCTTGCTACAACTTCCATCCAAGGGCCCTCGCTATGGTTTACGGGCTCTAACCACAGGCACGCCAAAATGCGATAGTGTTAGCCTGATCCGGTCCTGGGTCCGCTCCACATACCTCTGGTCGCTCCAATGATTTATAGAGCCTTTTCTGATCACTCCGAAAGAGACGATTCTGGTTGAACCGCCTTGACCTCTCGGTAAATCGCCGAATCCTCTTCCCCCAATGTCTATGGGCTCCGTTAGTTTCTGCGTGATATCCGGCTGGGACAAACAGATATTTGTCCCAACAAACGCCATTCTAACGGTGCGCACAACCCTTGGTCTATTATTACCCGACCTGAAGCTTGTCAGTCTGCCGATAAGGGCCCTTGCCTTTGCGATACGGTCCTCAATTCTTTTTCTCCAGGCTGGGATGGCGCTACTTTGTTTAGTAGCGCGTCCAGCCATGGAAAGTTAGGCGCCAATAATACGGCAAACTGCCAGTGCGGCGCCAAAAAGAATTGAGTCCATCTCGCAAAGGTCCCGGCTGGGTTCCAAATAGGTTACCAGCGTTGGGTTAAGAGCCCTCACGACAGCCCGATTTCGCTTGCTTAGGGGTATGCGGGGAAGCCGCGGTTGAATATTGAGAGGCATGCTGCGCGTTTTCAAAATCGCCTTTTCCAATATACTCCTCATTTGCCGTAGTTCGTGGGAGACCATTTCATCATCGTCCGAATCAACCACAACTGGAAGATCCATGGCGGCTTCCACGCGTGGATGCTGGTCTGTCGCCTGAGGAGCCGCATCCCCAGCCATAGCCAATTCATTCGATGAGGGAATGGCCTCACGTCGTAGTCGTTCGAGCTCGGCATCATCAAATATTTTCGAGCGCATGATGTAACAAATTCGTTCTGCCAGGTTTTGTTCCGTGACAGGAATAGATAGCTCCAGCTCAGCAAAAAAGCAATGCATCCAAGCCCGATACGCTATCTCTGCACTTTTTTCCCCTTTCGCCCTATAGTACGCCCGCAATGCGTTTGCGTTCATATTTTTTGTCTGACGCATGCGGCGCACTCCGCCAGTAATTTGAGTTACTGTAAGTTTTAGAAAGTGCCATGGAATGTTATCCAGGAGTACTGTTTGATTTTAGGCTCATGATATCATGTACCTCGTAAGGATCTGTATCTTATCTTCTAGCAAGACAAAGGAAGAAAGCTGGGGTTGTCCAACTAGTGTTATATACTTACTATCATTATTTCTAGTCATAATATTTTTGGCAAGATTTTTACCTACATTGGCAAAGAAGTTATTAACATAATTTACCGAATCTAATGGCTTTTGTTTGTAATAAATCTGTATTACTTATTTTTGTTTTAGATGCGCTATTTTTTTAATATTATTCAAAAGACTTTTACTATTATTGAGAAACATCCGTAGGATCCGTCTTTCATAACTCTATATACTATTTTTTCTTTTTGGACAAAGTGGTAAAACAAAAATTGGAAAAAAATGTTTTATTAGGGTAGCCCCCCCAAAATGTGAAAAGTGATTTTTTTTTAATTTCAACCCCAACGTGTGATATATTGTTGGAAAGGTATTTAAAAATGAATAGAGGTT
This sequence comes from Parnassius smintheus behrii, assembly GCA_036936625.1. NCBI lineage: Eukaryota > Metazoa > Arthropoda > Insecta > Lepidoptera > Papilionidae > Parnassius > Parnassius smintheus. The sequence goes on from JAUPFT010000011.1 coordinate 39,185,950, forward strand.
TACTAAAATCATTTTTTTGATAACGTCAATAATTTCGGAATTAATCGCTCCAAAAGTAAAAAACAATGTGCCCCCCCCCCCTCTAACTTTTGAACCATAAGTTTAGAAAATATGAAAAAAATCTGAAAAGTAGAACTTTATAAGGACTTTCCAGGAAAATCATTTTGAACATGGATGGAAACAACAGTACCCACTACCGGGAGCAATTGCAGGAGCGCGGAGCGCTGCTGGAGCGCGAACATAATGGATCCCACCTTTGGAACCCACCTTTAAACCTTTAAACCCACCTTTAAACTCATAAGTGGGAACACTTATTGTGACGGACGGGAAACTACGGAACCCTACACTGAGCGTGGCCCGACAAGCTCTTGGCTCTTGGCCGGTAGAATTTTACTAATTTTTTAATATGGAGGGGACGTTTAAAGAAGACCGTGTTGCAGTTATTGCGTTGCATCGTTGCGGTTCCGCGCCAATTCAAATTTTTGACATACTGAAAAATTTGAATATAACCAAAAGATTCGTTTATCGTACCATCAAACGATACAATGAAGACTCTAGTGTAGATGACGGGTCAAGAAGTGGTCGCCCGCGGTCTGTTAGGACTCCAGCAGTGATAAAAGCTGTGAAGGCGCGAATTCAAAGAAATCCCAAACGTAAGCAGAAATTGTTGGCCCTTCAGATGGGGTTAAGCAGAACCACGGTGAAAAGGGTGTTAAATGAAGACTTAGGGCTTCAAGCATATCGAAGAAAAACAGGACATCGTTTGAATGCTCGTCTAATGGACCTGAGACTGAAGAGATGTCGCGCTTTGTTGAAGCGGTACGCGGGAAAAAAAATATCAGGAAATTCTTTTTTCGGATGAAAAAAATTTTACCGTAGAAGAGAGCTACAACAAACAAAATGATAAGGTGTAAAAGGATGTTAAATGAAGACTTAGGGCTTCAGGCATATCGAAGAAAAACAGGACATCGTTTGAATGCTCGTCTAATGGACCTGAGACTGAATTGATGAATTTGTTGGCATTTGTATTTGAAGAGGAGCGGTATATTCCCAAGATAATGTTGTTATATGTATCAATTTGTAAGCATGAAGCGTATTCTAATTTAATTTCTTTAACCTTAGCATTTATAGTATTTTCGATATACACTACTACTCTATCACACTGGTTGAGATGACAGGTGGTAGCAAAATGAGTCGTTAGTTAGTAATGCATGGAATTATTTTGTTGAGGCTTAGTCGGCATTCAGTCAAAATCAAAATATCAGGTTTAAATTTTAAATAAGATAGTGTTAAATTTAGGTAACATACGTGTACAAACCTAATATACGTAATATAATGTATACATTTACAGATAAAAAGATATGTTCGCATCCTAATATGTAAATTGCTTTTCTTCTACATTATTAGAATCTTTCATTTTATAAGTGAGTTGTAGGTATATTGTTACGAGCTTAGGGTTCGTGACAATAAAAACTGCCGATTGAATTACCAAATATGACAATTTAATTACCAAACACCAATTAAAACTAATAGACACTAATAATTAATCACACTTAACACTTTAGTTTACTTTATTTCGCTTCGAAGCCTCGCTTGTATCGCCAATTCAATAATGCCCCGGTCGCGATCCTCAACAGCTTTATACAGGCCTTTTCCATCGAAACATCTAGAATGTTCCAGCAAATACCGGTCTCGACCGACTAGATGTTGAAAATTCGAGTGTGTAGTTTTCTAGAAGCTTAGTTCTTCTATTCGATACTAGATGTCGCCAGTGGGAGAGTTCTAGAAAGATCTTGACGCTCCTATTTCTGCGCTAATAATCACCCGCCATAAACCGGGCGCTAATTATAGCGCGCAACACTGCCCCCTCCACGTCATGCTCATCCCGAGCATTATCGGCCCCACACTAACGCGCCAGTCGATCCACAAATGAATAACTTGACAAATTGGATACAGATGATGAGTGAGAGGGTTCCTGGTCTAATAGAGGATCAGTGTCAGCAGTTTCTTCTACCACATCATCATCAACTTTTTACCCCAGTAACATAAAATTTCATCAGCATTGCGGTACTCATCGTCGGAACCTTCGTCATCATGGCTATCTTCTGATAGCCAACTGCCTTCTAACTGACCCAAGTAAACTTTAATGTCCCTGTCTTTCAAATTTCCCTACAAAAACAACATAAAATAAACATCTAAAAACATTTTCGCCATACATTACAAGTGAAGTTGAAAGTGATGTAACTACCACATATTTTTGGTAAATTTGTTTAGGGTATTTCCGTATAAATTGAACTTTTTTCACTCATTATCACTTTTATATTCAGATAAATCTCAGAGATGTTTCCTAAAAATATATAAAAAATCGCTCGTTTCTTCAAATTTCAACCACGGCCACAGAATAAATAATAAATAATAGAATTTCATACGTGGTAGAGCCACGCTGCAGATATATTATGGTTGCAGCACGAATTGGTCGGCTCGACCGGGACAGGACCACGCTCTCACAGAACACCAGCGTAAAATAGAAGTTTAATACTGCTGTGTTTTGTATGGTAGTGTAGTGTAGGAAAACATCGACATCATTTCACCTTCCCTTTCTCGGTCACTCTTGACGTCTTACTATATCTTTTGCTAAAAATATAATATAATAGTAATATCTCATTAAATAAAAGCATTTCTATACAATTCTTTAAATTAAAGAGTTGAGTGTGATTTTAAAAATGTAAAATAACGGTTTAAGAATATCTTCAACACCATAATATCATCCCGTACGTGTTGATTCGGAGACCCTTTTTACTGGAAAAAAGGCATTCCATCTTAGTCCTCAGGGGTGACAACGCATTTGCTTTTTGATTTTTAATTGAATCGATGATAAATGTAGATGTCAATCGGCAACAGCATCCACTTACCATCAGGTGGACTGTGTGCTCGTTAGTCACCCTTATTCTATAAAAAAGCCACGAACAACAGCGGAATCACAAGATTTTTTCACGCATTGTTCGCGGAAACAAAAGTTCTTTTTATAGGAGAGGGGGCAAACGAGCATACGGTTCACCTGATGTTAAGTAACTACCGCCGCCCATGAACATCGCAACACCAGGGGAATTGCAGGGGCGTTGCCGTCCCTTTAGAAAGGAATAAGCTCTTTTCTTGAAGGTGCCCAGGTCATATCGGTCCGGATAATCGCCGGTGGTAAACTATTCCACAGAGAGGTCGTACGCGGAAGAAAAATCCTTGTGAAACGTACAGTGGTAGACCGCCAAGATACCAGATCGTGTGGATGGTATCGGGAGGTTTGCCGCGTAGTGCTTTCATGAAATTTGGCGGTTGGGATTAATCCAAACAATTACTCAGAGCACTCCCCGTGATAGAGATACGCATAATAATACGCACGCACGCACGATAATACGCAAAGAGATACAACAACTCTTCGCAGCGCCAGTGAATCGAGCCGATCGGAAAGCACTCGGTCGTCGACGATTCGAGTCACTCTGCGCTGGATGCGGTCAAGTGGAAGGAGCTGGCACTGGGGGGCCCCAGCCCAGAGATGGGAACAGTTTCCATGTGCGGCCGAACCTGCGCCTTGAAAAGTTGCAGGCGGTGTGCCGGCACGCTCTGCTGAGCACGCCAAGCTTTTTAGAGGCCAATTCGACCTTCTCTTCCAAGTTCACTCGATATGTCGACGCACGCGCAAACTTGTGTCTTCTGAGGGTTAAACTATATTTATCGCCCCCAATCCGAGACTTTGTTCAGCAAAGACTCGACTTCAGACACGAGTTTGACCCGGTACTCAAAGATGTTTTCCCGAGAAATGTTGGCACGGCCGTTGTACAGTGTTGTAATCTGCATAGCAATGAATGTTACCGGTTTGCAACATATCATTGATATGCAGAAGAAACAGCGTTGGTGATAGCACGCAGCCTTGTGGAACATCAGCATTAATAGTCTTGTAATCGGAGCTTGCACCGTATACAACGACCTTGATGCTCCGATCTGCAAGAAAGCTGATGATCCAATTGCACAATTTCTCGTGAAGACCATAGGAAGGGAGCTTCGAAAGAAGCGCTTTGTGCAGTACACCTTTTACAGTACACCTGTTTTTCCCTCTAAATGTGATGATTGAAATTTCCATCATCATGCAAGGAAGGGGTAATCCTCTGGGTGACAACGCATCTAATTACAACTGTGTGCTCATTTTGTCCCTTACAAGTAACGTAGTAGGATGTTTTGAGGTATACTTTATTATTTAACGATTATTTAAATAGTAACTTGACCCAGTTTCGCCTAGGTACTTACCTATCTGTTTTGGCAAGGTTCCTTGTGCTTTGTAATGTTATTCAATCGTAAAAAATAAATTTGTTAATGTAGTATAATGTTATTCCAGAATGTTACTAAACCTTTTAGAAATCTACAATTTAATAGTTTTGAGATGTTGCTAATTCCCTACATTATTCACACATTAAATATCAAAACACTCATCCTGAACATGAACATAGATCTCATTATAGATTAACATAGTTGCTACGCTTGACTTGCGGGTTAACAACCGCAATTTTTTATTGGTTTTTAGTTGTTATCAGGAAAATACCGATGCTTATCTCTTCTTTCTTTTCCCTCTGTCGTCTCAACGACACCCATATGGGCTAGGCTACGAGAACGCTTCCGCAAATCAGGACAGAGTTTTCATCTTATTTATCGACGGTGTACCTACACTTAGCCTAGCTTTGGCTCTTTTTTAACAAATCGCAACGGTCCTTGCGGAAATTACCTTTATTATTTTAAAATATTTATTTATGACCTAACTATAGTAATATTTGCCAATGTGGGTTAAAACAGGGATATATATGATCAATTTATTTTTACTTGTTCTAAAGTATTTCCTACCTTCCCTAAATGAGAAAAAAGATCTGATAATATAGTAAACTTTTTCTCGGATATAGCCATTATATTTATTTCATATTGCTTTGAGGGCGAATGACTTTTGTACCGAAAACAAAAACACAACCTTATTTTATGCAATTTTTATTTATATAAAAATTATTTATTTTACTTACTACTACTATTTGTAGGTACTAAAACTGTTTTATGGCTTTAACGACACCGATGCCGAAAATCGTAAGCACAGGTTTTTATTACTTGACGATAACCTGTTCTGTAAAAGTATTACATATATTTACTCATATGTTACCAATAACTTCTCATGCATTACCAAATGTCCCTTAATTTTAGCTTGAGTTTTTGTAGAATTGATCTTGTTATATATTTTTTATAAATGAATGCTGATTCCTTTGCATATAGGACTGACTTAATTTCAGTAAATTGTTACAAATGTCTAATAGATGTAGAAAAAAAGATATCGAAAAGTTTTTATTTTTATTTTGACAATGGTCACGCAGTAGAACAAATATTGGTTACATACAAAAATATTGGTTACATTTTTCAATTAACTTTTGTATTTTTTGTGCATGATGGTTGGTTTTATGTATTAATAATCGATTTTGTTGCAAAGTACTCGAATAGATTTTTATTTATTAAGAAAAATCGTTTCTATTTACATAAAGCAAGAGAAAAATTTCAAGCCCGGCTCACAAAATTAACTTAATAACATAAAAAACAGAAATTACTTATCGTGGCCACTGACAGAAATGAAAACTACGATATATTAAACTTCATCTTATACAATATTCCTTTTAATATCAGCTCATAAAATAAAAGTTGGTTCTTACAAAATGTCGACAAAGGAGGTTCTTAAAAGTTGATTCACCCAATTATAATAATCGTAATGCATTCGTTATCGTATCCAATATCATAATCACTAATACAATGCGTTATTCGGATCGGTATTGTAATGGGGATACTGTTGCATCTCTAATGCAACAGTATCTGTTATATAAAATAATTTTTGATTTATTGATAATGTTGTTCATTTCCGAATTGCATTTTTTGTTATAATTCAACACAATTTTGTGAGATCATCAAATGATTACACAAAGTCCATCCTTCTCATTTTCTAATTTTCCTTCCTTGATTTCTTTAGCTTTTTGAGCAAGGTATGTATTTTCATCTCTCTTAGCCATCCATTCTGGTAATGGTTTGTCCCAATCAGTTGGCGGTGACTCACGTTTCTTCCAGGTGTCATTTCTATAGTGGGCCCTTAGCCTTTCCAGGCGGCGTTTTTTTTCACTCTGAATTAAAGCTTCCTGCGAAAGATTAAACATTTTAATTTTCTTAAAGCAATCAAAATATACCACGAGTCGAATTTTGACGAAGAAATTTACGACACTGACTAATTGTCTATTTTTGGGTATCATTATATTGGTGTAAGTATTTCATAATTGTAATGAATCCTTGCTATGCTTTAAATAAATAAATAAAAAATACACAAACAAACATACATGGAAAAATCTTCTATTTTGAATATTTTTCCATGTATGTTTAATATTCTTTCTACTTTTATTTTGAATAGGAGTCTGTCTTGGTAGCTTTTTTTTAAACTTATTATAAGCCAGTGCTCGACCACAATCCTACCAGGTGGTAAGTGGTGATGCAGCTATAAATGGTATATCATACTGTCTTAGCGTAACAAATGTCTATTCACTCTTGCCTTGAAGACGCCCAGATTGTATTCGGACGTAAATATAGACGCCGGCAAATTATTCCACTCTTTTGCTGTAAGCATAAAAAAAGTCAAAGCATACTTTTGGTTCCAATGCGTGGATATCGACAACAAAGGGGTGAAGATGCGCTGAGCTTCTGGTCGTCCGATGGTGGAAATGAGAGGGAGGAATTAAAGCATGAAACTCCTGCGCACACTCGCCGAAATGCATCCTATAGAATACCAAGAGACTGGCTACTCTGCGCCTGTGCTCGAGGCTGATAAGGTTGGTTTCAACCAAAGCAAGGTCACCAATGAGCCTCTTAACATGTCTCTCTTCTGAGTCCAATGCTGCCAGTTGCAATTTTGCAGCACCAGCCCATATCTGACAGCAGTACTCCATGCAAGACCAGACTTGCGCTTTATTTAAGGTAAGAAGCTGCCACGGCGTGAAGTACCGCCGCACCCTTGCAAGGACACCAAGTTTTTTTGCAGCTGCTTTAGCTCTGGATGAATCAATCAATGAATCGCCCATTAATGAGGTTTGGAGAAAATTCAATCTCTAACAACTGAAGGCTAGAGTGAGCGGGCTCCTTTTAGAGTTGAAAAGACACGCTTGTGTTTTGGAGGTATTGAATTTCATGAGTTTGGCATTTCTCAATTCGGAGGATGCCTCTGGTGTGAGATTCACACGCTCCACCATAGCCTATCTTTCGGACTGTATATGATCGCGACTGACCCGGGCACTTGGTTGGTATCTCTCTACAACTGTATTATTGTTTGCATAACCATAGATACTGGGCATAAACATATCATTAATATGCAATGGGAAGAGAGTTGCGGAGAGGACAGACCCCTGAAGAATACCGGCGTCAGACGCCACAAGATCGGAAGAGCAGCCATTGACGACGACCCGGAGCGAACATTCACTCAGAAATTGTTTTACCTGCAGACCAGGGGATAAGCCTTACGCTGGTAGCTTACCCAAAAGACTAGCTAAGATCATTTTGTACTAGGTATGACATTAAGCAGGCGTTCAGTATACGCTCCAAAATCTTTTAGAGTATGGAGGTTGGCAGGGTCGGTATGGTTACCTTTTTTAGGCATAGGCTGCATGCACATTGGCCAGCTTCAAACATTTGGGCACTATTCCAGTCCTGAATGGGAGGCGAAACAATCGCGTCAACACAGGAGACAACTCAGGTGGACGGTGCAGGTGGAAGAGTGTTTACGCCAATTACTTAATATATTTAAAAAAAATGTGCGTTTCAAAACTTGCTAAACTCTTGCCAGATAATCTGTATATTTTAGTTATTCTTTAAAAGTGAATTTGAATAGGGTAACGCTGTATATTTTATGTGTTTTACTGATAAATCAAATAATTATTATAAATGACAATATTATTACGTATAATGCAAATGATAATACAGTTAACGAAAATAACAATGTGTTAAACAAAATAATTACATATCGAAGTTCCATTTTAGATTAAAGTTTTCCAACTTTGTCTAACAGTAGAAGCAGACACAATGTTCCAACTTACCGCTGCTTTTAAATCATTGTTTTCCTCCCATTTGCAACAGTTGTCATGATCTTTTTTCCATTGATTACAGTCAAGTGTCTCCCCATATACAAAATATTGCTGGAATCTTCCTCGGAAGCTTGTGCACTCTTTGTACTCATCCTTGTATGTGTCACACTCTCTTATCTATACAAAGAATATTTTATAAGAAAACATTTACATCACAGAAAAAATATTAGCTCTGATTTTAAATTCTGAAAATAATTGCCTTACAAATGGCTGACCTACTTTCAGTTAACTATATTTAGGGATACATAATTTCCGTTTTTACGAAATATAAGCGATAAATACGAAATTCACGTAATTTATGCGATAAATATGAAATATATTTTGTGTCTTAGTTCTTTTTCGACGAAATTTCGAAGAAAAACATTTTTAAACGAAATAAACATGTGAATTTTCTAATATTACGAGCCTTCAGCAATAAACTCCTGTTAACTTCATGCACATTTTACTTGCATCAAAATGTTGCTACCTGAGGTTCGCGAATGCAGCTATACAAAGTCTTCATAGCCCAGTCAACAGTGTAGATGCTGAAAGATATTTCGGTATCTACAATGTCGTCATAAATTACCAAAGGCAAAGGCTTAAGCAAGAAAATATAGAGACAACCATGGTGTTAGCTTTTAACTAACTTTTCTGGGTCGTGCTTTAGTTTACGGTCGCACGCGGAGGGGGGTGGGGAGGTGGTTGGGGGGGTGGGGGGGGTAGTGGTGAAACCCCCCCTAAAAGGGGGGATGCGGAAACGTATAGTTTCTGAAATATATTAAAAAAATCTATCCTAACCTATAAAATATTGATATTGATTAATTTAATATGGTATTTGTTTAAATCAAGTGGGGAGGAGGCTCTAATCTTCTCTCTACCCCGTCTGACGCTTTACATTCGACGTTCTTACTTACAGGGGTTCGATTCTGGGGCTGATCTACATTCAACGGACTCAATTCTTACCAAACCTGACGTGTCACCAGTTTTGTTCTGGCCTGAACTCATATATATCTGTTCGCCTAACAATTCTGTGATAATAGAATAAAAAATGAAAAGAAAAGTTACTTCTGTAACATCTTCGGCGCTGCGGGAAGTGCAGCCCCTTCGCCCTTGCGTAGCAAATCGCAGTCACCCATGCTCACCTCCGCAGCTTCGCCTTATTGGTCGCCTTCGGCGACCAGCCTCAGCCGCTACGGCTCGCACGGGTGACTGCGATTTGCTACGGCGGGCGGGGGCTGCTCTCCCTCCGCGCCTACGGATTTACAAAAACACTCTAGGAGTAGGGCAGACAAGACTACGTAGAGTCGGGGCGCGCTGATTCGGTTTTAGAATCTGTCGAAATGATTAGAACAATCATCTAACTAGAAGTGTTTTCGCGATTACTCTAGATATCTGTTCATCATATTATCCTACGACATGTTATAAAGTACACGCATAAAACTTATATTTAACTATCTTCATTGTGATGCCGTAAAAATAGTATGGACAATTAATTTTATTTCTCGTTGAAGTTAATTAGACACATTATGAACATAAATAAGATTTAAGTGTCGTTTACAATTTACTTATTGTTGTTCGGAAACAATACACGATCCATTCAACGTGAACGAATAATAACAGCTTACATGAAAAAGGAGAGCGATCTACTTACAACAATAGAATAGTTTGGACAACAATGACAGAACAACTTGAGAAAACTTACACAATATATGAATATTTTAAGCAGCAAGCAGGTAAGTTAGATTTACCATATACAGCCAAAAAAATTTTTAGGTCTGAAATAACACGCGGTAAAAGGAGATGCAACCATTATGTTGTCTCCTTCTAATGCTTTATAATGTCATTATGTAAATGTCAAGGGCCGAAAGCCAAAACAATACTGTTCTATACGATTCCTAGTAGTTAACCTATAAAACTTAAAAAATTAATTTCTCGAAAACTATAAGTTTCCGCAGAAAATCCTTCTAGCATTTACTTCAATGACCTGTTACCTACCTATTAAAATTAAAATTATCACGAAAATCGTGCGACCGTAAACTAAAGCACAGCCCTTTTCTGTAATAAATATTTTTTGAACTTTGCCTGCAAGCAAGAAAGCACAGGCTACTAACTCTGTCTATGCTTTTTGTTGCTGCTAGTCCCAAGCCCGGAAAAGAGGAGGGAACGGTTCCGCCGGAGAGAGTAGGTTTATCCTGTGGACTAACACATCCACCTGAGCTAGGACCTGCGAAGTTGAGTGCCGTATGCTGGGATGAAGGAGTCTTGGAGGGTTGAGCCGATCGCCACCCCTGTGGCGAGTCGAGATATAGTGTCGAGAGGTAACACACCCTCTTTGGTCCGGATTTCAAGCTAAACGGTGGCTTTATCTGCTAGCCACAGATAGGGAAATGGCCTGAATGGAAGAGATGAGATCCTTTCTATGCTCTTCTCCTCACCCAATCTCAATCTCGGATCAAAACTTTAACTTATATTTCTACATTTTGCTCAGAACATTATCGTACATCGAATAAGACCAAAATCACTAACATAATAGTGCCACAAGATATTTATAACCCTAATTAACCTCAAAATTTAAAAATAACTTCCTGACAACTACAGATTCGCGCGTAACAAACACTAAGTTCGAAAATCAAAGCATTATTGTACATCGATTATGTCCAAAATCAGAAACAAAATCATGTCGCAGGATACTAAAAGTAACCCTAATTTAGTTACTAGGGAAAAAACAAACCATCCATTTGTCTTCAGGTTCAATTTTCGCCGATGATTCTTCAAGTGCTGAAGACTGGGAAGTATAATTTTCAGGTTGCTCATTTTGTTTTTCCGATTTAGACATAATTTATTTCATAAACCAACCTTAATGTTTCTTCCCAAATTTAAGGTTACTTTAATTCTATTTACTTATTAAAATAACATATATATTAACTCTTTATAATTTATAAAGAGCACTTAACTATTTTGCTCGGGAACTATGAATAGTATAGTAAAATAAAAAGAATATGCAGAATACTTCATAATTTTATGTAATACCATTATTCCCTATATAAAAAAGTACTCTGTGTGTAATACATAAAAATAACCTACTTTTTGTGCTGTCAGGTTGTCAGATTGTCATTTGCATTTGTCACAATCTATGGGACAACAGCTGTTAGCGGTGTTGCCAACAGTTAAAACTAGCTCTCCCTTAGATTAATAAATCAGAGAGCTCTCCACCAGATTTAATGCAACATTTGAATACGATGATGAAACCAAAGGAGACGGCATTGCAAGGCATACCCCTCTGTAAAAGGTAGTTATGGTTACACCAGCACCACCCATAATCCGTATAAAGCGTCCATCAGCATAAATACATAAACGCTGAGTATGTAGTAATTTAAGTGGACTGTAAGCATAGGATTAAGAATTGTAAAAGACAATGGCCAGAATAAATTCACATCTCACTCTATGAACACGTATTTTTAATTAGTTTTTAAAAAGCTCTCGGCAGCTCCCGCAACTTGACTGGCGCAGCCGGTAGGATCGCCGGAAAAGCTGTTTTGCAATTTTACCCATTTTCACACATCGCCGGGCGATTCATACAGCGTGGTGATCCAGCGAACCAAAACAAATTCGTCGAGAATAAGGAGCAGTGAAGCTGATGATAGGCACTGCGGGCTGGTGAGTACGACTCTTCACCTGCTTCATATCCCTTAGTAAACTTGGAATTAGACATTTTCCATTTTGACTGTTATTTGGGTTTCAAATACTAATCTTACGTAAATTTTAAAAAGTATTAAGTGCAATAAATAATTATTACTTAAATAAAAATAAAAATAATATTAAATTAATTGTAATACATACATAATAATTAAGTCCCATATTATTCAATAAAATTATAGAGTAATATTATATTAAGTATTATACATTATATTAAGTTCTTATTGTGTCTACATGTGTTTGTTAATTTAAAGATTACTCGATACGTTAATACTTAATAGATTAGTACTTATACTCGAATTTTCCTTACGAAATTTGTGGAACTAGTAGAGTTATAATAAATATTTTATTTTTATTATAACTCTACTAGTTATTTTTTGTGTAGAACCAGTAAATAAATTATTAAAAATGTCGGAAATTAAACGTATCCCTAATGAATTAACTAAAATAATACCATCATTTAGCGGCGATAAACGCCATTTAAATTTATTTTTGCGTAAATGCGAATATATAATAAGTAACTTTAAATCATCCGATGTGCAAAATGAATATATAATGCAAATCATTACTAGTCGTCTTACGGGCGAGGCTGCGTCGCTTATCAGTGAACGGGAAGATATAGAGACGTGGGCGGAATTCAAGGAATTGTTTTTAACTCACTTCGGCGACCCACGTAGCGAAGAATATTTAGCCATTGAATTAGAAACTTTAAAGAAACATCAAAATGAGAATTATATTATAAGTATAGTTCTAGAAGAAGTAAACTTCTATGACCAATATCAGATGCGTAGTAAAATGTTACAGTGTAGCCATATGTCTAAGCCACAGTCTAGTAGTATACCAGTACAACAACCATCGTTTAGGTTCGCAATGCCAACACAGCCTACAGGTTTTAGACCAATGTTAGCACCAAACCAACCCCCTAGGCAGAATTTCGGAACACCACCTCAATTTAAGTTTGGCATTCCCCATAGTAGACAAATGAAGATTCCATTACCACAAAATAAGCCTCAACAGCAAATGAGTTTCCCTAAGCAATATCACCCACCTCAGTTTGGATACCAACCTAATTTTGGATACCGACCAAACTTTAGATTTAGACCCCAGGGTTATAGCCCCATGCAACTAATGTTACCACAACAGTTTGGTAATTCTCAGCGTTTTAATTATCCTAGTAATAATAATGTACATAATAAGCCGGTTTCTAATGATACTGATGTTTCTATGAAAACTGCCCCTCCAAAGCAAAAGAATTACAAATTTATCCATCATACTAAAATTATATGTATGAGGATACATACGACAATTATTATGAAGATGAATCCATACAAGAAAATTCTATAATAGAGGTCGACGAAAACAATGATTCAGAGGATAATGACACGTCTGACAGACTGAAAATTTTCAAGTAAAAGCCTCCGAAAACCAACCGAAATAATAGAATTGAATTGCGACATAAATCTAACACTACCATACATATATATATACCGGAAATAGATGCTAATTTTATGATAGACACAGGAAGCACCCGTTCTTTTATAAGTCCCGATAAATCATATCAATACTACCGTAATTATATAACAAATGAACCCTTTGAAGTTATAAGCACTCATGCATCTAGCAAACACAATCAGGTAATCAAAATTCCACTATTTTCTATATTTCAAAGTAATAACGAACATAAATTTTATCTTTATAATGTCGATTCACGTTATGATGGGTTAATTGGGAATGATTTCTTAAAGCAGTTGGAAGCTGTAATAGATTTAAAGAAACAAGTACTTACCACAAATTCTTCTAGAATACCTATAATACACAATAGCTTAGGTTATGTTGTAATACTTCCACCTCGTTCTGAAGTTAGAGCAAAATTACCTGCTAACATGTTTTATGGCGAAGGAATATTAAATTACACCCGATTCTGTGATGGAGTGCGCATGCCTTCTGCATTGGTAAAATGTGAGAATGGATATGCTACTACAATTATACAAAATACGTTGGATCAACAAATCTATTAGGAAACCTTTTGAAATTTGTGAATGTGTGGATGATAAATCGTATGTAAATTCTATAGATCACCCTGATCTAGAAACGGACCAGTTATTGCTTGAAAATTTAAACATGTTACCCGTAAAGCAAGGACAAGCATACAAGGAAGTAGATAAGTGGGTTATAGTTAAGCAGTTAGACTTTAAGACTAAGGCATAAAAGATGATTTAAATTTTAATATCAATAAATATAAAGAATTTAGCAGTTTAGTAGACATCCATAAGCCATACGTAAATGAATTCCAAAATATGAACACACAAGTAAATTATTTAAGTAACTTAGCTGTAGAAAAGTTTAAACAACTCTTACCTTCGATACGTTTCAAGCGCGGTCTTATTAATCCATTAGGTTCTGTTATCAAAGCGCTTACAGGAAACTTATATCACAATGATGCAGTAACATACGACAATATCATATCTCAATTAAAGACCCAGTAAACGCATACTAATAAGAAAATAACAATAATCTCGGAGATGCTTGACTCTCTTATAAATAGTACCTGATCTCTACGGGAAAATATGAAAATTGTAAATGAACGAATGCAACGTATAGAAAGAATTGTAAAATATATAATTACTAAAGACGATTGCAGCATATACTCCACATATGTTTTAAGTATGTTTAACATGTTTGTCAATAATTTTAGAACTACTACTTAATTTTAAGCGAAATAGAAACGGCATTAGCATTTACTAAACTTCACGTTCTACATCAAGCCATTGTTAATTCCACAGAATTATTAGTAATATTAGAATCTATATCTCAAACTAATAGTTTATTACATCCTATTACTGAAAACAATTTAGTTAATTTAGAAAGATCTATGTCTGTTACGGCCTATGTAAAAGAAAACCAAATAACGTTCATTATGGAAATCCCTCTGACTGATAATATTACATACACTTATTTTAAAATGTATGCTTTACCTATGTTTGATCCCACCTATAATAGAACAACTGTTATTTTTCCCAAATATCCTTACCTCATGGTGAAAGATCACACGTACTTACCGTTAAATGGCCCATGTCAGGAGATAGCAGCAAACCAGTTCCTGTGTGAGGAAAATGATATCCTGCAGTATCCTGAAAACACATGCATAGAACAACTTATGAACTTCACATCAAATCTAAGCCTTTGTAAGTTATCAACAGTAGAGCTGGAAAGTTTTAGGATACAGTCTATTGGTCCTATTAACTGGATCCTATTTACACAAAATGAAATAGTGCTTACAAAAACGTGTGGCGATGACACTAAAAGGAATACTGTAAAGGGCACTTACCTCCTGGAAATTGATGAAAACTGTGAGATAAAATTAGGCAATATTAAATTACACCGGAAATGATACTATTCAGGAAAACTGCAATATAAGGTAACACCTATTTTAACTCTACCCAAATTGATAGAGCAGCCCACGAAGGCGGAGAAAACAGTGAATTTAAATCTCGTTAATTTGGATGAACTAAAATATCTCTCGTACAAACTGAAAAGTGAAATAGTGGAAAGTGAAATCTTAGTGAATTAGAAAAGTGTTAGTTTAGCTACCGTACTACTCTATGTTATATTAGTTTTAATTAGCCTTATTATTTAAAAGAAGAAGTCTTAATTATAAATTAAACTTTTTTTATTTAGCTGTAGTTTTAAATAGGTAACTAGGTATCAAATAGGTTATTTCATTCTATTAGACGTAGTTTAGGTACCTACTTATATATTTTTAAGAATTTAATTTTGGATTTAAGGATTTATTTAGGATCCGTTTTATTATTTAAGCAGACATTTAGATTTTTTTAAGTGTATGGTAGCTATAGTTAGGACATCTAACGTAGATTATTTTGTTAAGTAACTGAATGTCGTCGATTAAAAATAAAATACACAATGCCACCTAAAAAACGATTATCTTTATCTCGAAATTCGAGAGAAGCTAAGCGAATGAGAAATGTGCGTTCTCAAGAATCGGCAGAGGAAAGAGCACATCGGTTAAACTCTATGAGAGTTAGTGCCTCAACTTCTCGAAGCAATGAAAGTTCTCCAGAAAGAGAGATGCCATTAGCAGCTGACAGAGCGAGACGAGCTACATCACGGGCGTCTCAAAGTTCTTCTCAACGAGAGCTAAGGCTTACCATTGACCAAGAACAACGTGTGTTATCCCCAGAAGCTGCTCTTTCCCGGGTTAGCAGTTCTAGAAATCTTTATGTTCACGTGCCGGACGGGTCAACTTTCAACATAGTTTACCCGGAAGCTTAAAAAATATTACCAATATATTAACTTAATAACACACAAGGAGTTATACTCCATCCAAAGCCCAGCGACACTATAACATATTATATAGGAATGACGTCTTAGCAAAAGTTGTTTAGTCTGATGGGCATTTCCTGTTGACTTACAAAAATGAAAGATCTAGAACGTCTCGAATCGTCTCGCGAATCACGTTGTTTTCCCGTCCCCGGGCTCTTAGAATTCAACATCAGACGTTTCAGATTTTGACGACCCCGTTGTCGCTGGCATAAGCAACAGGATTCGCATACGAAGTCGCGGGCAGAAGCTAGTAATTTAGTATAATGGATAACTAGTATTTATCAAAATATTATACAAAATACGGGCCAAATATTTCGAATCGAAACTTGTCACTTCGCAGCAAATGTATGCAATTTTTGTAAAATTAAACTGCACTGCAACCGAAAGTACTGCAATTATCGTCGACAGAGAAACCTATAGACTAATGATTAGCGTGGCCTCGAGTGAGAAAGGACGATAACGTAGTTTTAGGTTATAAAATAATCTTTGTGAATTTTAAACATATTTATACATAATTTTTTTATTGTTCTAAGAACTGAACTGAACAAGATTCACCAATCTTAAGTTCACAAAACACTTTTTTTTTTCACTTAAATCAACTTGTAAACTCCTTATATCACTACGAACTGTTAAAGTTGTTTAGCAAAGTGTAGTTTGCTAAACAAAAAACCGGCACGGAGAAAGGGACAAACAATCACACTGCTCTGTCTCATTTCTATGCAAGACGTATGCATAAATCTATCTTTTTCGCGTGCGAATGCGAAAGAAAGCGTCAATTTGTCTATGGGTTTCTCTGTCTACGGCAATTATGGAGTGTAGAGCGTGGAGGTTAGAGAACAGGAGAATGATCGCTACGTGTTAAGGCGTAGTCCGCCTGTCCCTGAAAAAGAGGATGGCCAAATTTCTGCGGGAGCTGGTTTTTTTCATGTCCCGAAACAAACTATAGTTAGATTGGTTTGTTTTTATATTGTAAACACCATCACGTTTAAAAATAATATCTGTATAGCCACGATATCTTCATAATAACGCCAACAATATTTTTAAGGCTGAATCAAAAAAAAAAAATTAATTTATTGGCTATTTCGTAAAGGCGCAGTACACTACTCGCGAATTTCCTAGCCCGAAGTATTCCCCGAGGTCATCCGAGGTACGAGTAGCCTCTGTACATACTCTCTCAACTTCGTGAAGCACTATGGTTCATAAAAGATAGCTTGATCTCTGCGACATCTGTCAGTAAAAATCACGCCCATGAAGTCCTGAATTTCTTAGTAGTACAGACACGTAGACAGAGAAACCTATAGACAAATTGACACCTTCTTTCGCATGCGCACACGAAAAAGATAGATTTATGCATACGTCTTGCATAGAAATGAGATAGAGCGGTGTGATTGTTTGTCCCTATGTCCGTGCCGGTTTTTTTGTTTAGCAAAAAAAACTCTACAGTTTGCTTAACAACTTTAACAGCGTAGCGATATAAGGAGTTTACAAGTTGGTTTAAGTGAGAAAAAAGTGTTTTGTGAGCTTAACATTGGTGAATCTTATTCAGTTCAGTTCTTAGAACAAATACATTTTTTATCTAAATGTGTTTAAAAGTCATAAAGATTGTTGTATAACCTAAAAATTCGTTATCGTCCTTTCTCACTCGAGGCCACGCCGATCATTAGTCTATAGGTTTCTCTGTCTACGCACAGACAGTACCTGTCAATGTCATACTTTATGGGCATGCACTAATTAGGTCGGCATGCTTTTACTGACAGCTGTCGCAGAGAACAAGCTATCTTTTATGAACTATAGTCGCTCACACGCTAGTGACTCTAGGCGAGACGGAGGACGTACAAGTGTTTGCTTTGTGCACTGTTGCGTATTTTAATTTTATCTTTTTTTATAGAAGAGGGGGCAAACGAGCATGCGGCTCACCTGATGTTAAGTGACTACCGCCGCTCATGATCAAACGCAACACCGGGGAAATTGCAGGTGCGTTTCCGGCCCTTTAGAAAGGAGTGAGCTCTTTTCTTGAAGGTCCCCAGGTCGTATCGGTCCGGAAAAATCGCCGGTGGTAAACTATTCCACAGAGAGGTTGTACGCGGAAGAAAACTCCTTTTGAAACGTACAGTGGTGGATCGCCAAGCGTCCAGATGGTGTGGATGGTATCGGGACGTTTGACACGTAGTGCGTTCACGAAATTTGGCGGCTGGGATTAATCCGAACAATTCCTCAGAGCACTATCCATGGTATATGCGAAAGAAAATGCAAAGGGATGCAACATCTCTTCGCAGTGCCAGTGAATCGAGCCGATCGAAAAGCACTCGGTCGTCGACGATTCGAGCCGCTCTGCGCTGGATGCGGTCAAGTGGAAGGAGCTGGTACTGGGGAGCCCCAGCCCAGAGATGGGAACAGTACTGTCAACTAAGGCATCTTTACCTTCCCTTGTCATCTTTACCTACCACTGACAAGTAATAAGAAAAATCATTTTTATCAGAAACTACTAATGGTAGATATTTCATAGACACATTAGTAGTTTCGTAATGAGTCAATGGTCACATAATATTTTTTTAATACTAGCAGCACTGTCAAATGACAAGTTATAAACGTTTGTTGATAATTGCGGGACACTTGTCGCAGCAGATTCTGGTCGAAATTTTAATTGTGCTTGTGAATTCACTTATCTGAGGTAAGTAGAATTGATACATATTATATATAAACTTCCTAAGAAGACGTGGAAACTGTTATAATGGTGATTTCTTAACAATTTTAAGAGAAATTTGCATAGGTAATGATAGTTGAGGCTAGGTAAAGTTGCCACAGTTTGTACAGTGGCGTCTTTACCTTTAGCTAGGGTTGTCACTATACTTTACCGGTCTCTATACGTAAATGTTTTAGTTTTAGGAGGGCTTACAAGCTGACTAAAACTTACATAACAATATTATTACACTTATTCTAATAATAATAACAATGCAATTATATATACTTATCATTTCCATTTATATATTTATACAGCCCAACCAGATGAGAAAACTATTAAAATACTTCACTATTAAAAAATTTATGCCGCTTTCGTGGTGCAGTGATTAAGCCAATATCTACTAATTAAGAGATCGTGGGTTCGATTCCTGATGGGAACCTTTATCTGATGTGGCAGGCGGAACAGCTTTGCAAAATTTTTCAATGACTAGATACCATCATCATCTGTATTAATATATTTATATTATATGTACATAAAAATAAATCGTGCTAATATTATAAATTCGAAAGTGTGCTTGTTTGTTGATTTGCCATTTGATCGCGTTGCAACAGTGCAATGGGTTGACGTAATTTATTGCATGGATATAGTTGAAGACCTGGAGGCGCCAAATAACCGCCGCTACCGCTTGCCTCGCGACAAAAAAGTAATGCTTTTGGTGTTGGTACTTACCTACTTTACTTAATTTCGGATAAATTTGAATATGACTCGCCCTAAACCTAAGAAACGAAATCGAAGAAAAATAGGGGCAAGGGCCTATAAAAACTATTCCGAAGAAATGCTCACTCTTGCTGTTGAAATGGTCCGTAACAAAAATGTGTCATCTTATGACGCAGAAAAACAATTTGGAATACCACGCCGTACGATAGAAAAAAGGGCAAAGAACTTACACACTAATAAACCTGGTCCACGGTACCGATTTACGGAGGAAGAGGAGCTCCGATTCATAAAAGTTCTTATTGTTGCATCTGAATTTGGATGTCCATTGACACAAATGGATTTCCGTATGATTGTGTTTGATTACCTTAAAAAAAAAATAAAGCCTATATTTTTAATGAGAATCCTCCAGGTGACTGGTGGGTCAAGAACTTTTTGATAAGACACCACGATAAGCTTACCGTGAGATCTACACAAAACATAAAAAAGTGAGAGCCGAAAAATCCGTTCAAGATTTTAAATTATACTTTGAAAATTTAAAGTGCTGTGTTGAAGATTTGCCGGCTACTCATATACTCAATTACGATGAAACAAATGTCAGCGATGACCCCGGGGCAGTCAAATGCATTTTCCGCCGGGGAATCAAATATCCGGAAAGAACAGTAAACTACTCAATAGGTTGTATTTCTATAATGTTTTCCGGAACAGCCAGTGGTAATCTTCTAGCTCCTTACGTCGTCTATAAATCTGAAAATATGTGGACACAATGGTGTGATGGAGGTCCAGAAGGTGCGCGTTATAATCATTGATTGTGATTGGTTCACAACAATAGTAATACCGTGGGCTCAACGTCTAGAAGGACCGAAGCTGGTTATAGGAGACAATCTTTCAAGCCACATTAACGTAGATGTGGTAGAACTTTGCGAGCGTCACAATATTAGATTCGTGTTACTACCACCCAATTCTACGCACTTAACTCAGCCTCTGGATGTTGCATTTTTTGCTCCACTTAAACGAATGTGGAGAAAAATTCTTATTAAATATGAAATAGAAAACCCAAAGCAGACGTCTCTCAACAAAATGCACTTTCCTTTACTTTTGAAGCAATTAATTGAAGAAGTAAACTTAAATAAAGCTGATAACTTGATCGGTGGATTTAGAGCAACGGGCATATTTCCGTATAATCCACAGAAAGTATATTCAAAAATTCCGGAATACTGTGAAGAGATTACTTACGACGTAGATAAATCTTTACTGGAATATCTAAAAGAGAATCGGAATCCAAACCCAATTAGGCGAAATATAAATAAAAAATGAATGTCGCAGCTGGAAAATCTGTCACAAGCTTGGATATGACTAAAAACGTAACCAAGAAAAATAAACAGAGTGAAATTAGTGAAATGACAAGCAAAACAAATTTTATTGTAAATAATGGTGAAAAAGTAGTGCACGACGATGTACCAGAAAAAAAGAAGTCAAAAATAACTATTCTCTCAGAAATAAGAATACTGCCAAAAACAGACAAAAATAAAAAAGTACAAACGACAAGGAAAGAAGAAGGAAAAGCTGGACCATCTGGTATTACGATAAAAAGAGAATTACAAAACGCTGCACCATCTGTTTTAAATACTGTTTTGAAAAAGATGTCAAAAGGAAGAGCATAAGAACCAAAAACCTCCAAGATAATTCTTCGGATTCGAACTCTGACTGCTCTGTACACTATGCAGATTCTTCGGATTATGATTCAATTGAAGACATGCAGGATTACTTATTGAGACAACTGATAGCAGATCAGAAAATGGATGAAAAGGAACAAGTTGAACAAATGGCCTATTTGGAAACGAAAGGACATGAGACAGAAAGCTTGAGAACAGAAAGTGATGTATGGATAAAAAACGAGATGTTAAATGACAACGAGAAAGAAAAATGTGGAAAACAGGAAATAGAGGAACAAATGAAAGAATTGGAAACAAAAGGACACGAGAAAGAAAACTTAAGGATAGAAAGTGATGAAAGGAACGGACAGAATGTGGAAAAACAGATGGTAAATGAATATAAAATGGAAAGAGGCTTATGGGAAGACCAGGAAAGAGTGAAAGAAATAAAAAAACTGGAAACAAAAGAACACAGAATAGAGAAGCAGAAAAGAAAACAGATAGAAAGCCTGATAATAGAAAACGATGAAAAAAAAGGACTGGAGATAAAACGACCTAGACTAGAAGAGACTTTGTCAGAAGAAGAGACAAAAAATGAACAAAATGAGAAGGCAAATAAAGCCGAAAGTTTATATATGGAAGGACAATACATCTTGGTAAAGTTTAAAAGTACCAAAAATACGTATAAGTATTACTGCAGCCTGATTACGAAAATATCCGACCGTGAAGGTGTTTTCGCGATATTCATGAGACATAAAAATGGCGGGTTTTACTGGCCCACAGTACCCGATACAAGTATTGTATTCAAAAATGATATAGTGCAAATTTTACCCAACCCCCAAAAACCGGCGTGGAATTTTATATTTTGATGTAAAATTTAAATATAAAGTGGAATAATACATTTAGTTTTATTTTCAATACACTTTGGCTGAAACTATGATAGTATAAGTATGACAAATATGTGACAACCAGTACCTTAAATACATTATATACTTTACAATGTTTACCAGTTTATCGCATGGTATTTAAAGAACACTCCATGCGAGTATCTGACTTGCATTTAATCAATGTTTTTAAAACCTTACATTTTAACTTAATTTTTAAACAAGTGGCAGCCCTGATAATAAATTACATTTGTATGACAATTTCAATCGAGTCCATGCCATCTTTACCTATCAGCCTGTATTGCTCGTATATATATTTTATAATTAAAATACCAATATGTCTAAACAGAGAGTGTAAAGCGAAAGCGTATCTTTACCA
Organism: Parnassius smintheus behrii; assembly: GCA_036936625.1. Lineage (NCBI taxonomy): Eukaryota > Metazoa > Arthropoda > Insecta > Lepidoptera > Papilionidae > Parnassius > Parnassius smintheus. The sequence goes on from JAUPFT010000011.1 coordinate 39,208,470, forward strand.
ATTTCAGTTATAAAGGCTTCATTTTATCGAGATATATGGTATAGGTAAAGTAGCCATTTTTGCGGCATCTTTACCTATGTTATGTTTTTGGTGCTGCTTTAGTGGTTTTGCAGCTATGAGGAGCAGTGCATTTAAAAACAATGTAGAAGTACTATATTCATCGATTAAAAAGAGGAGCTTATTTATAAGTGTTTTATTTTTCCGTTTATTAAGTTTTTTCTTCAAAATTATGGTAAAGATGCCGTGGTTGACGGTATTCCACGTGCGGCCGAACCTGCGCCTTGTAAAGATGCAGGTGGTGTGCCGGCATGAAATACTGTCCCGCTCTGCTGAGCACGCCAAGCTTTTTAGAGGCCAATTTGGCCTTCCCTTCCAAGTGACCACGAAACTGCACGTCACTCGATATATCAGCCGAATATTTGGTTAAATTTTTACCGAATCGAATATTCGGCCGAACATTATTCGGCAGGATAACCTCGGGACCAATTTATGTCGTAACTTGTTACCGTAAAACACACGGGATTAGCGCAGGACCCTGCCTCTCGCTTCCCGCCACACCTGACATGTTATTGTATCATCTAGTACCGAGCAAATTACCGGCACATGCTTATGTTTTGACTATTCTTGTGATAAAAAATTATTTCATTGTTTTATTCTTAATTAAGAGGATACCTTGAAAATGAATCGAAGTTTTGAGGGCGTGGCTTAAGGTAACGGACGACTGAGGGAGTGTCAAAATGAAAGTGATGCAATGACTTCATAATACGCAAATTATGAGATAGCCATACCGAGCAAGCGCTCGGAAAAAACTAAGTAAGCGCCAAACAACATTTTTATTTATTTTAAAAACTTTAAAAACTTCGTTATGGATTAATAAAACTGGTTTATGAGAACTTAGATATTTACTATGCTTTAAAAATAATTCCATGAAATTATTCGTAAAGATATTGTGGTGTCATCAAGAAATGTAAATAATTAGAGCCTACTTTGCAATTTGTTTCTATCGAGAAAATTACATGTTATCGTGTCTTCCTTTTATGCAAACCAAGGTCATATAGTCAAAAATCATATACCAAAATTTTGGTTCGTAATCTATAAAACTTATAAAAAAAATGTTAAATAGAAAAGCCACCAAATTTTCGAGGTATCACCTTAAAGTTAAACTTTAACTAGTCTATATACGTCCCACTCCTGGTCTTAGGCCTCCGCTGATTTCTGAGAGGGTTATAGGGCAAGGAATTGTCCACCGCACTGCCCCAATATGCTTTTTGGCGAACTTCACATGTCTTCGCAATAATTTTTTTCTTATTTCTCAGACATGCAGGTTTCCTCACGATGTTTTCAAAATTTTTGTAAATCAGCACTTAAAATTGCAATTAATAATTTCATTGGTGCCAGCGGGGATCGAACACGGTTTGGTCGTGCACTGTGAAATTTACAGTGAGCGCTAACCATCTAAGCTACCATGGCTCTTTTTTCTTAGTGAATAAGGTAAAGAGCTGTAAGAATTTTATTCTTAGTGAAAATTGATAGTTATATGATAAAAATGAGCGGCAGGAGATTTACTATTTGGACTTATTTTAGAGAAACTAACGACCAAAGTAAAGTGAAATGTACTAATGTAATGTAATGTTTCTTTGTTTGATTCCAAAAACATTTTATCAAGTTTCTATTTGCCATAATCGGAAATAAAACCACAGTGCCTCAAAACATTAATGTATAGATTTATGCATTTGAGGCACTCTTAGAGTAAGTAGATTAAACCCATAAATAAAATATACTTTTAACAGTAAAAGACATCGCATTATTCAATTCGTACATTTCAATACATTGGACACTATGAAAAAGTTCGGTCCGAATGTTCGGTGATTTAGCCGAATATTCGGTCGAATACGAATATTCGGTAAACCTGCCGAATATGCCGAGTATCGATCCTATTATAGTGAACATGTCAGGTTTCACGGAGGGTATCGAATCGAAGGACAGTTGGGTGATGTGCACATGGTATGACGCTTGTGTGGTGTGTGGTTCATTGGGTGGGCCAGGCATCAGCAGACAATATCGCCAGCGCCAGCATCACTCCTTGATGTTGTAGTTGTAAGAGAGGATGATGTATAAAAAGTAATTTTGTCTAGCCTACTTATTTCATTAAAGTACTCCTAAATCCTACCATCACACTTCATTTACTCCTATTACCTACCAGTAATCGATTTTTCAATACATATGCAACTTTATTATTGAAGACTGAAAGACAGTAGGTATCTAGCGACTAACTCTCTTCAGCTAGAATTTAAGTGGTCAAATTACAAAAAAGCCTTGAAATCTTTCAGGAAAGACATCACGTGTGATAATAATTACGCCATCCTTGTTTTTTCACTACATACTGTGTTCCTAGTTTCGCTACTCCATACTAGATGGCAATTTTAAGAAAGATTTTGACGATCCTATTTCTGCTACTTGATACTAGATGGCGCTAATAACCACCCGACATATATCAGGCATCAACTATGGCGCGCAACACTGCCCATTCCTAAGACATGCTCATCCTTTCGCATCTACCACGGGGAGCGCTCTAAGGAATTGTTCGGATTAATTCCAGCTGCCAAACCCGATCCACACCATCTGAATGCATGGCGGTCCACCACTGTACGTTTCACTAGGAGTTTTCTTCTGCGTACGACCTCTCTGTGGAATAGATTACCGCCGACGATTTTTCCGGACCGATACAACCTAGGGACCTTCAAGAAAAGAGCTTACATAATACATATATACACTCACGCCTATCACCCAGAGGTGTAGGCAGAGACTACAGACATCCATTTGGCATGATCCTGACACACCGCTCTCGCCTCCTCCACATCCACATACCTACGCATACATACTCGTCGGATAAGGGTACTCCTAATTTAGCCCATTTTTAGTATATCGCCAATTTGGTCGATAAACTTTCACCTAGGAGGTCCCTTTTCGACTCTGCCGTTCACTTCTGCAACATAAATTTGCTTAGTCACTCTTTCCTCATTCATTCTTTACACGTGACCAAACCACCGAAGCATTCCTTTCTTAATCCTGGTCATAACATCATCTTGTAAACCACACTCTTCTTTTATCGCACAATTTCTCACCCTGTCATTCAGATTCAACCCTAACCACAAACTAATAAGAGTACTAAACCCTAACATACTCCTTAACGACTGCATTTTTACTGCAGTTATTCTACTTTCGTGCTTCTTCTGCCACACCCAACTTTCATTATCAAACGTTAAAGTAGGGACCAACACAGCATTGTGAATTGCCATACTTGTCTTCTTGATACATTCTGACTCTTCATAATAGAGTGTAGGGCCCCATTTACTCTATTTGCTGCTTTCACTCGTCGTTATATGTCCTTATATCTTCCATCATTGCTTAATACGCATCCCAAATAAACAAACTCCCTCGATCAACTCCCCTTCTATTCTTAATTCACATATCGTTTTACTTTCTTCTCTTTCAAAAACCATAACTTTTGTCTTACTTGCGTTCACTTTCATACCCCTTTCTTTTAATGATCTGTTCATTAATGTAACCATCATTTGCAACTTGGCTGCCGACGACACAAGAATAACTTGATCATCGGCGTACAAAAGGCATTTGACGGTTAACTCACCCATTCTTAATCCGCATTCTTCAACTTTCAAATTGTACAAACGACTGTCCATAAATAGGTTGAACAGCCACGGGGAAGCCACATAGCCCTGCCTGACATCTCTATGGATGCCGAACCAGTCCGAATAGACTCCGTTAATCCTAACATAAGCACTAGAATCCCTTTAAAAAGACTTTAATGCATGTATCGACCCAGCGCTCAACCCAAATGAGTTCAGTGTTTGTATAGCATATCCCTGTCCACTCTGTCATAGGCCTTTTCCAAGTGCATGAACGCACAAAAAACTTTTTGATTTTTGGCCCAAAACTTCTCCGCGATCATGCGCATGGTAGACTTGATCTGTACACCCTATTCCCTTTCTAAATCCCTCTTTCACATCCCAAATTTTTTCATCAGTTTCTTTCATAATACTTTCAATTAGTATCTTAGCATTTCGAGTGAAACAGTATCATATCCGACTGCCTTACCTACTTTCATGCTTTTCATTGCTTTCATTATTTCATCTGTACTTATCTCGCTACCTCTTTCTTCTTCTTTAGGAGTTTCTATATCATTTAGTTCATACGTAGTCTCCTCACTCATAAAAACGCTTACAAAATATTACTTCCATCTCTTTAAACTCAAAACTTCATCATTCGGAATACAGCCACTCTCGTCTCATATAGCATTAATTATCAGCTGTTTTAAATGTCCCCTTAAATGGCAGTTCTTACGAGTTTACAGAATATTTTAATATTTGACTGGAAGTTATCCGATATTCTTCTATCATTCTTATCCGTTCTTTCTTGCTTTTTCCTTTCCAACTACTTCATTAACTTTTTTACTTAGATGTTTAAAGACTGCCTGTTTTCTTTCAATATCATCATTCGTACCGCCAGAATTACCGGCCTTTGGTACTGGTAAATCTAGCCATGCTCTCTTCTTTGCTTCAACTTCCATACGTACCTCATCATCCCACCATAACGTATTATTTTTCCTTTCATTCGTTCTCTTACTAACACCACATACTTCGGTAGCTGCATCCACTAAATCTTCCTTAACATTTAGTCATACATTTTCCAAGTCTAACTCATTCATACATAATTCATCCAAACCACTTATATTTTCTTTCAGGCCACATTTGTTCTTGTTTTTCTTACCTTCATCTGTGTCTTTACCTTTATGTTCTAATACGCTGTAACGAAGTGGTAGACACAGATGTCCGATGGCGCCAACGTCTAAATAGACCATTAATTCGGCATAAAACCAAATAATGATCCGTTCTTACGTTAGACCCCCGGTAAATCATTTTATCTACTATTGCGTTCCTCATTTTTTCATGCACAATTATGAAATCTATCATGCTTGTGAATCCTCGAAAATTCCTTACTAGAACTTTCGCCATTCTACTCAAACATTCTATATGGCCAGTAAGGATCGCGACGGAGTCAGTATTGAATTGTTGATACGAGCGAAGACTTCGGAGCGAAATAGAGTGAATTAAAGTTTAAAGTGTGATTAATTAATGATTAGTGTGTTTTAACTTTTATTTGGTATTCGATAATTAAAGTGTCAATTTTGGTAATTCAATTGGCAGTTTTTACTGTCACGTTCCCTAAGATCGTAACAATAATATATTGTATTGAAGATTTAGTAGGCTTTTGTAAATGTCTTCGTAAGAGCTGTTATGAAAGTGGTATACTTTCATCATCATCATCTCGGTCGAGCAAGTTACTCTGTTTTAAAAATCGCTCCGTATTTTTATATCAATAATCAGTGTTAAGTTAAACGAATCCTAAAAATCTTTTAATATTCTATTTGTGTGGTATCTAAACAATAAGACTGTGTATAGTACAAATTCCAAAATTATAGCTTTTTTCGAAATAAAAGTGAACAACAATTTTATCACCAAGAAATTAATCACAAGTGTAGGGTAAGTGGTAAAGCCAGCAGCGCAGAGCATACGCGCGGTTAAGTGTTCGACGTAACCGTGAAAACCGTTTGCAGTGTGCGTAACGTATCGCAGAGTCGATATTTTCAAAGACTAGTGCGGTGCATATTGGGCAGTTCAGCATAATTTGTATTACTATATCTGAGACGATATATTTATTACCTAATTGGCCATGAAGTGCGCAGGTTGTCTGAAAGTTACTAAGAATGCAAGTGTCATTACATGTACATCGCCAAAATGCGAAAAAACATATTGCTCGTACTGTATTAATTTAACATCAGTTACAGTGGAGGGTAAAAAGTGCTGGAAGTGCCCCGAGTGTAGTGCTTCCAAGAAAAAAGGCGGCGATAACACCCAAACGCCAATACGCTCCAACCCGGATTCGCAAAACGTTACGATGCGTAAAAAGGATGTCTCTGACTGTCAGACTCCTGAGACAGAAATAAGAGAATTAACAGCGGTAATCGCTCGCTTAACTAGTGAATTTTCGACACTAAAAACAAAGTTGGATGAAGTGACGCACTCTCTATGCCATTGTCATGAAAGGATGGACGAGTTAGTGCGGGGCATGTCAGCCAATGAAAATCGCTTGACAAAACTAGAAAAACGCGATCAGGAAATTATAAACTTGCACGCATCTTTGGCCCATCTACAGAATGAGCTCAATATACAAGCACAACAGGGGCTCCGCAACGAGATAGAGATCGTCGGTATACCAGAAGGTAATAATGAAAATCTAGAACATATTGTTAAGGTGGCCGCTCAAAAAGTTGGAGCACAGTTGGAAGACGTTGACGTGGACTGGATTACCCGCGTTGGACCTCGGCGCCTGGCTGTACCACCTAATGTTCCGGATGGTGGCAGTAGAATGCCCCGACCCATCGTAGTGCGTTTGCTCCGGCGATCCAAGCGCGACCAGGTACTAAAAGCCTTCAAATCAAGAAAGACCCTCACCAGCGCAGACCTGGGAATAATTGGCTCGCCGATTAAAGTTTTTTGTAATGAACGACTTACGAAAGAAAATAGACTTTTGTTTCGCGAAGCCAGAGCGAGAGCCAAAACCCATGATTACGCTTTCTGCTGGTGCAACCAGGGTGCAATATATATTAGGAAACGAGAAGGGAAAGCTGCAACACTTATTAGAACTAAACACGATCTGGACCGTCATCTGCCAACTAAAGAGGATATCTAAAAACTATTATAAACACATCGTATCTCTATTTTTCTTGAGTGGTGCAAAATATATGTCAGTCTTTTTGAATTATTCTGTTTCTGATATCATTTTTAAAGGACTTTATTCAATTGCACTCAACTGCCTTACTGTAATGATTGAAAAGATACCAAGTTGTACATGTTTAACGGCATTGAAATCTTGGGTAAGCTTTTGTACTTTAATACTGTATAATCACATTATCACGAAAAAATTTATGAATCATATCTCCAGTATCATACATGTTGATTTACATGTTCACATATATATGCATACATTTATTATAACAATTTATTTAATACACTTCTTAATAATAATCATATTATATTATACTATTTGTATACTGCGTATAAATGCTTTAATAATTCTACACTCCTATATTACAACAATATTTGGAATAGAATTCAAAGATCACTCATCAGTACTTTCAAACACCTTATCACTGCTTTGGGAAAATAGTGAAGCAAAATTTAAATGTGCCATTGAATTAACATATGTATGGTATACCTTGTTTTTGGATAACTTATCGAACTAAAAGAGATAGATGATAATTTTGAATCTGAATTAGACTCGATAAAGATTAATTGCTATAATGTTAGTGAACTAGAGCTGTGTAAAGCCAAATTTTCTCAAGAACATAACTTTAAATTAATAAATTTAAATATTAGGAGTATTCAAAAGAATTTTGATAATTTCTTGGTAGCGATGCGACGAACGGGTATTGTTTATGATGCTCTAATCTTAACAGAGTGTTGGCTAAATGATATGATAAATATTCACCAGCTGCAAGGATATAACGTCTATAAATCTGAAAATAACTCAAACCAAAACAGTGGTGTTGTAATTTACGTTAGGGACATATGGAGAGCAACGGTTTTCGAACCATGCATTAACAATTCTAGTTGTTTAGCGGTACAAATTCTAGACATGATTTCTATACTAGCTATCTATCGCTCTCCGTCCTGTAGAAATATAGGAGATTTTCTGGCATCACTTGATTCCTATATGAATTCCGCAGCTAACAGATTCCCCCTTGTAATTACTGGCGATATGAATGTCAATTTATCGGATACTACAAACACTCAGGTTTTGGAATATCAATGTGTTATGGCGGAATACGGTCTACTACCGGCTATTACAGAGCCTACCAGAGGAAAATCATGTCTCGACCATATCTATCTTTCAGATTCTGAACTAAGCCGGAAACCAGTCGGCATTGTCTGTCAGTCTGATATAACAGATCACTATCCGGTTATGTTGGGTCTGAATTTAAATAAAATCAAACCCCTGCGGCCGAGCCGAACAGTTCTCAAAAGAGATTTTGAAGGAATTAAAAAAGACCTCTCAACTTTTGACTGGGCTGTAGTTACCGACAAAAAAGAGGTGAATGAAGCGACAAGCATTTTCACAAATATATTAATGAATACATTAAATAAGCATACGCATGAAGTGAGACTAACCAGAAGAGAATATAATTTAAAACCCTGGATCCCACCGGGGCTCATCAGATGCATGAAACATAAGGACCGACTTCACCAACGCACAAAGCTTGAACCAGATAACGTTCCGCTTAAGGTTACCTATACTAGACATCGGAACTTTTTCATTGATCTCTTGCGTAAGTGTAAATTAGATTTTGAAAGCAATAAACTAATCGAAAATAAGAATAACCCACGAAAACTCTGGAAGTCAATTAAATATTTTTGTAATTTTTCCAACAGTAAAAATGATTCCACAGAATTATTAGACATGAAATGCTCTGATATAACACGTTCCCCATTTGACTTATGTAATAACTATTTTTCAACGGTAGGAGTAAACCAAGCGAATCAAACACTTAATAAAATTAATAAAACTGAGACAAATCTTGCCAGTAAAATACGAATCAATTGTAACCTCACAGAATCATTTTTCATGACTCCCACTGATCCCAAAGAAGTTAGTGCTATGATTATGGGATTACAGAATGACAGGGCTCCTGGTATGGATGGCTTAGCTAACTCTTTAATAAAACATATAAAAGATTCGATCATCCAGGCACTCACCTATATCTACAACCTAAGCCTAGAAAGCGGAGTTTTTCCATATGATTGGAAACTTGCATCTGTTTGTCCTATTTATAAGGGATGTGGCTCAAAGACAGCTATAGAAAATTATAGGCCTATCTCGCTATTAGGCGCTTTTTCAAAGCTACTTGAGAAGCTTGTAAACAAAAGGTTAACCGGATATTTGGAATCTCGACAGTTGATCTCGCCAGGACAATTCGGTTTTAGAAAAGGTCGATGTACTGAAGATGCTGTATCCCTTTTAACATCTACGATATCATCAATACTTGACTCTAAACAGAGCTGTGTTGGCGTTTTCTTAGACTTAGCCAAGGCCTTCGACACAGTGTCAATTCCAATACTTTTAAAAAAATTAAACTATATGGGTGTTAGAGGTATTGCCGGTGATTGGTTTCAGAGCTATCTCACGGACCGGAAACAGTGTGTGAGGATTGGTCGGGCTGTGAGTCTGCCACAAAATGTACCTTTTGGTGTACCGCAGGGCAGCATACTTGGTCCTACGTTATTCACAGTCTATATTAATGATATACATGGCCTACCCATGGAAAACGCCAAAACGATATGTTACGCCGATGATACTGCTATCGTATTCCATGGCTCAACGTGGAACGATGCTTTGTACAGTGCTGAAAGAGGTCTAAAACAGGTCTTTATTTGGCTACAAAATAATCTCTTGACCCTAAATACCAAGAAGACTGTGTACTTATGCTTTCATAAGACAGCAGTCACTGCGCCAGTACAACAAACAGTGGTAAAGATTCATGAGCCTTCTTGCACAAGCAAATCGTGTGCCTGTGAGACCTTGAGTAGATCCGATGTAATTAAATATCTCGGTGTCCTCGTTGATGATAAACTGACATTTGAAAATCACATAATAGCTCTCTCGGCTCGAGTCAGGAAGGTTATTGGTGTTGTAAAGCATCTGCGGGACATAACGGGCTTAAATACTCTAAGATCTGTGTATTTTGCGTTATGCCAGTCGCTTATAAGTTATAACTTACTGTATTACTTGCTGGGGAAGTGCAGCAAAAGCTTTCCTGATCAGAGTTGAGAGAGCGCAACGTTCGGTTATAAAAGTAATGTTAAAAAAGCCGTATAGATATTCAACTTTTGATTTATGTAAGGACAGTGGACTATTAAATGTAAGACAACTTTTCATATTGAAGACCTCCCTAACTGTTCATAAGTGTACACTGGCATCTCCAGAGTATAAGACATTGTTGAAACGAAGAGTATTCCGCTTGCCAACTCCCGCTATCAACTCTGCTTTTTCTAAACGTTTTGGGCAATTCGTGAGAACTCAAGTGTACAACTCCGTCCTCAAGTATTGCGATATAAAAGAAAAATCAGTGGTGGAAGCTAAAAGAACCATAACAAAATGGTTACTAACTCTGAGCTACGATAGTACAGAAAATCTAATTAAACCGTAATCTTTATCATATATTTACGTAAATAAAATATATGAATACAGTATGTAATATGCATATGTATCTATAGGAGTTCTAATGTATATATGTTTTATTAATTATTGTAATATTTGTGAATAACAGTATTTTCTTTACTAACAATATTATTTTACCTGTAATAACTTGTTTTTATACATATTAACTTAATATAAATATTTATTTCATTTTATATTTTATTTTATTTTAAAAACAAAAAGCTTACATAATGTAATAACCGTACGTCGACCCAGTGTCAATTAATGAAAGCCACGTGTGATAAGAAAATCGTATCAGGCCCTCACGACACAGGCATGCCTAGTGTGAGGACCACAGAACTATACACCCTTGTTTATACACACCAGCTTAGTTGGTGTGATAAGATCATAGTTTATAATAATTGTATATTAGAGAATTAAGACTACTGTGCTTCCATTTTATTGTCTTATATTGTATATTGTGATCTGTACCACCTTAGCTGTAAATAAACATTTTTTCATTTGAATTTTTTTTCATTTTCACTTTGGTGAATAGGAAATATATGGTTTATCCCTTGTGATCGAATGAGATGAAGGAGTAAAGAGTTCTTTTCCTATCTAAGAGTTGTTCTCATGTTATTATACAGTTGCTGGTGATCTTCAATTTTAAATTAGGTAAGGTTAGTGACGCTGGTGTTGATAAGGTTATTTAGTGCCAACTGTGGTGTATTCACATTTTCAAATTTTCCCTAGACATTTTAAAAGTAGTGATTATAAGCATATGTACTAAACGTATTCCCCTTAATTGTACGTCCTTGTTGTAGGCTAATCAACCCATTCCAACTCAAGTCCTCTATTTTCATCTCTGATCCACAAACTATACGTACCCTGCATACATCACTACATGAAAATAGCCCGGTGTTATCTCTATGTAGTTTGATCCACCGGTCATTTTTTTGAATTTCGATATAGTGCTTGTACAAAATGGCGCTTCATTAAGTAACTTTATGTCACATATGGTTTGTTTAAACTTTTATATCATGTACCAGTGTGTCCAAGGAGCAAAGTAGCTTGTTGCTAGTAGGTACGTGGAAACAAGATTGTAAATCGAACCCGGTTAACATGATTGCCATGTCTTTTCTGAAATTAAGACGAGGCATGATGCTAAATGCAAGTTTTATAATGCCTCAAAGTATATGATCCACTGCAGTAAACAAACCCAGAAAAATATATGATATTGTCCAGGATATATACTAGTTATATAGTGTGTTGAAAACATGGTACCACTAATTTAATACGACAGAAAAAAATCACAAACATACCTCTAAAAATTTCTTTTAACGAGTAAAAACCATACTAGTATACATGCAATCATTCTGACTTTTTGTCAGATTTTTATACATTCAACATATTAACGTAATAGTGTTTTAATTTTTTAGTCCAACAAATAGTTATTTTTTTTAAATCGCATATTCTTATTTCTGAAATAATACGTATGGATGTTTGCGTAAACGCCTGTGTAGTCACTGCCGGCCGAGGCCTGGTGCTGTAGAGACGTGTCGCTCTTTTTGCCGCAATATTTACGTTAAGATTTTTTAAGAACGCGTTTACAAAATTGATATAGGTATAGAATCGAACTATTACATTAACACGTCACGCACACAAGTGTACGCACGGCTGGCTGCGGGAATCATTGAGTTATACAATAAATCAATGGCGGGAATCATAGTCAAATAAAATTATTTTGATAATTTGAGAGAACGAATTTGTTTTTGATTTCTTACACCTCAAAAATCTACTTAAATACATAGAGTAATTAGATTTAGATACGAAATACGAACACCTACTCTAGAGACTGCTTGGCACTGGGAGCACTCTACTGGCAGTGAGATGTTAGCTGTGGACTTCAGACTGGTTTTGTCAGTTATGATAAGACCTTACCTCCGGACTTGATGGAGTGACCTGTAGGTGAACTTCAGTAACTAATACTGGAACACCTGGACTAGTAGAGCTAAGTGTGCCGAGTTTGGACTCCTTTTGTTAGGTATGATGAGTTCTTACCTCCGGACTTGACGGAGTGACCTGAAGATTTACTTTGGTAATCGCTATTGAAACTAGTCGTCGAATACTACTAGATGTGCCGTGTTTGGGATCGTTTTGTTAGGTATGATGAGTCCTTACCTCCGGACTTGACGGAGTGACCTGAAGGTGTACTTTGGTAATCGCTAATGGAACTGGTCGCCGAGTACTACTAGATGTGACGTGTTTGGGCTCATTTTGTTGGGTATGATGAGTCCTTACCTCCGGACTTGACGGAGTGACCTGAAGGTGTACTTCAGTAATCGCTAATGGAACTGGTCGCCGAGTACCACTAGGTGTGCCGAGTTTAGGCTCGTTTTGTTAGGTATGATGAGTCCTTATCTCCGGACTTGACGGAGTGACCTGAGGTGTACTTTAGTAATCGCTAATGGAACTAGTCGCCGAATACTACTAGGTGTGCCGAGTTTAGGCTCGTTTTGTTAGGTGTGATGATTCGTTACCTCCGGATTTGGCGGAGTGACCTGAAGTTGTACTTCAGTAATCGCTAATGGAACTGGTCGCCAAGTACTACCAGATGTGCCGTGTTTGGGCTCGTTTTTTTAGGTATGATGAGTCCTTACCCCGGACTTGACGGAGTGACCTGAAGGTGTACTTTAGTAATCACTAATGGAACTGGTCGCCGTGTACTACTAGGTGTGCCGAGTTTGGGCTCGTTTTGTTAGGTATGATGAGTCTTTACGTCCGAACTTGACGGAGTGACCTGAAGGTGTACTTTAGTAATCGCTAATCGAGCTGGCCGCCAAGTACTACTAGATGTGCCGTGTTTGGGCTCGTTTTTTTAGGTATGATGAATCCTTACCTTCGGACTTGACGGAGTGACCTTAAGGTGTACTTTAGTAATCGCTAATGGAACTGGTCGCCGTGTACTACTAGGTGCCGAGTTTGGACTCGTTTTGTTAAGTATGATGAGTTTTTACCTCCGGACTTGACTGAGTGACCTGAAGGTGTACTTTGGTAATCGGTAATGGACCTGATCGCGTACCTGGTGCCGCGTACGCAGTGTACCTGATTACCAAAGTACACCTTCAGGGCACTCCGTCAAGTCCGGAGGTAAGGATTCATCATACCTAACAAAACGAGCCCAAACTCGGCACACCTAGTAGTATTCGGCGACTAGTTCCATTAGCGATTACTAAAGTACACCTTCAGGTCACTCCGTCAAGTCCGGAGATAAGGACTCGTCATACCTAACAAAACGAGCCTAAACTCGGCACACCTAGTAGAATTCGGCGACCAGTTCCATTACCGATTACAAAAGTACACTTTCAGGTCACTCCATCAAGTCCGGAGGTAAGGTAATACAAACAGTAAAATAAATTCGAATTTTCAAGTGGTTTTATTTGAAACTATTCGTTTTCTGTTATTTTAGCTATTTTGCCAACGAAACCTGGGTTTTTTTTTTAGAATTTGTGACTTGGCGTTTTAAATGTATATATATATATATATATATATATATATATATATATATATATATATATATATATATATATATGTAAATAGTTGACTAAGTACCTGCTCATATCATAAAACTGACTTTAAAAAAATATTGATAATTAAAATATAGTGTGATGTCCAGGCTCCAGACCTCGTAAACAGTTTTGATATTAGTGAGTAGATACTCAAAATATTATTACTATAATACCCAGTAGTGTTGCGAACAGGAGACCTCACGGAAAAGTTTTTGTTTGGAGGTGAATTATCTGCTTGCTTTGCGCATACCATAGAAATATTAAAAACAGCTTAGGCATATCTATGGCGCATACTGTGTTCACACTGCGCTCTCCGACTGCCGTTTGCGCTCCGCCCACTGCGGGACGCGCGGGTGAAAAACGAATTTGAAATCGTGCTAAGAGCTCGTCTTAAAGGCTATATATAGGAATGTTGGCTTTAATTCATAAAATTTCTCGTCTCTTTTTTGGGTACTAAATATAATTTTGTCGAGCTCTTATATTTCATTGCTGGCTAATGGTATGCTGATCTCAATGATAAAGTAATCATGATGAATTCGGGTGAAGACACGTAATAATTTATATAGCTCTCTAGGGCTATCAACAGTTAGAGTGAGATCGTTTCTCAATTGATTGATGATAATGCTGACCTGTTGTTCTAACTGCTAAGGCAGTAACAAGTTAATATCGATGCGGCCTTGTCGGAAGTCTACGAGAGAGTCGAGCAAGGCCTGTTGCATTCATTTTAAATTTGATTTGATAATAATGGTGGCTAACGTTGATGACGTTATATAAAGCCCATTGTGTTCATTTTATCTTCATTACGCCTTAAAACGTTGTATTGAGATTCAATTATGAGCGTCCGATTTTTGATTAGATTTTGAAGATGATTCTCGTTGCTTGCTATTTTCTCAATGTCATTTTCATATTGCTACGCAAATCTTTCGTCCAAGACCCCAAATAACGTGTTCATTTCATAACCAATCAATTTACTAATCCTCTTTTCTCTCGCTTGTTCTGGTTCTTAAGCAGTCTGTTATAATGTTCAATTTCGTTTAACTCGTTTTCCAGTTGCAACGTGATACTTTTATATTGTGTTGTCCAACTTACAACTGACTTCTTTCAAGTGTGTCATGTAATGATTGATGCTTGATATACCTTGCTAATATGTTGATAAATTGTAATAAACAATTGATTTCCACTCATCTCTAATATGTTGTAAATCGGATATTTTGTCAAAGTACAAATTACTCCGATTGTCGAGTCGTGTTATGTTGTATGAGTTTGGGGGACAATTGAAAGCTCGGAGAAAACATAAAAAGAAATAAAAATATAATCGTCATTCCGAATCGAGGTCCGTTGTCGTTGTTGTTGTCGGTCGGTAACAATGCCAATTTGTTTACTGATCATTTGATGATATTGCTTTGATTTTTGAGTGAGTTACTACGCTGACCAAACCATCGCTACCGGGATGGGTTTCCACTACACGACCAATGGCCCATTTTCCGGTAGGCTCTTTAATAACCACCACTTCGTCGACCTTAATATTTTTATTTACTGTTCTCCACTTCGATCTACACTGAAGCCGTTGAAGATATTCAGTGGACCATTTTTTTAAAAATTGTTTGTTCATAGATTGTACCATCTGCCATCGTGTTGATAAGTTAACGATATAGGGATCGCTCGGGATTTGAGGTAATAAGAGTATCTCCAACAAAAATGTTTCCTGGTCTCAAATAGAGGTCATCTGGGTTTTCTGTGAGAGCACAAAGCGGTCGGAAGTTCATGCACGCTTCTATTTTGTGTAATAATGTCGTGAACTCTTCTTGAGTTTTCGCTCTCTGAGCACGCGTTCTATGTGATATTTGAGGTTTTTTACGGCAGCCTCCATGAGTCTAAATCGGTGATGCACAGACTTATTAAGACTAGGGGCCACTCGGGCAAATTATGCACTGATGGCGGGCCGCCAGAAGTATAGGTAATTAAAGACAATAAAGAATTGATAATAATTATTAAAATTGAAAAAGAATTTATTAATTTGAAGCGTGGCACTGCATAGTGCTTACAATCTTTTTTATATTTGGCTCAAATTTATTTGTAGCAACACGTAAAACTGCTTCCAAACTTTCATTTGCAAGGCGGTTTCGATTTTTTGTTTTATTATTATTTAATATTGAAAAGGTTTGTTCACATATATAGAGCTAAATACGCTGGCACATTTCAGAGCGTTTATGCGCTACTTTTTGTAGGCATTTTTATCAATGCAGCGGTAAAAGTTCAGCAAGTCTCCATCGTTGAATTTATTGCATAAATCTTGGTCGTTTTGAATGTCAATAATTTCTAACTGTATTGACTCTGGCGCATTTTCAACTGAAATCGTGAAAGGATTGCTGAATATGTCCAACAGATGTTTCACTTTTTTAAACTTCGAAAATCTGTCTTGAAAAGATTGAATCAAAATATCTAGTTTTTATACATAACTGAAATTAATGGCAGTTTTGTTGAATTTTTCAGGCATTTTCTTATAATTCGGAAAATGATTGTAATTTCCATAATTCAATTGCGATCTGAAAAGTGTCAGCTTGATACATGAGCGTAGAGCTGGGATATAGTTGATTTTTGCCTTGAAGCCGTGTGTTCAAGACATTCAAATGATTTGTAATATCAACTAAAAAAGCCAAATCACACAACCAATCAGGATTTTTAAGTTCCGGGACATCCCTTTGCTTTTCCGCCAGAAATATCCAATTTCTTCTATTAAATTTAGAAATCGTTCCAATGTCAATCCACGACTTAGCCACCTTACTTCTGTATAATACAGTAAATCTCCATATTCGCTTTCGATGTCATCAAGGAATTGTTTGAATTGCCTGTGATTGTGTCCTCGTGATTTTATGAAATTTACGGTCGAAACTACCACTTTCATGACATTTTGAAATTCAATTTTTTTAGAACAGAGGGCTTCTTGGTGTATAATGCAGTGAAACTGCATGAGATGTTCAGCGTTTATGTTTTTTTCTTGCAGATGCTTTTTCAGCAAAGTAACTAGCCCAGAATTGACACCAATCATCGAAGGAGCACCGTCAGTCGCAACTCCCGATAATTTAAGTCCAAATCAGTTTTTGAACACTCATCCAAAAGTACATTGAGTATATCAACTCCTCTGGTTTGACCTTTCAATGAACACATCCCTAATAACTCTTCTAAGACTTAAAAATCTTGAGTAACAAATCGTATGAATATCAGAAGTTGAGCTGTGGAAATTATATCAGTGGATTCGTCGAGTGCTAATGAAAAAAATTCAATGATCTTAATTTTTTCATTTAATTGTTCCGCAATATTACCTGACAAAGACATAATTCGTCTTTGGATAGTTATACGATTCAGTTGAATTTTCTCAAACTTTTTGCTGGTTCTGGACACATTTTCTTAGCGGCAATTTCTATGCATTTTTTACAAAATTCCCATCATTGAAGGGGCGACTTCGCTTTGCTATTATTCGAGAAATTTCATAACTAACTTCTGTAGCTGTTTCTGAATCTTGAATGGGTTTTGTAAACATAGCTTGCTGGCCAAAAATCTAACATTACATAACATTTTTTGCTTTCTTAATTCGCCTGTAAACTTGGTAAAGGTAGGATGCTGCGTTTCATAGTGCCTTTTTACATTATATTCCTTTGCAATTGCAACAGAATTCTTGCAAATTAAACAAATGACTTTGTTATGCGACCATACAAAAAAGTATTTCTCAGTTCAAATTTCTTAAAACTACCGATTTTCATCTTTAACCTTACGTTTTTTACCAGGTCCTGGCTTGTCCATGTTGCGTTTTAATCCTGGCTAGGATTAACACAGCACCTAAAAACAATTACAGTACCTACCTAAACTACCCATCCTTTTTTAAATTACCAAAAATAATTGATTAAATAGGTAGGGAAACACTTATTAATAACAGAGTTTTACTTACGATTTCACAACACAATTATACACGGCACTTGACGGGAAATCTACGTTGAATGTGGATCAAAATATATGACACCGGCTAGTCGAGTTAAAATCTACACTAGAACTGTTGACACTTCACTCAAATTAAAACCGAACTGTCGGTCGCTGCGGTTAGCGTGGCTTTTATACCGCGCGTATAGAGTCGAAAACTGTCTGGAGAAATCACGAAACCGACTCTGGAAGCTTCGTGTATCTACCTACGCGAGCAATCGGGAATTCGGGACTATTGCTATCTTACTTGCTCTAATAATATAACCCGTGGATAAGCCGCCACCGCGCTGCCGTCGTTGCCGCGCCGCCGGCCGCGACGGTTCCTCAAGAAAACGAATTTAACCGAGATCAGCACGAACATTACCGACCACTGTTACCGACGCATGCACGGCGCACCGATAAGCGCACTTAAGAGCGCGCGCGCGCGCGCGCGAGATTCAAATTACTTTTCGAACATATTTTTTTTGGTTTTATTCTGGAATATAATTCAATATTTTTCGAATGTACGAGAGTATTATTTTTGCTGTCGGCGGGCCACCAGAGTTCGACCGGCGGGCCGCGGTCTGTGCATCTACGGTCTAAATGCACTGGGCCACGCAGGAGCGTTGAAATACCACGTGACTCCCAACTCACTCAAGTCCTTTATGAAATCTTTATTGATAGATGAAATAATTTGCAGATATTCTTTTTTTTAGTAACCGCGAGCCGCCTAAAAATTAGTTCCATTGTCGCTAAACATGTCCTTTGGAGTCCCGCGGCGGGTGCTGAATCTCCTAAAAGCGGCAAGAAAAAAGGTTGAGCTTAAATCGGATACCAACTCTAAATGTACCGCCTTTATTGCTAGACATACAAAAACAGCCACCATACCCTTTGCTTGTTCGAACTCCTCGGCCTTTGGCTGATTTAATGACAACAAATCCTGTGAAGTCCACACATGTGTTTGTGAATGGTCGTGCCGGAGTGACCCTCTCTAGTCGTGTGACCTTCTGCCGTCAGGACTAAAATAGAGAACTCCTTGATATGTTCTACTTCCCAAAACTTGGTTATATATATAGCTATAGTGGCGCCACCCTCATTTGAAGGTTTTAGAGCTTTTAAAACATTGTAAAAGCGGGGCAATATATTAATGCACCCTATATTGGAATTAAATCCAGATGTACAAAGTCAGATAAGTTGCTTGACAAAAATGTTACACTTACAGAACTGAACGATTTGATCTGTCTATTAATTTTTTTGTGAAACAACTCACTGCGACGTCCTCATATATCGATGATAGTTTCTTAAACAGCTCTTCATTACTTATGCTGATGGGAACATACCTGAGTACTCCGATTGGTAAATCCTTCACCGTTCAGGCTACACTACTACTATACGGCACTACTACTACTACTACACGGTTCTGGCTCACTCCTCACCCCTCATCGGCTGACGGTGGGTGGACGGATCCAAAAAATATTTAAAAAAAAGGTTTTGGCATGCTCTGATCACGAATCTGCGGTCTGCTTTTGTGTAGGATACGCGGTTCCGGAGATGTGCAGATCAAATATAATTGATGTCCGATGGGCCTGCGCTTAGCGTTCCATTGTTGTTCAGCCTTTCCTCTCATCTATTATTTCTTGAACACAGTTATTGCCGGTCTTATCTATTACTCGTTGTACACCCTGCTTATCAGTGCTATTGTATTATACTTCTTTGTTTGTAACTACCACGTAACTCCAACAGTCGTATCACGGATGTCGATCAGAGCCGTTTATGGGTTTAAAGGAGTTCAGAGACGTAGCCCCATTATTTGTAATTGATTTTTCAAGACAACACGAAATTTTAAAAGGTTCGATCGATTTGAGAGTTGATATCAAAACAGACCGAGAAATACCAGATCAGACAACCGCTTATTGCTTGAATTTAAACGATTGTATATTCGAGTACAAACCACTGAGTAATATCCTTAAGAAAATATCATGAATAGCAATACAATAATCGTAGATCTTCAAGGATTCAAAAATAGCAAAAATGAATTTATAGTAAAAGAATTTGCTATAGCCACTCTAGAGTACACCAAAATATTCCTAATTAAACCTGCTTACCCATTAACTCCACTATCTCTTGAAGAGAAAAAAAATTGGCTGGATTGAAAAGCACAGAGGGTTTCGATTAGTAGGAGTGAGGGCTTTGTTGATTATAGAGAATTTCGTAGAATTATCGGGACATATTTAAAAGAAAAAAGGATTTTTTTAAAGGATGTGAAAAAATTAAATGGGTATAAGATCTTTGTGATGAAAATAATACTATCATAGATATAAGTTGCGTCATCGTCATCATCATCATTACAGCCCTTCACAAGTCCACTGCTGAATATAGGCCTCCCCCAACATATGCCACACAAAGCATGGTCCTGAACCACCTGCATCCAACGACTTCCTATATGTCTTACCAGGTCTTCACTCCATCTAGCGGGAGGTCGCCTTACACTTCACCTACCGATACGAGGCTGCCACTCGACAACCTTTTTTCCCCAACGGTTGTCGATTCTTCGAGCTATAGGGCCGGCCCATTGCCACTTCAGCTTACTAATCCGTTGGGCTACGTCAGTCACTCTGGTTCTACTGCGGATATCCTCATTTCTAAGTTTATCATGCAGAGTACTTATAACAATACAGATACTTATAACAATAAATTTATTGTTAATTAAAATATGTTTTAAAAAAATCCCGCTGGGTTTCTTGCTGGTTCTTCCCAGGACAGAGGTTTTCTTGCGAACCAATAGTAAATAAAAAATTGACTTTCAATAAGTATTATAAAATATAGATTTACATAGTATACACTACTGTGGGGAAACGCTGCTGACATTAAATGCCTCTTTGTGTTGCAGAAAAGGGCTGTTCGGTCTATCTATGGTATGAGGTCAGTTAGTCGATGTAGACCCTAGCTAAAGTCGGCCGCCATCTTCGTGATTCGTTCGCCAAGCACTCGATCTCAGCGCTTTTGAGAACATATTTAGCCAAATTTATTTTATTTTGTGTTAATTTTAAACATTACATAATTTACAAGTTTCCTAATGTTTTGAAAACTTCAGGACTTCGCCCGTTTATTGTATAGGTGTAATTGATTGCGTCGAGAAATGTATTTTCAGATTTAACAATTTGAGTAGGCATTGCGAATTGGCTGAAAATACGCCGCATGCTTTTAATTTATAAATTACGACATGAATTTATAAATAACCATTTATTTTTTAGTTATATAAAAGTAAATGAAATTTCCTATACGAAAGTGGCTATATTTTTGGTCTACGTAATCAAGTTATTATGTAATAACAGCCTAGATTGTAACTAATAAGTAGCGATCAATTGCGCAATCCGTGAATTCTTCATCAGTTTTAACTTCATATTTTTACTATGTTTTTAAATATAAATCGTTTTGTAATATAGATAAATATATCAGGTAATTAATTAAGTTTAGGGATATAATGAATAATCACACACTTATCGATCTTATTTTTTTACTAAACCCAATGTTTTGCAAAGAGTCGCTAAAATTGTACTTGTGATTTCAACACCTCTAAAATATAATTGTAATCATATTTTGATAAAATAACATAAGCAATTTTTTTCTTTTTTTAATGGCTATGCATAACATTTAAATTATTTGAAGTGCTGCTATCGAGTAAGTCATAAATTAAGTTTTATTGACGGCGGATCGAACGCGCGAAACACTAATAAAACAAAAATTATTAAGACAACTTAGCGATCGCAGCGCCTCACTTATTTTGTCCATGTTTCTGGGACACTATTTTCTACAGCGATCTTTCTCCTGTTCTCTAACCTCCATGATACTTACAACAAAAGAAAGACAAAAGTTTGTATCATCCAAAAATTAAAGACGATAATAAATCTGTTTCAAATGGAACGGACATTTGAAATGTTTTCACTAATCATTTTTCATCTTTATACAGTTGCAATAATAGTAATCAGAATTTTAATACTATTCCTAATCTTATGAATTCTACTAAAAATGCACTACATAACTTAAAATACGAAACTGTGTATACTATGATTGTAAGCTAATAAGGTAATAAGCCATAGGGCATAAGGTTAATAGCGGATTCATTCTTTTGATTTATCTTTAAAATACGGAAATGTTCTAATATGGTGGCGTGAAACCGTTCAACAATTCCATTTTCGTCAGGTGCATGTGGGGCTAATCTATGATGCTAAATTTTATGAAGTCTAACAAACTCTGCAATAAGTTGTTTGGTAAACTCAGGGCCGTTATCGGAAACTGTGGTAACCGGAATGTCATATGTGCAGAAAAATAGTAAGCTTGAGCATATCTAGAAAAAAAAAGAATCTACTATTGTCAAATACTTTTCCCCTTGAATTGATAGTAGTTCTACGTGAACTAAAAGGCTTGTAAGCTGGTGATACAATTTTGAAATTCTGTTTGATAAGATTGCGGTCGTACTTAGCCTGTCCGCATACTCTACAGTCATTAATAAATTTAGTAACATGCTCTCTCATTTTAGGCCAGTATTCGCGG
Organism: Parnassius smintheus behrii; assembly: GCA_036936625.1. Taxonomy (NCBI): domain Eukaryota; kingdom Metazoa; phylum Arthropoda; class Insecta; order Lepidoptera; family Papilionidae; genus Parnassius; species Parnassius smintheus. Next base: position 39,230,822 of record JAUPFT010000011.1, read on the forward strand.
GTCAAAGTCGAGAAACATTCGTTTCTTTTTCCATCGTGATATTTATGAATGATTTCTTGCTGTCTTAGATACTCCCTAACATTTACCAATTTTTGTTAGAATAGGGTTGAGAGATGAACTTTTAAAAATCTTTTGTATAATTGGTATGACAGTGTACATTGCTGAATTTGTATTTATGAGTAATCATGTATTAATTTTTGGATTGACGTATTCTTTTATTGCGTTAACGACATGCTTCTCTATGTTCGATTGAACTATTTGAATCGTAATGCGCGTGTGGGTTTCGAATAGTTTAATGACAACTGGTCTAGCTTTTATGTCGCCTACTATGTTTAAGATTATCTGCTTAGCGGTTCGTCAGAAATGGGAACTTCAAGGATGTGGTTTCCTTTATCTCTATGAACGGTGATGATTCTGAAATCGTTTGGGGCATCGATAGCCGTTATGGTCCTAGAGTTATCCAAAGAATGTACCGTTTTGCAAGGATTAGGCAAAATGGAAAGCAATTCATCCATTATAAAATCTCGTCATTTTGAAGTACAATGTACGATAGTACGTCGGCCTTTGTGTTACACTTTCCCTGCTTATATACGACATAAAGTCATATTCGCTCAATTTTAAATGCCATCTTGTGAGACGCGAATTGGGCTCTTTAAAGTTCATAATCAATTACAAAGGTTTATGATCTGTAATAATTTTGTATTTAAGGCCGAATAAATAGGGCCGGAAATACTTAGTAGCCCCATACGATAGCTAAAAGTTTATTTTTATCGTGCTATAGTTACATTCACTGGAGTTAAGTGTACGAGGAGCATGTGAAATGGGTTTGTCTGAACCGACTGTCTCCTGTGATATGTCTGCACCAATTGCCACGTTTGAAGTATCGGTTGTCAAAATAAAATCTTTACTGAAGTGAGGACACTTTATAATTGGATCATTTATTAAGAGAGTTTTACAGTGCAGTTAATATAAATTTGATTTAATGTTATTTTTGATCCCTTCTTAGACATTGAGTGAGTGGTTTTGTAATACGTGCAAAATCTGGTATACATTTTCTATAGTATTCTAGAAATCCGTGGAAACGCTGAATTTCGGTTGTAGTTTTTGGTGATGGGTATTTTTGATAGCTTTAATTTTGTCTGGTTTGGGTTTAACCCTGTCTTACAAATAACGTTACGTAGAAACTCGGTTTCCAGCTTCAAAACTCTGATTTATCCATCTGAATCTTGAAGTTGGATTCCCACAGCTTTTTAAATACTTTTTCCAGATTAGTCATAAGTTCCGGTAAGAATGTACTGAAGGCATCATACATAGGTCATCTAGATAAACTAAGCAAATTTCGTTCTGTAAATTCTTTAATACGTTGTCCAATACCATCTGAAAGGTTGATGGACTATTTTTCAGGCCCATGGGCATCCATCTCTACCTGATAAAACCCACTGACTATATCGAGCGTGGTGAAATAGTGACATTTGCCTAGTTTATCTAGCACTACGATTATATTAGAAATAGGATATTTGTTGTCGATGGTCTATTCGTTCACCTCCCTGAAGACCACAACAAGACACCATTTTACTTTGCCGGAAACGTCCGCCTTTTTGGGTACAATTCAAATACGAAAGCCTCAGGCAGAATCAGATGGTCTAATTATATTTTACTCAAGTGTCTTATTTATTTGATCTCGGAATTCTTGTCGCACGCATGTTGTAGATCCTATACACATTTGGGATACTAAGTATCGCAGCTTTTGCTCTAGAACAAAACATAATATAAATATTACACATTCTAATAAATATTTATCCTCCCACAGAACTCTGTCAAAAGTCCAATAATATCAAATCCTACGGTGATTGGAGTAGAAAAGGGACACAATCCAACCTCTCGCTCGAATTAGTTTTTAACGCCTTAATGCGCAATCTCATTTACGTACAATATCTTTGTAAACTAATAAGAACATAGTACAGTAGCCATAGCATTTTTCCCCGATACTGTATTTTAGGAGAGGAAATCTGCGCACACAAAAACTATTATCTATCACTACGAAACTCACACTTAACAATTAAAACAACAAAATAATAATTTCAGCGACAGCTTGAATACGGACTCGGATGAGTCGCTCGGTCGATCTGCATATTGTATGAGGGCGAGCGGCCTGTGTTGGTAAACAAATCCGAAACAACACGACCGTTTGACAGCTCACCTAGAAGCTATCACCGACACCCGCCACACGTCACAGTAAAAACAACATCTTTATACATAAAGATTTAAAAGTTTCAACGCACGTATTTTTGCGAGACGATGCCTTAAGAGGTGCATTGCAACCTCCATATTCTGACCCTTACGAAGTGGCCGAACACGGGGATAATACATTTAAAATATGGGTAAAAGGGAAAGCTGTAACAGTATCGATAGACCGTTTTAAATCAGCCTATATACTGACAGACCCCTCACCTAATGCCATCCCTACTTTTTATCCTCAACCTTTTCCTAAAGGGACAACTGTCCCTAAACTGTCCCTGAGTCGCGTTTCTACTGCCGATCAGTGCAGTCGCTTCATAATTATGTGGCGGCTCTAATGCCGAAACTACAATATTTTCGCAGCGTAAGCATACCAACTGCGCGAAAATAATTCGAAATGGCGTGTCAACCTAAACGATCCGATACCGTCGTAGTGAACGAGTTCCAGGCCTTTGTTCAACAAAAATTGGACGTCATGGACCAGGTGTCCCTGGAGCAGATACTGATGACCAGCTTCACCGAGGACGAGATCATCCAAGCGAAGAAGGTGTTAGCAGATTCAGCCGTGACCCAAATCCGTCTTATCACACGTCATAGAGATGGACGCGGTAAGAAAGACCTGCAAGACATCTTCAGACTGTTCAATGAGACTGATCCTGATGACATCCCAACTTTCGTCGCGCGTGATCTCAACAAGCTGCCTCCCGTGACGTTCGATCACGTAGACGTGACCAGATTGTTGAAAGACATCACCACGTTGAAAGCCGAAGTCACCGACCTCCGTTTCAAATTTGAAGAATCGGAACGGGCCGCAACAGAACTGAAGAACGAAGTCACTATGTTGCGCAACATAATTGCTACATCTGCGAATTCACCGCCGTCGCAGAATGTAAATACGACACGCGGTAATCGTAATAGTAGTCATATTTCACCGATGATTGCGACTCCGTCACGCGATATCGTCTGTCAGCGGGTTGATAACCGTGAAACTAGGGCGACCTCGGTCGTCATTGCATCACCACCTCAGCCCTTGACTGAACCCTTGAGTACTCCTCCGCCGAAGCCAACCTGTCAACAAGGAAAGACGTTTGCGGATGTTGCTCGAAAATCTTCGCAACCCTCATGTGGTCGAAAACAAAAGAATGTGGATGCAAAATCAGTTCCTGTGGTGACCCAAACCAAGAAAGAGAATGACGGGTTTATTCTTGTTGAGAAGAGACGTCGGCCGAGACCCGTCTGTAACCAGCGTGGGACCGCCAAAATAAACGCAAGTACAACACTGCGTATTGTGGAGCCCACCATACAGCTCTACATCTCCCGTTTGGACAAAAGTACATCGGGAGAAGACGTCCTGCGTTTCGTGGAAGAACGAAGCCGATGCCGCATAGGGGATTCGATCTCTTTACATTTGCAGCGTCTGGAGTCTAAGAGGTCCACGAACTTCAAATCCTACGTACTCCAGGTTCCTGCAAAATACAAAGAGACATTCCTTGCTCCCGATTTCTGGCCCTCTGGGGTAGTGTTTCGCCGATACAGGGACGCGCCAAAGAAGAAAGTTCCCTAAATAGTGCTATGTTTATATTTTATATATATTTTTAGGTTAAGTTATATATTGCTATGGGCCAATGTTCTTAATTTTTAAGTCCTTGATGCCTGAAATAAAGAAATAAATAAAATAAACCGTCAGAATTAACCGACCCAGCACCAACACCTGTCAAGGAAAACGTAAAACCTACGCGTTTGGGGCGCGTTGTACGTTTCCCTGATTTTTATCGCCCGTGGTAACAGTCTCCGGGGGGGGGGGGGGGGAGTGATGTAGCGTATCTATTTATTTACACACACATTTTAAATAGCCATTTGCATATGTATATAAATAACTCTTAATGCAGTTAAGTTTATCATACACAATCTATAGTATTCATGTATATATTTTATTTACTACGCACTGCATACTTATTTATTATCACTTATATTAGTATTTTATATTATCAAGTCCCGTACGTGGAAGGCACTCGCGTAGAACCGGTTCCCCGGTCGACCAGCCGCGGTGCATAGTTTAGAAGACGCGCCAGTTAGCAACGAGACCTTTATACGTGTAAAAGCGCAGGTCGCTCCTTGCTCCGTCGCTCGATTGTTAACATACTTTGATCCGTAAATATAAGTAGTGAAAGACTGTTATCCCATAAGTTAATTTTATTATTGAACTATTAATATTATAATACCGTAATTTACTATCGTTCTCTTCTCCTTCTTATTTTAATAATTGTGTGTGTGTATATTTATCGTAATAAACTAAATTATTCGGAATCTGTGAACATTATTTAAATTACCTAATAGTTATACGAACATTACATCTTACATTACTACAGAGGTAACGGCAATAGGCCTATAGTTGGACAGATCAGAGCGGTTACCTTTTTTAGGGATCGGGTGCACGAGGGCTGTCTTCCATGATATCGGGACTATGCCGAGGAAGTAGAAGTAACGGAAAAGACGCGTTAAAACCGGTGCCAACTCCGGAGCACACGTATTCAGCACAATAGGAGGGACGTTATCCAGCCCACTCGACTTGTTGACGTCCAGGTAGAGGAGTGCTCTGCGCACTGAGTACACTGAGCGATGAAACAGGACATCCTGCACAGAGCACTCACTTCACGGATGGTCGGCGGTGTGATCTCCTAGTTTTAAGCTATTGCATAGCTTCTATCGCGGGCCTTGGGCGCGGGGACCGAATCCAGAAATTTATTCCGCCGTAACGAAAAAACCTCACGCTCCCCACTCCGACGGGCATGGAGGTGTGGCTTGAAGGCCGTGCATTGTCTAACGTCGTTTCTTTTCGGCAGTCTTCGACACGGTGTTTGTGTATAAAGTGTTTTGAATATGAATGAAAATGAACAAAGTGCATTTCTTATTAATGAAGAAAGTCACGAAATAATAGTGAAAGAAAATGAGTGAGTACTCTATATACGTACATTTTATTATTATCACAAATGCAGTACTAATTTTGAATTGAAAATATAATACTGCTATAAAGATAACCTAGATTTTTGATATTAAAATGAGTGATATTAAAAGTAGCCCTCTTTATATACACACAAACACACACACGAGTATAGTTTAAATTCTCAATATATATATATATATATATATATATATATATATATATATATATATATATATATATATATATATATATATATATATATATATATATATATATAACAGATGGGCCGAAATTCGGTACAAGAAAAATAATACCTACTCGCACTTATTTTAACTGAAATATAAGGTGCTTCTAAACTACAATATGCCATGGCTGCAACTGGTGGTTCTACTCATGATACTGTACCACTTTCCCCAAGGAACCCATAGTCAATTCTCAAAAAAAATTGCACTTTGTATGGAGATCGGTCAGCTGAGTGGCCAAGTCTCCATACAAACAACCGTGGCATATATTTTATAAGCGCCTTATATAACAACATTAGATACCGTAAAATAAAAGATATTATTTTTACTCACTCATGGTCAATTATTTATTTATTTATTTCGGAACATTGTAAATGTAAACCTTATATTAAATCAGTTCCTATCTTATCATTAATCTTAATCTTAGTTCTTAACCTTAATCTTAGTTAATTAGTTATTAATCTTAGAAATCCCTGCCTAATTAATAATTAGCCATATTAAAAAAATGAAATAAACTTTGTATTCTCCTAGTAAACATCTGGATAGGAGTCCGTAAATTAAATAAAAAATTAATGTTTTTGATTCAACATTTATTAACCTCAAGTATTTTTCATTACAATTAAAGGGTATTTGTTTTCAACAATCAAATTTAATAATCAATGTACTTTACATCTATCTCGTTCTAATGTCATTTAGTGAAAAGAGAAAGCGACTTTAAGTATTTCTCAGATTGTAATTTGGGCAAACACTACACATTGATTATTGCGTAAATCGGACCAAAAATTTATATTCAAAAACTGAAGGTAGCCGTGGTAACTATGACATTGGGACTTGAAACGTCTCAGTGACATCATCTCCCGCGACCATGAGTACTGTAAAGCACCCGAAACGTCGGGAATTAAAAATTAGTTAAAATAAGTTAATTAAACGCGATAAAATCTGAACTTGACAGTGTGTGAATGTTGCAAGTAATGTATGATTGAGAGACAAGGTATGAATGGTTTTTTACTCAATTTAAATTCATGTGTTACGTAATAATCCGATCCGACCGTAATAATAATCGAGCCGATCGAGCTAAAATGTTAAAAGCAATTAAGAGGATAAGGTATTTTGCTATCGTGATAAGATCAGGCATTCCACTGCGTTAAAGAGACAGTTTAAATGCTAGGGTAGGAATGTATGTATATTAGGAAAGACAAAGTTACCTATAATTAAAAGAAGGAGAGTACAAAAATCTCTTATATACTCCAAAAAGTCCCGCAGGATTCAATTAAACAAATTGCAGGGGTATATGTACTTATTTCCAAGCTAAGTGCGAAGCGCCTCGTAAAAAATGATACTCGTAAATATGAAACTATGCTATTGCATAGTGTTATATTGGAATTTCATGCCAATATAACACTATGCTATATATGCTCATATTTTTCCAAAATAATGTTGAAATTACTTATAAATGTCTTAGTTAGAGGCTATATCAAGGTAAGATTAAGAAAATGCTATTAGGTTCTTGTTTTAATTATAAATTAGTGAAATATTGTAAAATTTGGATCTCGTATGAAAGAAGCAATTTTACCTAAAACTTTGTAAGAATTCTTTTAAGATTCTATTTCCTTCATTAAACTGTTTCACCATTTAAAATAGATAAGAGTAGTTAATACCTACATTAAAAAATCTGTATTTAGCGTTTTGAAATATAATAAAGTTAATACTACTTACTATTTTGAGTTATTAAAGTATACATTATGTAACGTAATTAACGCACACCCTCAGACACCCCAATTAGTATATTATGTTATAATCATAATACATACACTGAATTTTTAGTTAAACATTTTTATGCATTGATTATTTATCAAATTAGTTATAATTATTCCAGAAGAATATAGTGGTCACAGTACAAAACGAACACAAAGACTTTAACATCCTTGGAATAAAGTTCATTTTTCTTTATTATCATCGAATGACAGAATATTTGACTATTTGATTTGCGCCATTTTGGCGCTGACAGCAGAAGTGCACGTCCACGGAACTAATAATAGGGATGTCAGTATGACAAAATATATCGATAAAAATTCTGTACCCTACCTATACCCTAAATAAATAGAATGGACTCTATGGATAGATGGACTCTACTCGTAACGTCCATTCTATTTATGTATCATATTAATATAATGCTATTATCATTCATCATCATTTAAACCCTTCACAAGTTCACTGCTTAACATAGGCCTCCCCCAAGGAATGCCACAAAGTACGGTCCCGAGCCACCTGCATCCATCAACTTCCGTCATGTCTTACCAGGTTTTCACTCCATCCACTTCACCTGCCAGTACGAGGCTGCCACTTGAGAACCTTTTTTCCCCATCGGTTATCGGTTCTTAGAGCTACATGGCCGGTCAATTGCCACTTCAGCTTACTAATCCATTGGGCTTGTACTGCCGATACCCTCATTCCTAAGACTATCCTCCTAAGCTTTCCAGTTTCGACAGTGCCACGTATTCTAGTGGGCTTAACATATCGCAATCCATGGGTTCTTGATCGAACACTTAATTGCCTTTTTCGGTAGATGTTGCGCAAGATGAAACTGCCAAAAACCGTGATGTAAATGATGGCCAGAATTTGTAAATAAGAAATAAACTAAAGTAGGGCCACTACGAAGTTAAAGCACAAATTAAATCTTGAGACTCGAGATAGATTTAAATCTCTAAAATCGCACTTACTAAAACCTCATGGTGTTTTACCTCCGCCGCAAATTGACAGGGCCACGGAAACGCTCTCATGCACACCCGCGGCACCTCCGACGACAGCCGCCCAATGGCAGCTTAGTTGCTGACTTCGCGGCCTCTGACTCCACCTGCACTACGGACTCCCCGAGACCGATATGTGAAAGCTAGAAAAAAACGAGCACTTGGAAGCATCAAGTGGTGCACCAAAGTCGCGAAGGATAGTCGAGTTGCATCGCATCGCCAATCGCCATACCAACACTCTTCTTCCCTGACGACTCCACCTCGACTGCAACGATACAGGGAGAGGAATCTCCTCTAGCCGCAACCCACTAACACACATCTAACGTGGCTCGACATCATCAGGTAACCTTTCGACACTTGGCTATGGCCCATTAGTTTATGGAAAAATGTGGAAAGAAGAAATAAAAAAAAAACATTCGAAATAATAATCTAATAATTTTATACCTACTGGGACTGGTAGTACCTGAAAATATTGTCGGTATACTGCACTTTTTCAAAGTGGTGCAGTTCTCATGTCTAATAAAACAGTCGTGTGTGAAATATTCAGAACAAATATGATCATTTTGTTTTGGACGCCAATTCATATTATTTATGCTTTTAAGCCATAATTTTAGTCTAGGTTCAGTTGGAAACCTGTTAATTAATAAACATTTGATAATCATCTGTTGTTGGCGACTTTGTTTGTTAACAGATATGGGTAGGAAAAACATCAATAAGTATTATAGATAAGAAACGCGACAACCCTATTGAATTTTATTGTTTATCATAACTCAGTAATATACAGACAAACATGTTGGTATATATGATAATAGTAACAAGTTTTTAAGTATTTATATTATCAAATAGTTTTAATTTGTTAAATATTAGCTGCAAATTCACTTATTTGTGAAATGTTATAGCACTTCCCTTTTGGTAACGAGTTTTACAGATTACGCACACTCTCATTATTATTAAAATAGTTCTTATTATGTAACTAATATTATACACAATCTAACAACATAAAATACTTTCGTTTTTTAGTTCAAAAGTTCAAAATACAGTTTTTTTTTAATATGCTAATTTAAATAAGACAACAGACTTTGGCATATTATGTCAATTTTTGTTTCCAAGACGACCGTTAGGTGCTTCAAATTGGCACAGACATTTTGTATGGTATAGCCAGTCCAGCGTACTTAAGAGTTCAGTGACTTGTACACATAAACAGTTAGCTTCACAGATACTACTTACCGACGGCAGTTTAGGGACTATGCTTTAGCACGTAGCGATCGTTCTCCTTCTCTCTTGCGATTTTTATTTATTTCCAAAATTAAAAGAAACACTTCAAAGGGAACATTTTATGGACAAGCAGTGGCTGCGTTTCAAAATGCCGTCGAAGAGACCCCTAAGGACGAGTGGGCAGTGCTTTTCTTAGTGGTTCCATCGGATGCAGCGATGTATTGATGTAAATGGACACTATTTTGAAAAGATATAATATAACTGAAAACTTACTAGTTTGTTCAGTTTTTCATTTTCTAAGAACTTTCGGTGTCACTCTCATAGGTACTTTTCGTTCTAAGGTTTTGAACCTATGCTAGAAAAGAAAAGAGCATGTGACGTGTAACAGGGTCGACAGCAACATTTTTTATCATGTTCTAACAAAGGTAACTGTAATATGTGTATGAATAAAGAAAAACTTGTGACTGTCTTTTAGTATACGTTAGTACTCTTATTAGTTTGTGGTCGACATGCCTATTGTTGATATTTTGTATATTTTCCGATAACATCCGGTTGGTAAATACTCTGTTTTGTTATTGACTATGGATTTGACTTTTGCGGAAGTCAAATCCAAACCCTATTTCATTCTTGCTATAAATGCTGTAAGGGTAGACAGTGAAGAGGTCATTCGTAGATCAACAGTCGTAACGCATAGACGTGTATTGTGGAATCTATGTAAATGATACTAGATTAGTGAAGTGTTCACTACGGTTGTGATAAATTGTTTCGGTGTGTGATAATAAGTGGATACATGTATTGTAAAGGCTAATGCCACATGAAATATACAATTGTTTAACAACAAGCATTTAATTTGATGTACCGCCATTCCTGTGCAAAAGTTCGTCGTAAGTAAAGAGTTTTAAAAGAATATATATTTTTACCCTTTCTTAGTTAATTTATTAAGCATGGCTACGAAACTTTTCTTTCTCGATTTTGAGGAAATAATAGTCTGAATTTTAGTAATATTTTTCGTAAAACTGAAATATAATCAATTACGAAAATATGCAAATTATACCAGTTTTTTTTAACTAGTATAACGCTTTCAACTTAGGAAAGGATCATAATATATATGGTTGGCCCAAATAAATAATTGACTTGTCAGTCTACATAATATGTGGTATGTTATTAGTATTTAACTTTAGCTGAACATTTTTAAATGAAATATGTCAAAGAAAAGAACACAAACGTCATTTTCACTATAATATGAACATTAATTGTTTTACGAATAAGTAGTTAGCTTCACTAAATTAAGTTATAATTTTTTTGTACTGAAACAATTACTTCTTTTTATTTCATGAGTCATCATGTCTAAACGGATCGGCAATCATTACCGAGAGCTGAGATCTCGTTCGCGAGATGAGCTACGAGAGACAAGATCATCAAAGTCCTGGCGTCGAGCCGATCGTAGCACGTTCAGGCGTGAGCGTTCTCGGTCGATAAGCAAGCGCAAGGAGAATAAATCCCGGCACCATCGCCACCAGCGGCGACGAAAGACTTCAAGCAGCAGTTCACCCGCGTCAATAGATGAACCAAGGTACAATGAAACGAAATTATTTGAAAAATTTATAGGCGTTATGAAGGATTTCAAGAACGTAGGTGATCGTGATTAATTATCCTGTCTTTAATAACGTTATTCCTGAATTCGACCCGCTTTGTAAAGAACAATCAATAGACGCATGGATCCATAAGATTGAAGAGTGTGCCCAAATTTATAATTGGGATGAAAGACAAATTATACATTACTCCTTGCCTAAATTAAATGGGGTAGCAAGAACGTGGTATCAGGGCTTACCTACTTTACTTTTTTCCTGATCTGAATGGAAGTTCAAACTAAAGGAGTCTTTTCTTCACGTGATAACTACGCAGAATTATTAACAGATATTCTCAATAAGAGAGTTCGTTTTGGTGATTCGCTAGAACCTTATTATTCAAAAATGAACTTACTCAATCGTTGTGAGATATTTGGAAAAAGGGCCGTCGATTGTTTGATTGCTGGCATTGACGATAGGGGTATTAGATTAGGGGCACAAGGTGCAGAATTTGGCGAACCTGGATAAGTGCTAAAATTTTTCAAATATACTAAAACTGATCAAAACAAAAACTCCAATGATAAATTTTTATTAAAGGACAGAGAACGTCAATCAAATACTACGATACTTAACAATACACAACCTATTTCGAAACCTAACGCATCGCACAGGCCTAATTACAGTCAAATGTCATGCTTTAATTGTAAAGAGATAGGACATCCATTTTTCGTTGTAATAAACCTAAGATTAGATGTAATAATTGTAATTTTCTGGGACATATAACCTCTGAGTGCCCTAGGGAGAATCGAGGTACCAAGGAAGGAAATCTAAAATCAGTTCTTATAGTAGATAACACGGTAAATACGAGTAGTAAATATAAGATTCCATTGGAAATTAATGGCCACCTTACGAACTGTCATGTCGATCTCGGCAGTGAGGGTACCTTGATCCACCTTAGTACAGCTCAAAGCCTAGGACTAAACTGGCGGCAAGTTGAAGGCCCAGTGCTCAGGGGATTAGGAAATACACCCTATAGACCATTAGGTAAAGCCCTAGTGACTATAGAGGTTCAGGGTGTCCAGGAAAATAATGTGAAAGCCCTTATTATAGATGATGCCTTAATTAATTGTCTTGTTCTCCTGGGACATAGTTTTACAGAGAGACCTAATTTACAAATAATAAAAACAGATACAGACATTATATTTAGAAGATTAGTCAATACGGATTTGCAAAAGTACACTTTATTTTGTTCAACTTTTTTAATAATACAGACTGCTGAAACAAAGTTAGTTCGTGTGAAAGGTAAAGACCAAAATTATAATGGCAAAGTTTATGTCAATGGGAGTATTAGGCGCTTAAACAATGGTGAAGCATATTATCTATTCCCCGGAGAATACAATTTGTGCGGAGGTTCTGGGGGGGTTCTTGTACAAAATATTGGAGATAAGGAGGTTAATTTTAAAATTGGACAATTATTAACTAGGAGCATGGTAATTGGCGAAGCACTTTGACAAAAAGAGACCTAGTACCACGGATCGCCAGATGGTGGATCCAGTTTATGGAGTTAGATTGTGAAATAGAGTATCGGCCTGGGGAAAGGATGGCACATGTGAACGCGTTAAGTAGGGGAGCAGTAGAAAGTACTGGAAATAATGAGCGGGCCCTAGACGTTCTTAATGTTGGTACAGAAGATTGGTTAATTACAATTCAGCAAAATGACGATGAAATTAAACGTATTGCGTGAATCCTTCAAAGTCCAGTGACGAAAGAAGTAACGGATATTTTTAAGAATTTTAAGTTGCAAAACGGGTGAGTATACAAAGTTATGAAAATGGGTGGTACCCAAAGGTGCTAGGTGGCAAATCCTTAAAAGCAACCATGACGATATTGGTCACTTTGGGTACAACAAAACACTTTCTCGTATCAAGGAATCATATTGGTTTCCCAAAATGCGTCGGTTTATAAAAAAGTATATTGCAGTATGAAATGTGCTCAACATAAAGTACCTGGTGGAGCTAAAGCGGGAGAACTCCATCCAATTCCAACGATTGATAAACCGTTCCATACGATCCATGCGGACCATTTGGGCCCTTTTATAAGAACAAAACGCGGAAATACATACATTCTTGTAATCGTAGATGCATTTACAAAATATATAAACCTCACACCAGTTCGAAACACTAAAACTACCATGTCGATTAGAGTATTTCGCGAGCATATCAGCTATTTTGGAACACCGTTTAGGCTTATTACAGATCAAGGGACTAGTTTTACTAGCATTCAATTTAAATCGTATATCAAATCTTGTGGAATAAAACACGTGTATAATGCTGTGGCAACGCCAAGTGCCAACGGCCAAGTTGAGTGCTATAATCGTTCTTTTCTAGCAGCTCTCGCAACAATGAATCACGATAAACCAAACGGTATTTGGGACGAACATCTGCCCGACATTCAGCCTAGGCTCAACACAAACATACACGCAACTACAAAAAGACTCCAACTGAACTTCTATTTGGGTATAAAGTAACGAATCCAAGTCAAGGCATATTACGAAGTTATTTTAGAAGTAGCACCCGATACCACAGCAAATAATTTAAATGAAATTAGAGCCGAAGCTAATGAACTTATTAAAAATCAACAAAATAAAGATAAAGAAAGATATGATAAACATAGAAATAACGGGGTTAGATTTAATAAAGGAGATTTAGTAAGAGAAATTAAAGCAGTTACTGGTGTAGAAGGGCAATCAAAAAAAACTTGAACCGAAATGTCAAGGACCTTATAGGATAAAAAAAAGTATTACCAAATGACCGTTTCATAATCGAGGACACTCCTTTATCAAGAAAGGGGAGGCGTTACGAGGCTGTTGTGGCCATTGATAAAATTTTTCCATGGATCATGTTTAATCATAATGCGTCTACTGATTGTGATGAGAATTCAAGTAATAACAATAGCGATAGTGATGATGAATAAAAAGAAAAGACTGATTGTTGTATGAGATAAGTTTTAGGTTCTGAGTGAGGGTCGTTATCCCTAGCCAAGGTCTTCGGCTGGAGTAGCAATACCCACTCTTGTGTCTGCAATCGATGGCATAGATTGTCTGCTCAAGTGTGAGGGGTCGTTATCCCCTGACTAAGGTAATGTGTCGGTATGCACTCCCACTCGTTATTAAACGTACATAAGATAATTTATATAAGTTGAAAGATGAAATGTAAACAAAAAGAAAGTTAATTGCATAATTGATTTAAATTATAATGAACCTATCCTTAACCATAAGAAATCTATTTAGCTTTTAAGAGCCTTAGAAACTATTACTTCTGGTTTTATGTTACAATAAATTATATTTTAAGATTTAATACAAAATGTAACTAGCGTATTAAATAAACTAATTAAAGATCTATTAGGATCCAAATATGGTTGAATATTAAAGTGATTTGATGATTTTTTGTCTTCACTACCGTATATTTCAGCTTCTTAAATCAACGTGATATGATAATAATAATAATAAATAGATTAACTTATAATAGCAATAAGTAGATTAACTGTGTTATTGCAAATTTATATATTTTTTGTATTATATCTAAATTATGATTATATATGATTATGAACTAACTGAATTACTTAATTGTTAATGTAGATATAAAATCGCAACGAGGGACTCGTTGATAAACGGATGGCCGAGTTGTTGACATTTTGTATATTTTCCGATAACATCCGGTTGGTAAATACTCTGTTTTGTTATTGACTATGGATTTGACTTTTGCGGAAATCAAATCCAAACCCTATTTCATTCTTGCTATAAATGCTGTAAGGGTAGACAGTGAAGAGGTCATTCGTAGATCAACAGTCGTAACGCATAGACGTGTATTGTGGAATCTGTGTAAATGATACTAGATTAGTGAAGTGTTCACTACGGTTGTGATAAATTGTTTCGGTGTGTGATAATAAGTGGATACATTTAAAGGCTAATGCCATATGAAATATACAGTTGTTTAAAAACAAGCATTTAATTTGATGTACCGCCATTCCTGTGCAAAAGTTCGTCGATATTAACACTATGAGGCATAGTGAGGCATAGATAAATAAATATGTAGCAAACTAGAGTGAGGCGTAGCGTATATATCGTAACAGGTAAAAAACCAGGTATCTTAAAATAGTAGACTGTAACTGTTTCAAGAAAACTGAAAGAACAGCTCCTGTTCCACGAAAGAACAAATCCATTAAAAACAGTTACAAGTTTTCAGTTTTTGTTTATTTATACATACACAGTTTTTTAGAATAAGATGAAAAACGTCACAAGCTCTTTCCTTTTATCGCATTGGTTCAACACTTTTGAAAGAGAAGTACCCTATGGAAGTATTTTAAAATAGCAAACTGTCACTGTGATAAATAAACTGAAAGAACAGGTCCTGTTCCACGAGATAACAAACACACTAAAAGCACAAACTAATAAGAGTACTAATGGTGGAGCGACGAGCCTAGGGTTACCGAAGTCTAATTCCCCGGTCGAACCTTAAGCCTATTACGCGAGATATTAACTAAAGTGGACTGTATATGCGAAATGCTTCTACGCTTACATAAGATGGCTACTATAGGACGCGGTACAATGCACTCGCTCTTCCCTAAAAACAAACTATTATTTGCCAAATCTATGAAAGGTATCCTGCGTGATTAGGAGAAAACAAAATTGGAGCGGATTAACACAATTATATCAAGCAGAAACTATTAGGAATGTTCACTCACTGGGGTGGTTCTTCTATGCTGTTGGGCACTATAGCTGCGACTTCTGGATCTTCTTCTGGGTAGACTCTCTGCCTTTCTTGTCCGATGACGCGTCGGAAGAGAGTGCGGTGCGCGACTATTTCTCACACGAGGTGAGGCGGGTTTCCTGGAACTCGACTGCTTCCAGGCTAAAGCGGTTCTACTAGTGGTGTGGTTCCAACGACGAGCGCGGCGGGAAGAGAGCGCGCGTCGGTCACGCGTGCCTTTTATTCCTTCGGTTGCGATGATTACGTGATATTCTAGAATCATCTTCTTTCCCCTCCCACCCCACCACTCCGATGTGTCGATAGGAGGGTATGAATGATATCGTTTAGAAAAGGATAAACGATTTGGCAAATCCCTACCGTCAAAATAAATACGAATGGTTTTTCGCGCAACCATCTCCCCCGCCCTTGAAGGATTTCCTTCAAAATTAACTAAAACAACTAGAGCTAAGATCAAACTAACAAAATAACTAACTAACGCTAAGATTACCCAAATTCAACTTCAATTTCTAATTTAGAAAGCTAATTTAAATTATGGAAGAGGCAAGGGGCACAAACGGACAACAGGACGCAGGTAAGACCCAACCGTGGTCTTAACGCGAGCTACCCTAATTGCTCCGTCGGAACCGGGAAAGACCTCTTCAACAATTCCTAACGGCCAATGGAGAGGCGGCGTGTTCTCTTTGGTGAGCACAACTACAGTTCCTACAGCTAAAGCCTCAGTTGCTGTGTTCCATTTTTGCCGAGACTGCAAAGTATGCAAGTATTCCATCCTCCATCGTTTCCAAAACGATTGCACTAACCAGTCTAATAATTTGTGGCGTGCGGAAATGCTAAGTCTGTTCTCATCCATATCTGCGGCGGGCAAATACTTTAAAGGCGTTAAATTCAAAAAATGTGCTAGAGTTAGAGCCAGCGGTTCCGAGGGGTCACTAGACAACGTACGGCAAAGTGGGCGGCTATTCATTACGCATTCAATTTGAGCGAGCACCGTACACCATCGAAGGACAAAATTTGATCTCCTATTACTCTGTATAAGTGACTCTTTAGACTCTTAATATTAGTCTCCCAATTGCCCCCAAAATGACTCGCGGCTGGGACGTTCGGAGACCACTCAATGCGGTTCTCGGCTAGAATGTGAGCGAACTCCGAATTATAATACTTGCTAGCTAAGAGCTCATGTAGTTCTGATAAAATACGTTTTGCACCGACGTAGTTCGTACCGTTATCCGAATACAATTTACTCACAGGGCCACGGTGGGAAAGAATTTTTTTAAATGCACCCATAAAGCCTGCTGTGCTTAGATCACCAACGAGTTCTATATGCACCGCTCGAGTAGTTAGACATACGAGAATGCAGACGTAAGCCTTTGTGGATCCTATACCACGCCCGCGAGTGATCGTGACCTTAAACGGATCAGCGAAATCAGACCCGGTGTGCGTAAAGGGCTTTACTGATTGTATTACTCTACAAGATCTAAGTTCCGCCATTTCCGGAAATGACTGCTTGGGGCGTACCCGAAAGCAAGCTATACATCTGTGCACCCGATTGCGTATTAAACTACGTGCAGAAAGAATCCAATAATTCTGACGCAAGATCGACATCAGCAAGTCGGGGCCAGCGTGCGAGTTCAATTTATGATGGTAATCGACTAATAAATTCATGATATGGTCTTTACGCGGTAAAACTACAGGGTGCCGTTGGTCGAAAATCAACTGCGAGTTGGACAAGCGTCCACCTACCCTTACAATCCCATCCTGTAAAAATGGCTTAAGGCATTGAAAGGCGCGACTACAAGCTCTATTCGATTGTAATCTTGTAATTTCTTCAGAGAAATGCGCACGTTGAAGTTCACGCAACACTAGCGACTCGGCATAGTTGTAATCGAACGCTAAGACATACGAACGTCGCGGTATTTTAATTTCTCTTAGTAAAGGAAGTTTCTCTCTAAAACGCTGCCACAACCTAACAATGCTGTCAGGCGGCGAGTCATCCCAATCGCATTCAAATAACCAAAGTTGTTTAATCAAAAGCTTAGCGTATAATACCACCGGAGCTACGAAACCCATGACGTCCCATAATCTAGCAACGCATGACAGTAATGTGCGCTTTGTGCACTTCTCTACGGGCGGATTTACCTTAAGGCTAAACACGTCGGACTCTGGTGACCAACACAGACCGAGCACCTTGTGTGTATCAGAATCGTCGAATTCCTTTATCGCCGAAGGACGGTGTGGTAGTGGGATTGTATCTAAAACCGGACGCGAATTACAAGTCCACTTGACAAGATCGAATTGACCCGATTTCATGAGCTTTATAACCTCTGCGGTGGTTAGGGTGGCCTCCTCCACGCTATCAACCGAGTATACAAAATCATCCATATATAATCCACATTCAATTGCCCTCTTAGCTTTAGGATAAGAGGGACCTTCATCGTGGGCGAGCTGTCTCACCGTGCGTAACGCATGAAATGGGCTCGACTTTAAACCAAAACAAACGCGGTTAAATTCAAACACCATTAGAGGTTCCTTTTGGGTTGAAACGATATAAAATGCGTTGGAATCTACGGTCGCATTCACGGGCCCCTATGCAAAGGAACATTTGGCGAATATCGGCGGATAGTGCTATACTAAACAAACGAAAATTGGCTATTATATTAAATAAACTGCACTGTAAATTTTGCCCACTATAGAGGATATCGTTAAGGGACAGGTGAGTGCTAGTTTTAGCACTAGCGTCGAGCACTACACGTAACTTAGATTTTTTTTTTTTATAGAAGAGGGGGCAAACGAGCATGCGGCTCACCTGATGTTAAGTGACTACCGCCGCCCATGATCAACCGCAATACCAGGAGAATTGCGGGTGCGTTGCCGGCCCTTTAGAAAGGAGTAAGCTCTTTTCTTGAAGGTCCCCAGGTCGTATCGGTCCGGAAAAATCGCCGGTGGTAAACTATTCCACAGAGAGGTTGTACGTGGAAGAAAACTCCTTGTGAAACGTACAGTGATGGACCGCCAAGCATCCAGATGGTGTGGATGGTATCGGGACGTTTGCCGTGTAGTGCGTCCACGAAATTTGGCGGCTGGGATTAATCCGAACAATTCCTCAGAGCACTCCCCGTGATAGATGCGATAAAATACGCAAAGAGATGCAACATCTCTTCGCAGCGCCAGTGAATCGAGCCGATCGGAAAGCACTCGGTCGTCGACGATTCGAGCCGCTCTGCGCTGGATGCGGTCAAGTGGAAGGAGCTGGTACTGGGGAGCCCCAGCCCAGAGATGGGAACAGTATTCCATGTGCGGCCGAACCTGCGCCTTGTAAAGTTGCAGGCGGTGTGCCGGCATGAAATACTGTCCCGCTCTGCTGAGCACACCAAGCTTTTTAGAGGCCAATTTGGCCTTCCCTTCCAAGTGACCACGAAACTGCACGTCACTCGATATGTCGACGCCGAGGATTCCGATACTGGCTGAGGCAACAAGGGGAGTGCCTTGAAACTGAGGGGATACGACAAAGGGGTTCTTTTTAGCGGTTAACGCGCAAACTTGTGTCTTCTGGGGGTTAAACTGGACTAGATTTAGTCGTCCCCAATCCGAGACTCTGTTCAGCAAATACTCGACTTCAGACACAAGTTTGTCCCGGCACTCGGAGACGTTTTCCCGAGAAATATTGGCTCGGCCGGTGTAAAGAGCATCACCAGTGCTGTCATCCGCATAGCAATGAATGTTACGGGTATGCAACATATCATTGATATGCAGAAGAAACAGCGTTGGCGATAGCACGCAGCCCTGTGGAACACCAGCATTAATAGGCTTGCAATCGGAGCTTGCACCGTCTACAACGACCTTGATGCTCCGATCTGCAAGAAAGCTGGTGATCCAATCGCATAATTTCTCGGGAAGCCCATAGGAAGGGAGCTTCGAAAGAAGCGCTTTGTGCCAAACCCGATCGAAGGCCTTCGCAATGTCCAAACTAACGGCCAATGCCTCCCCCTTGAACTCTACTGCCTCCGCCCATCTGTGAGTGAGGTAGACCAGAAGATCACCAGCTGACCGACCACGGCGAAAACCGTATTGGCGGTCACTAATCAGCTGGTGATCCTCAAGATACCTCATGAGCTGGCAGTTCACAATGGACTCCATTGTTTTGGAGAACAAGGAGGTGATGGCGATTGGCCGGTAGTTGGACGGGTCTGAGCGGTCGC
Organism: Parnassius smintheus behrii; assembly: GCA_036936625.1. Classification (NCBI taxonomy): domain Eukaryota; kingdom Metazoa; phylum Arthropoda; class Insecta; order Lepidoptera; family Papilionidae; genus Parnassius; species Parnassius smintheus. The sequence goes on from JAUPFT010000011.1 coordinate 39,250,741, forward strand.
CTTTTTTAGGGATCGGGTGGACGAAAGCCGTCTTCCATGATTTTGGGACTACGCCTAGGGAGTAGGAGTACCGGAAAAGACGCGTTAAAACCGGTGCCAACTCTGGAGCACACGTCCTCAGCACAATTGGGGGGATTCCGTCAGGCCCACTCGACTTGTGGATGTCCAGGGAGAGGAGTGCTTTGCGAACCGAGCGCTGTGTGAACTGCACTTCTGGCATGGAGCACTCACACCGCGGGATGGTCGGCGGCGTACTCCCCCCGTCATCGAGAGTCGAGTTAGACGCAAAGAAAGAGCCTAGAAGATCGGCTTTCTCCTTTGCAGTATGGGCCAGTGAGTCGTCCTCCCTGTGCAGAGATGGAAGAGATGGCTGACAGAAATTCCCCTGGACAGCCTTGGCGAGAGACCAGAATGCACGGGTTCCAGAAGGAAGGCGAACTAGTTTCTCGCCAATTCTGCCTATGTGCTCTGACTTTGCCTTGGCAATGACTCTTTTGAAGGACCTAGAGGCGGAATTATACTTCTTTTTTAGAGTGCTGGTGTTTACATCCCGGGACGCTGATGCATCAACCCAGGCTTGGTAGCACTCCTGCTTATAGCATGATGCTATTTTACAGGAGCGACCAAACCATGGCTGAGATTTGCCTCCAATGGGCACCACAGAGGAAGGAATAAAAAGTTCCATACCCTGAAGTACCACATCAGTAACAGAATCCGCAACAACGTTGGGATCATCCGGCGAGAAGCAAACCCGCCCCCAAGGGTAGGATGCAAAGAAAGACCGCATCCCATCCCAATCGGCTGACCTATAGTGCCAAACACGGCGGCAGCCTGCAGAATGCAACCGCGATTTCAGCGTGAGTGGCACAACACTCCGGACCAGACAATGGTCCGAGGAGCCTAAAGGGGCGTCGACGGAAATCTGATATCCGTCCGGGTGAGAGGTCAGCAGAAGGTCCAACAGGGAAGGTGCATGATCCTCCACATCTGGAATCCGCGTAGGCGAAGTAACCAGTTGTGTCAGACCATATGCCAAGGCAAAATCATGAACAGATCTCCCCGCATGATCGGTTAAACGTGAACCAAGCCATTCGGCGTGATGGGCGTTAAAGTCGCCGAGGATCACGATCTCTGCGGAGGGGATCTGCTGTAGCAACGAATCTGCAGCCATTTGGACGTGGTCGAAGAGTCGGTCTGTTTCGGCATTACCGCTATGGGACCTATAGAGGCACCCATAGACGCGCGGATGGTCGTCGCTGTCTACGCGTAGCCAAAGGATGGACAGGTCCGAACCTTCAAGTCTGCCGAGGCGTCGAGAACAGATGTCCTCTCTGACGTAAACGCAAACTCCAGCCCGAGGCACAAAGGAGTGTTCCAGTTTGTACACCGGGTAGGAGAGATACGAGACATCAACCGGAGAGGACACCTGTGTCTCGGTCAGAAAGAGCAGAGCCGGCCTCGCCGTCTCGAGATGGTAGTGGACGGCGTTTAGGTTAGAGTGAAGTCCCCTGATATTGCAGAAATTCACGGACAGCGTGGCAGGGGTCGCCTTGGTTTTGTTGCTCCGTTTGCCCCGAGCAGTTGTAGTCTTGAGTTTTGCCCCCCCCCCCAGAATACGCGGGGCAGCCTGAGCACCCACGCTCAGAAGTGGAGAAACATGGTCGTGGATGCTCAGCGAGGGATTCTCCAGGGGTGCTGGTACCCTCCTGGGGTAGTCTATCATTATTTAATTCCGCTACCATGTTGATGGGGGGGGGGGGGTTTGGGCCTCCGGCCACCTGCACTCACCAGACGAAACGCGGAAGCAGAGCTTCCACTTCACACCGGTATTCTGTGAGGTCGTGGTACCACCCCGGTTTGAGCCGGCCCATACGTGCAACAGCAAAGCTGCCGCGTGGCTCTACCACTGTTAGAGCCACGTAGATGTAAGTTTATCCTCCCTAACGACCCCGTGGTGTGGTATGAAATACGACGGTGTGTCTTCGTAGTTATCAAATTTCGAAGCCACAAGTGATATGTAACCTTCTTTTATATATTCGTTAAAGACGCCGTCATAAGCTTCCTTTAACTGGGGTGAAGTGAGCATCCTACGTTCCAAGCTGTAGAAACGTTTTTCCGCCATGTGACGTGAATCGCCGAGAGATAAAACATCTCCTTTAAAGGGTAGCGTTACACTATATCTACCGTCGCGATCACGAACGCTCGTGCGAACGTAAATTTCCTCGCATAATCTGTCATCTGAGCTAGCTATGTGTGGGACGTTCACCTCCTCCATCTCCCAAAATTTGCGGACTAACGACTCGAGCGGTTCGACAGCCATACCACAATAAGAGGTTGCCGAAATACTATCTATGATGGGGGTGGAGCCAACGATGACATAGCCCAATACGGTTTCCAGTGCGTAAGGCGCGGTATGCGAGGAGTTGCCCCTGACCTTATTGTTTAACAAAAGATGAGGGAAAAGCGATGCTCCAATGAGCATGTCTATGTTTCCAGGAACGGCGTCAGTGTCGTCCGCTAGAGTCAAATTTTTAAATTCAATCATTGCTGAGGTGTCAACCGAAACGGTTGGCAACTGTTCAGTGACCCTATCTACTACTAGTGCATTTATATCAAAGTTAACATTACGATCTATCCGAGAGTAAAATTTTAAAATTATATATCCCTGGGTGGCTTTACTAGTACCTCCGATGCCTTTGACTACAGGACATGAAAGTGACCTATTTATTACTAAGCCTAAGCGCTGACAACATTGTCGCATTATAAAGCTATTTTGGGCTCCGCTGTCCAGCAGTGCACGGACGCTTTGTTCGTTTCCACGCGAATCCCTAACCAAAATACGTGCCGTACTCAGTAACACGGTTGAAGGAGGTTGTGCTCCCATATTTGCCAATGAGCACAGAGCGACATCACCCGGTCGACCGCTAGAATCGTTGACTTTAGTAGGGGTGAATTCCTTGTCCGCTTTACTTGAGGCCGCTATGTTGCTATTTTCAAAATGTTATAGCGTGTGATGTTTCCTGGCGCACTTGCTACATACGGAACTAGAATTGCATTTTGCAACTAAATGCTTATCGCTTAAGCAGTTGAGACATAGATTGTTTGTCTTCACTAATTTATAACGTTCGCTTTGTGAATATTTACGAAAAGTCGCACAATTGTATAAATTACCGTGTTTATCTTTACATATGATACAGGCATGCTGAAATGGTGCCGTACGTTGCGGTTACGTACTGTAACGCTCTCCACCCTCTATATAAAAATTTTATAATATTATATTAAATATTATTAATTCCCCTTTATAATAAAAATTATATATATGTGACCAGGATTAATAAATTATGTTTTGATCTTTCTAAATGATCTTTCTAAAGGTTTAATAATAGGCCGTTTGTAATAATTTGGCGTGATCGTCTTAGTTAGGACCCTTATTTACGTTGTGTTTGTTTAGTAACTTAGTTCTTTTAGGTGTCTTTTGGAAGAATGAATATTCACTAGAGCAATTGAAAGCTGTTGGTAGTGCCTTATAAGCTAAGTGAACCCCGTTCACGAAGACAGGGCTCGAGAAAGGTTAAGAACATAAAACGTCTTTATTCCACTTGTATCAGGTTAACATTATTAATTTATTATTATTTATCCCTTCCCGCTTGGAAAAGGCTCACAATATATTTATACAAAAATACTTGATACAAGGGCTTCGCTCTCCTACATTTATTTAAAAAAAATGTAGGGGAGGTACACGGCCCCACACACGCCGTGCACGGTGAGCGCCAACCATTTTGATGCACTCCCCCCGAAGGGAACGCTAATTTGGGAACTAGACCGTAGTCCACAGCAAAATAACTGGCGAACCAGTAAAAGAGGCTTGGCCCCTTGTTAGTGCGTAAGCACAAACATCGACCGAAGTCGCGCATGTCAATGCGTGTAAACGCCATACAGAATACGAACGAATCCAGCCACAGTGAATGTACGTCACACGATTTAGGCAAATAGGCACACTGGCCGTAAACCCTCCGTGAGCGCCACCACCTGCCAGACCGCCGCTCCTGCAGACGAGATGTAAGTGTATGGCATCACCACCAATTGCATGATCAGCACGGCTACTAGCCGCAGAGCGTGTCATGAGTCTACCGCTCACCTCAAGGGAATGGGGTCCTAAGTTGTGCGGCTTTCGGCCGCAGCCTTGAGAGTCTCCTCAGATCCTCCCGCCAGCTACCACCCGCATGAGGTCGACACATATGCTCCACCAACCAATACAACGGCAGATATAGCCAAAAGGCAGTTATAAGATAAGAGTAATAATTCGCCATCAGAAAGGGTTTGTGTCACTGACGTTGAGTAAATGCATTTTCGATCATGTTTGTCTCACCCACCAACAAGTTGCCTTCAATCATTCAAAGGTGGGAAAGTTACAGAGATATAATATTATGTTGTTATATAAAACATCGTGGAGGGCAGACAGTCTGCAGCCCCGCAATGAAGGGACCCGACTTGGGCAAAGCTACTTAGGTGTGAGTCAAACCAAGACGCAGAGAGCGCCATTGAGAATAGCGTCCCACCAAACAACCATCGCAGAGACGCAATGCTGCAGAACGCAACAAGCATCAATACGACTATCGTCGGGCTTACACCATTACAAGGTCCCCCATACATCCCAGCAGACATCACCACCCGTATACCTCCATCGACCAGAACCACAAGAGAGCGTCGAATCAGGCGCAGCACACCCGCAGATCCATCACAAGACGCAATACCGTAAGTAGCAGTAAGCATCAATGCAAATATCAAACGGATGGCGTACCCCTCACAACACACCCAACATGATCCCTATCGACTTTGGTAACAAAGTTGGTATTGTTGTTATATAAAAAATATCACCAACGTATCATAGTAGCACGCTACTAAGACGCCAATGAACAAAACTCCACGTATCATAGCGCTAATGCACTAAGACATGAAGCTGAGTATGCCTGTTACACTTAAAAGTGCTACCAATCACACTCATCATCCCAATCCGAAAGATAGACGACACATCGCTATGCGCAACGACGTCGCCCACAAACGGTATGGGTGTGGTGGCGATGTCCACGGGAAAGCCGTATTGCTACAACAAACCCGCTTACCACCGACACTACGATGATATGTCTAGGACACATCGGTTAGCGAGTCCAAGTTCACCTCGGACCAATTGCTCGTGAAGCAGCACACGCGCCATCATAATATTCCTTTTCAAGTCCCTAATAAGGACTAGTCATTTTGCTACAGTACTAGGAGCAGTCAGTTAACCGACCACCCCATACAATGCTTATGCATCAAGGAGACCTCCTATAATATTGCTTTTGTATCATAGACCTTACTTTCATAATTTATGTATATATAGGATCCGAACCCATGACCCTCCTATTGTAATGCATATTAATCATAGAGACCTTCTATAGTATTGCTTTTGAATCATAGACCTTACTTTCATAAGTCATTCATATATAGGATTCGAACCCACGATCCTATTATTTTAATGCATATTAATCACAGAGACCTTCTATACTATTGCTTTTGAATCATAGACCTTAGTTTCATAAGTCATTCATATATATATAGGATTCGAACCCATGACCCTACTATTGTAATGCATATTAATCATAGAGACCTTCTACAGTATTGCTTTTGAATCATAGACCTTACTTTCATAAGTCATTCATATATAGGATTCGAACCCACGACCCTACTATTGTAATGCATATTAATCACAGAGACCTTCTATAGTATTGCTTTTGAATCATAGACCTTACTTTCATAAGTCATTCATATATAGGGTTCGAACCCACGACCCTACTATTGTAATGCAAATTCATCATGGAGACCTTCTATAGTATTGCTTTTGTATCATTGAGTTTAATATCATAAGTCCCTAATATAGGACTAGTCATTGTGCTACAGTACTTCAGGCAGTCGGGCTCCCGACCACCCCATATATATGTACAATTGCAGGAATGTATCTCCGGCAGCTTCTCCATACAAGACATCTATACATGAACACCTTCAATAACTTAGGAAAATTTTCTTTTATACGTGAACTCCTTCCACAACTTAGGAAATTTCTTTTATACGTGAACTCCTTCCACAACTTAGGAAAATTTTCTTTTATACATGAACACCTCCCATGACTTAAACAATTTTTAACAAATTTTCTAATTATCTTATAAACGTTATTTAACTTTATTTTATAATATTTTTTGACTTGTATTTCTATTATTTATCTTATTTTAAATATTTTTTTCAAGTTTTTAAATAAATTTATTTATTACGAAAAACAATAATTTTGCCTTTAATTTACTATGTTATTGGGCTAATGTCTGAAATATATTAACTTTATGTTTATTAATTTAACTTAATTGCTTAATATATATCTTTTAAAACTATTTTTGACGCCCCTTTATATTGAATTTAATTATTAATAATAATATTGGGCCGTCACAATCCACCCCCAAATTTTATGTTAATGACCCACACAGTGGAGTCGTTGATATAAAATTTTACTATATTGAGAGCATATGCACTACACTCAAAATTTTGAACTTATGTGTATCTGTTCTTTCCTCTTTCAATCTGTTACAATTCAGTATATATTTTCATCCCCCCTACCCCAGGGAATGGCCACCGCCACACACCCCTTCAACCACATCTATCCCAATGCGATAAACCATAAATTGTCATCTTGATAAATTTATTGTATATTACGTCGTTAAATAGTGGTTCTCTTTTGTTTTTGACTTACATTTTAAATCTTTAAAATATAAATTCAGCAATGTTGTCTTTATATACACAGTATTTTGGTTATGAGTTGAAATCAGATGGCTACACACCCACAGGATAGATGTGATTGAGCCATTCACCCTGACCCAACTCCCCAAATTTATTCAATAGAAACATATTTTACAAAATTATCTTACAATCAATATTTACAGATAGTTATTAATAAAATTATTACAACATTTTCTTATTTTTAATTAATTTTTGTCTTGCTCATAACTTTAAGTTTATTTTTCAAAAGGCCACCCACGGGACCAACTTATATTACAGTATTTATTCTAGAATGTATATAAGCCAAACTATTATCTAAAATATTTTAATAAATGAATAGCATTAAAATTTCCCCTAATTTCATTTGTTTCTGGGTTTCCTAAAGTATATACATTGTGAAATGGTACAGCTGCTATTATATAAGGCCCTTAATACGCCAAATTAAATTTACTCATAACTTTGTTATCTGCATCTGATTTACTAGATTTAGAAACTTTTACTAAATCGCCATTGTGATATTTCATTAATTTATTACATCAAATGTTTGTGTTTCTAATGCGTTTTGCCTCTTTTAAATTGTTTCGCACTTGTTATCTAATTTGTCTGACATTATATTTGCTTATACTATTTAGTTTAAGTGGCTGCTTGAACTTATTAATGTTATTGAGTCAGGCGTACTGACCCAGGTTTATAATTCTCTTTATTTAATTTAAATTATTACAAATATTACACATGAACATTATTTGTTTTAATGAATTAATATAATAAAATACTTAATTTAATATCTTCTTAAAAATTTAACTTAAATCTTGCTCATAACTTTCGATTATATTGAGATTATTGGATGGAACGTTCTTTATTTAATTGGTGAGATCTTATAAAATGTTACTGGATGAGTATTTCATTTTTCATCTTCAGCTTTTCTATTGTTACATTATGAATTTTGTATAAATTATTCCTTTTAGGATCAGTAACATATGAGGTGCTCGCCCCGTACACCTCTTCTTGGTTTACTTTAATTTGGCGATCTTTCATTTGGTTAATAAACTTATCTTCGAGAAATTATTTTAACCTCAAAGGTTTTCACTGCATTTTTAATTAATTTTTGAAGCATCTTAAATTCATTTTCAGGCTTAGCCTTCACTCAGTTAGAACTTTTCTTTTTTAGCCATTATTATATTTATATACTTTTATAAGTTTTAGCACTGTTAAGTCCTTCACTTACACAAATGTTACTACGTCTTCTCATTTATTTCACTTTATAATTTATTTCGTATTAACTACGCACACACCTTTTATAACAAAAAAAATCAATATTAATATTAAAGCCCCACCCCCAGACTCTCAACCACCCCCAGCAAACACCATCCTCCAAGACACCTCTCCATTTCACGGAAAACAAATTGTAGGCATAATGCCTACTTAATAATTCTTATATAGACGACCTTCTTTAAAATAAATCCTGGTCACGGCACCAAATTGTAACGCTTTCCCCCCTCTATATAAAAATTTTATAATATTATATTAAATATTATTATTTCCCCTTTATAATAAAAATTATATATATATGTGACCAGGATTAATAAATTATGTTTTGATCTTTCTAAATGATCTTTCTAAAGGTTTAATAATAGGCCGTTTGTAATAATTTGGCGTGATCGTCTTAGTTAGGACCCTTATTTACGTTGTGTTTGTTTAGTAACTTAGTTCTTTTAGGTGTCTTTTGGATGAATGAATATTCACTAGAGCAATTGAAAGCTGTTGGTAGTGCCTTATAAGCTAAGTGAACCCCGTTCACGAAGACAGGGCTCGAGAAAGGTTAAGAACATAAAACGTCTTTATTCCACTTGTATCAGGTTAACATTATTAATTTATTATTATTTATCCCTTCCCGCTTGGAAAAGGCTCACAATATATTTATACAAAAATACCCAATACAAGGGCTTCGCTCTCCTACATTTATTTAAAAAAATGTAGGGGAGGTACACGGCCCCACACACGCCGTGCACGGTGAGCGCCAACCATTTTGATGCACTCCCCCCGAATGGAACGCTAATTTGGGAACTGACCGTAGTCTACAGCAAAATAACTGGCGAACCAGTAAAAGAGGCTTGGCCCCTTGTTAGTGCGTAAGCACAAACATCGACCGAAGTCGCGCATGTCAATGCGTGTAAACGCCATACAGAATACGAACGAATCCAGCCACAGTGAATGTACGTCACACGATTTAGGCAAATAGGCACACTGGCCGTAAACCCTCCGTGAGCGCCACCACCTGCCAGACCGCCGCTCCTGCAGACGTGATGTAAGTGTATGGCATCACCACCAATTGCATGATCAGCACGGCTACTAGCCGCAGAGCGTGTCATGAGTCTACCGCTCACCTCAAGGGAATGGGGTCCTACGTTGTGCGGCTTTCGGCCGCAGCCTTGAGAGTCTCCTCAGATCCTCCCGCCAGCTACCACCCGCATGAGGTCGACACATATGCTCCACCAACCAATACAACGGCAGATATAGCCAAAAGGCAGTTATAAGATAAGAGTAATAATTCGCCATCAGAAAGGGTTTGTGTCACTGACGTTGAGTAAATGCATTTTCGATCATGTTTGTCTCACCCACCAACAAGTTGCCTTCAATCATTCAAAGGTGGGAAAGTTACAGAGATATAATATTATGTTGTTATATAAAACATCGTGGAGGGCAGACAGTCTGCAGCCCCGCAATGAAGGGACCCGACTTGGGCAAAGCTACTTAGGTGTGAGTCAAACCGAGACGCAGAGAGCGCCATTGAGAATAGCGTCCCACCAAACAACCATCGCAGAGACGCAATGCTGCAGAACGCAACAAGCATCAATACGACTATCGTCGGGCTTACACCATTACAAGGTCCCCCATACATCCCAGCAGACATCACCACCCGTATACCTCCATCGACGAGAACCACAAGAGAGCGTCGAATCAGGCGCAGCACACCCGCAGATCCATCACAAGACGCAATACCGTAAGTAGCAGTAAGCATCAATGCAACTATCAAACGGATGGCGCCCCCTCACAACACACCCAACATGATCCCTATCGACTTTGGTAACAAAGTTGGTATTGTTGTTATATAAAAAATATCACCAACGTATCATAGTAGCACGCTACTAAGACGCCAATGAACAAAACTCCACGTATCATAGCGCTAATGCACTAAGACATGAAGCTGAGTATGCCTGTTACACTTAAAAGTGCTACCAATCACACTCATCATCCCAATCCGAAAGATAGACGACACATCGCTATGCGCAACGACGTCGCCCACAAACGGTATGGGTGTGGTGGCGATGTCCACGAGAAAGCCGTATTGCTACAACAAACCCGCTTACCACCGACACTACGATGATATGTCTAGGACACATCGGTTAGCGAGTCCAAGTTTACCTCGGACCAATTGCTCGTGAAGCAGCACACATGCCACCATAATATTCCTTTTCAAGTCCCTAATAAGGACTAGTCATTTTGCTACAGTACTAGGAGCAGTCAGTTACCCGACCACCCCATACAATGCTTATGCATCAAGGAGACCTCCTATAATATTGCTTTTGTATCATAGAACTTACTTTCATAAGTCGTGTATATATAGGATTCGAACCCATGACCCTACTATTGTAATGCATATTAATCATAGAGACCTTCTATAGTATTGCTTTTGAATCATAGACCTTACTTTCATAAGTCATTCATATATAGGATTCGAACCCACGATCCTATTATTGTAATGCATATTAATCACAGAGACCTTCTATAGTATTGCTTTTGAATCATAGACCTTACTTTCATAAGTCATTCATATATAGGGTTCGAACCCACGACCCTACTATTGTAATGCAAATTCATCATGGAGACCTTCTATAGTATTGCTTTTGTATCATTGAGTTTAATATCATAAGTCCCTAATATAGGACTAGTCATTGTGCTACAGTACTTCAGGCAGTCGGGCTCCCGACCACCCCATATATATGTACAATTGCAGGAATGTATCTCCGGCAGCTTCTCCATACAAGACATCTATACATGAACACCTTCAATAACTTAGGAAAATTTTCTTTTATACGTGAACTCCTTCCACAACTTAGGAAATTTCTTTTATACGTGAACTCCTACCACAACTTAGGAAAATTTTCTTTTATACATGAACACCTCCCATGAATTAAACAATTTTTAACAAATTTTCTAATTATCTTATAAACGTTATTTAACTTTATTTTATAATACTTTTTGACTTGTATTTCTATTATTTATCTTATTTTAAATATTTTTTTCAAGTTTTTAAATAAATTTATTTATTACGAAAAACAATAATTTTGCCTTTAATTTACTATGTTATTGGGCTAATGTCTGAAATATATTAACTTTATGTTTATTAATTTAACTTAATTGCTTAATATATATCTTTTAAAACTATTTTGACGCCCCTTTATATTGAATTTAATTATTAATAATAATATTGGGCCGTAACAGTACGTTAACGACCCTGCTATTTTAGATGGTTGAGTCTGTCTACGGTCGACGCACCTTTTAATCTCCTGTTTAACGATCGGGGATCGCTGCATCACCTTTATTTGATCTCGCACAAACGATGCTAATGAATGAAAGGAAGGCATTTCCGAGCTACGATGCTCCATTTCAAACGCACGCACGGTGTCGGGGTCTAACTTCTTTAGTGCAATATGGAGAAACACCACGTCCATAAGGTCATTAAATTTCAAATTCTTAAGTGCAGCCACCGATGCCACAAATTTATCTAAAAACTGCTCTAAGCCGTTGAGGCTCGCGGATGATATAGGTTTAAGATCGAATATCTGGTTCAAATATTCGGAAGCTAACATTCTCCTATCTTCATATTTAGTTTTAAGCGTTTTGAATATTAACAAGTAATTGTTTGCTGTAGGTGTAAAACCCGAAAAAAGAAAATTGACTGTGCCCTGCCACTAAGTTTACTAATTAAATAATATAATTTTTCGGCGTCCGATAACGATGGGTTGTTGTGTACATTGCTTTGAAAACTACTGAAGAAGAAGGGCCATGTCTTAATATCACCATTGAATATTGGCGGCAACCTAATTGAGTCACGTGGACGTACCTGTATTTCCGGCTTTGCTTCGTTTTGAGATGGAGATTGTAAGTGTTTCGCAGTTCTTTTCACGCGACACAATATATCTTCAAATGCTAGAAGCGGTTGGTAGTTCACTATATATTTCGGGTCGATTTGTAATTCCAAATGATTAATTTGGTCTAATATTTCGTAATCCGTCCGCAAAGAATCCACCGTTTCAATTTCATTCAAAAAAGTTTCCCGCACTGCTTCTACATTAATGTTCTTTATGTGATCACTTATACTTTGTATACGTGAAAAAAGTATGTCCCTTTTGGTATAAAGCGTTTTAATTTTGATTTCATTTCCACTAACTGCCATTTTAAATTATTATAATAAAGTTATGTTAATCACAATTAATCTCACAACGCACAAATAATGGAGGATGGACACTCGTACGCCGTATTACGTAATTAAATCGAACACCTGTTACAACGAGTCGAGGTGACGTGTGTGGCTCGCTTAACTCAATATTTTTTTATCAAAATTGTCGGGTAAGCGTACGAAATGGTTGCGATTACGCTGTTTCAATTATTTAAGCGACTGATAAGCTTTAAATTTAAACCAAATACAAACACTATTTAAATGAATAATTCTATTTTTAAACGAATACTATTTAAGTCTATTCCTTAAATTAGAGTGCATTATCTAAATAATTAATCTAATAATTCGACCAGAAAATGGTTGAACGACTACTAAAAACACCAGTCCAAATCCTGCCGAAGTGACCATAAAATGGTGGAGCAACGAGCCTAAGGTTACCGAAGTCTAATTGCCCGGTCGAACCTTAAGCCTATTACGCGAGCTATTAACTAAAGTGGACTGTATATGCGAAATGCTTCTACGCTTACATAAGATGGCTACTATAGGACGCGGTACAATGCACTCGCTCTTCCCTAAAAACAAACTATTATTTGCCAAATCTATGAAAGGAATCCTGCTTGATTAGGAGAAAATAAAATTGGAGCGGATTAACACAATTATATCAAGCAGAAACTATTAGGAATGTTCACTCACCGGGGTGGTTCTTCTATGCTGTTGGGCACTATAGCTGCGACTTCTGGAACTTCTTCTGGGTAGACTCTCTGCCTTTCTTGTCCGATGACGCGTCGGAAGAGAGTGCGGTGCGCGACTATTTCTCACACGAGGTGAGGCGGGTTTCCTGGAGCTCGACTGCTTCCAGGCTAAAGCGGTTCTACTAGTGGTGTGGTTCCAACGACGAGCGCGGCGGGAAGAGAGCGCGCGTCGGTCGCGCGTGCCTTTTATTCCTTCGGTTGCGATGATTACATGATATTCTAGAATCATCTTCTTTCCCCTCCCACCCCACCACCCCGATGTGTCGATAGGAGGGTATGAATGATATCGTTTGGAAAAGGATAAACGATTTGGCAAATCCCTACCGTCAAAATAAATACGAATGGTTTTCCGCGCAACCAACTAACGTAATGTCAACTCTCTTAAAAAAAAAGATCGCGGGATCGATTCGAATCGAACATACTACAGTCGATTATGGATTAAATGGAGGATTAAATAATCGACTTTTGATTAATCACGACATTTTGAAACATTAAGTTTCCAGAATTTACGATATCTTCTTAAATTGAACTTTTATAGTTACATATACCTTATGTTTAATGCATGATTACAGGCTGTGGGGCATTCCATCTTAGTTGACAACGTATGTGTAGCGATCTTTGTTTGATGTTGTCAAATTTCACATCAGATTATGCTGTATATTTACAGACCTCCTTTACCTGCCTTGATTAGCGAATCGTAAAAACTACAACTAGTCAATTTAGTTTAGTTTTAAATTTGGTATGATTTTTTTTCCACATTTTCATAAGCCATAAGCTTGATTAAACAAAACATAGTAAATTATTTTATTAATATCTGTAACGGTGATATAAGTAAATGCTTAATAATCTATATTTTTTCACTATTATTTTATATTTAAACAATGAATTTAAAAATAAAATTATACAAATACATTAAAGAATCTTAACGTAAATACTACGGCAATAAGAGCGACACATCTGTACATCCGGCTGTGGCCGGCAGTGTCTGTATGGAAACTTTATCGCTAGTTCTTGAATCAGATGAATCAGTCCGATTCGAAAGGTTTTTGGATCGATTCATCGAATCGATGCGGTGCTCCAAATCGATTATTTTAAACCAGATAACCGATTTGGAGCACCGCATCGATTTTTTTTCAATTAATCGATTTTAGATCGACATGCCTAAGCCTCACTTCTACTCTCTAGTATATACACAGTAATCTATGCTCCTAATCCTAATTGACATTTTCTTATTATTAAAACGTATATAATACATAGATAAATAAATATGTAGCAAGGCCACATTTATCTATGCAGATACGACAGTGACTTTTAGTCAATTTCCCAACTACGCGTTTTGGCGCTGCAGTCGCCTAATTTGATGTATAGCTTAGGGATTGAAGCACACATCCTTCAAATTATCGATATCGATATTTAGTGTTCTTATTTTATCGATATCGACATGTGCATTATACAGGAATAATAATACTTAATGAAACAATTACAATACATCTAACTTATTTATTTTTTATTCAAGCACACCAACATCATATACATACAAACGTAATCTTAGGATTAAATTAAAGGCACATTAAGTTATATAAACAAATTAGAAAATTGTGCATAACATTTTACATAAATAATTACAATTCGACGAGAAACAGAGCAATATTTATAATTCATTAAATAAAACAAATTAAACCACAGGAATCATTTAAGTGCTTAATATTTTACTTTTCAAGTTATTTTTTATTACTAGTCGTTCACTTCAAGAATGCCGTTACCTCCCGCCGCGCCTCAAGCGTCGCCCTTTTAGTACCGATAGCAACGTCGAAGTGTACTTTCGTCCGTTTTTTATGCTCCCGTACGTTCTCTAGTTTGTTACTGTTTTTGCTGTTGTTTTTGTTACTGTTGATATTCGTTAATTTGTTCTGTTACAATGAGTAAAAGAGGAAAATCTTTAATTTGATATATTTAAAATGTAAAATAAAACTATAAAAAAATATTTTATTTTGTCGAACATGTTATTATTTCATCATCATCATCATTCAAAAAATATTTTATTTCATCGAACACATTATTATTTAACTTTATTGAAAATATGAATACTAAAAAACATAAACATGACTTTTTTCGTCTACGGTACCGTCAGCTGTGACGTCGTAACGGTCTACGACGGCAAACTTGAAATGAACGCATAGTAGAAGCAATGCTATTTATTTTTCATCTGGGGTACACCCGGCCATTCTTTTACAAAAATTAAAAAAACATCTTCTCTTCTTTAATTTCATTTTCTACACCACGTAACCTGAAAAGAAATAAATAAAAATAAAGTCCAATATTCATATTTTATGACTTAATGATAATCATAAACTATTTATTATTTACATTAAGGTAACAAAGGGTGGCTTCATGGCAGTTGGCATTTTTTATCAGTCAACCCATGGTGTGGTGAAAATAAGTGGTAGATGCAGTAAATAAAAGCTTTCTCAATGTCTTCAGGCACGGAGTTCCAAATAAGTGTAACCTTAATACTAAAGGAGTTGTTGATAAAGCCATTGAAGTGTAGTGGAACTGTAATCTTTAGACTAGATGAAGAACAAAGAACTCTTATTGTGATTTGAGGATAATAATAATAATAATATTCCACAACTATCACACAATGCCATCTAGTCCCAAGCTAAGCAGAGCTTGTGTTATGGGTACTAGAGACAACTGATAAACATACTTATATATTTCTAAATACATAAATATTATAGATAAATTACACACAGACACAGAAATAATGATTGTGCTCATCACACAAACATTTGTCCCGGGTGGGAATCGAACCCACGATCTCCGGCATAGCAGTCAGGGTCACTAACCACTAGACCAACAGGCCAGTCAAATAAAAAAAGATAGATATGCTGAATATAGATATCATGGATATGTTATCTTATCTTACCTAATTACGTCTAAGAATAAACTGAATTTATCATACCTTTATGCCAATGTGTACATTTTATTATCTTCCGGCAACATTTGTCTCACCACATCAGCATTAGATTTCTATTCCTGAAAACAAACAATATTTGTGAATTTTATGTTGTTATACATAAACCCAAAATTAAAGAATAAATATATAATGTTATACTTCTGTATTGTATGTATTAATGCTGTATGGCTACTGTTAACAACAGTTTAGTATAATCGTAATTAAAAGTGATCTATATTATCATATAACAAAGTTATATGGCAATTGTATGTGGTAGAGCCATGCTGCAGGTATATTACTGGTATAAACAATTTGTTATTTAGAATTTTACTGTAGATAGTTGTGTAATTTAATTCCCTTTATAATTTTGATTAATTATGATCAATATAATGTAATCATACTTTAAATTAATGCCAAATGTAACACTTAACTCACAATAAATATATTGAACTCATTTAAGAATATTTTGACTTCAACCTTTTGTAATTAAACTATTAATAGCTGATGTACCTACATCTTAAAGCTAGACTAATATTATTTCATGAATAATGCTATATAGCTAGTTTTGTTGTTAAATACAAGTACTTACTACAACTAAGATTAAACCAAAAATATACTAAATATACCTTTTTATATCAATCCTACATAATAAGTTTTAATAGGTATAAAAAGGTAATTATAATTATCTCAACCCACTAGAGCTAGATAGAAAAACAAATTTATAAAAAAGTAATTTGTAACAAATCATTTACTCTGATTCGTACTGCTAACTCGAGTTGCGTGAATTTCAACTCGAGTTAAATCAATTCATAATTATTCCAAGTTGGCACATCTATAAGATCAGAATTTCTAATATTCACTTCATTTAGTTGTTGTTGTTTTAACTTTCATTAATCGTTTCACCATATAGTTTCATTATTAACCACAGCTTTTTTGGTGATTTTTTACTGATCCTGCATTTATATATTTAAGTAATTATAGTGAAAAATAGCCTGTAACTGTGTAATAATAGAGAAAAATCACCTGTTACATTGCAGCCAATAGATAATCTCACTTTTACTTATTCTACAATGACTCAGTTCCTACATTCACAAATCTTGCGAGATTTTCAGCTATGAATTGTCTATAATATAGTATATGCTTACAAATGGTCGTACTTTTATCTTGTTAATACTTGGGCCCAAGAATGTATAGAGACGTGTCCTTCTCCTTTAAGTACCATGGTTGAAAGTAATAAAATGACTCACCTGTTGCAGTCAGAGGCACACCATGAGCTATTTCATTGTCAGTAAGCAAGGACGGGTAAGAGTATCGAAGTCTTCTGCCTTCATTGTCGAACTGAAATATATCAAAATGTTTTTCACAGACACGTTTGTTAATAACTGTTCTTTGGAAAGTACAATGAGCTGGGGATTTGTCGGCACTATGAAAGACATCCACAAGATTCTTAAATTATCGTTCCTAGGGAATCTGAAAAGCCGGTGCGTTTCACGTGTTGTATTGCAACCACCAATACAACACTTTTCGTATACCATTATGATGGTATATGCAATGTTCACACGAGCAGCACATAAACAGAACATTGTATTAATTGAGGAAAATTTGGATAAATAATACAATATGCCGTCTCAAAATGGCGTCCGTAGACAGATGACAAATTGCGACGGTAGCGCCAAGTTGCGTAGAATGGAACTAAGCTGTCACGGGCGCACGGGCCTGATATAATAATATATTTGGCCTAAAGGTCTAGATACCAGGCCATAAACTCCAAAAGAAAATATAATAATATATCATTTCATATCTCGTTAAAATGTTTTGGTTTGTCCTTTGAACCCTCTAGAACGAATTATAAGTTTCTAGTATTTAGCAATTTAGTTTACTATATCGGACATACAGTGTGCTTTTACTTAGTAAAAAAATGTCTTTAAATAAGTTAATTGGAGGTGATTGTGGTGGAAACAATTCACTTGTTCAATTGTCTAACATTGTTGGTCGTGATGCTTCTCTTTCGCAATCACTTTCGCAAGCTGACAAGTTTGTCAATGAATTTATCGCTCAAAATTCTCAAACACCTCAAACATTTAATATGAATACCCTATTAAAAGCCATGCCTGACATGGAAAACCTTAAGGCACAAACTAATGCACCCTTACTTAACGACAGTAACAATATAAACGTAAGTTCTCAAAAGCAACCTATCTGGTTACCAGGACCATCGTCTTCCTTTTTACCACAAACAAGCATGATGCGAGCATTTTCAGCAACATATCCGCCTGTTTTGACGCAGCAGCCGGCACTAACTAATGTAAATATTCAGTATATGGATGAATCTGAACTTAAGGATGTTCAGGATAGTGATGTGCGTGCGAAAGCTCAAGAATATGTAAAAACTGTTGAAAATGATGACGAATATAATCAGTTTATGTCCTTTATGAAGCGAATAAGTGCTGGAGAGTTAAATTTAGGAGAAACAGTGCAAGGAAATGAAAGGGCAATGGGTAAAGATAAGATGATTGATGAAATGTCAGAAAAATATAAAGACGAATGGTCTAAATTAAGTGATATTACTGGTGATTGGAAATTATCAACAACTGATGGAATTCCAGAGGAATACTCATTTACTGAAGGAAATGTCATGTTAGAAAACAAAAGTGCTTTTGAACTTGGAAAGGAGAAACTGAAGATGGGAGATATACCAGGTGCTGTACTTTGTTTTGAAGCTGCTGTACAACAACAACCTACTTCAGCTGAGGCTTGGTTTTTCTTGGGTACCACACAAGCTGAAAATGAGCAAGATCCGTTAGCCATCACAGCATTAAAAAAGTCTCTGAAAATTGATCCACGGCAACTAGAAGCATATATTACTATAGCAGCTGCGTACACCAATGAAGACATGCCAAAATTTGCATTTATTGCATTATATAATTGGTTGAATGCAAGCCCTAAATATAGTGATTTAATTCCTCGAGATATAGATATTCAAAAATTAGACTTAAAAGAATTGGAGAGTCTTGTCAAATCATTGTACTTAAAAGCAGCACAGTTAAACCCATTTCAAATAGATCCTGATGTTCAGAATGCACTTGGAGTTATATTTAATATTAGTAAAGAATATGACAAAGCAGTAGACTGTTTTCAAACAGCGATTATGGTCTCAAATGATAATGCAAAATTATGGAATAGGCTTGGTGCAACTTTAGCAAATAGTAATAGATCAGAAGAAGCAGTAAATGCATATCACGAAGCTCTTAATATAGAGCCTGGATTTATAAGAGCAAGATATAATGTTGGTGTTACTTGTATGAATTTAGGAGTACACAAACAAGCAGCAGAACATTTTCTTGTTGCACTTAATCAACAGAACAAAGCTAAAAGCATGCACCAAGATACGTTGGCATCAAATATTGGATCCTCAACAATATGGTCTACTTTGAGAATGGTTTGTTCTTTCATGGGAGAACATGATGCTGCAAGTTTAGTTGATGAAAGGAACTTAAGTGAACTCAATAAACACTTTGAAGTAGATGTATGAGGTACAATGAGTTTTCAACACAAATTTTTTCTATTTGTTTATAGATAACATACAGCAAACTATAACTATGTAAAAAGGTGCAATGTAATGATAATTAACTTGTCGTAATATGAGGAAATATATAAATAAAAATATATGATTGAGGGGTTATATTTGTTTGCAATTATGTAAAAATTATAAAATGAAATCCATTTTTTATTACATGTGTATATATTACTTATTAAACATTCCAGCTTCACACATATCAGTGTGTATGTAAAAAGCTACAGCTAGTATCACTCAGAGGACAACCTTGTGGGTGATTATTATAAAACCAACATGGTCTTACTTGTACTTTTATGACACTATTATTTTTACCTTGTTTTTTAATATTTTTTGTAGTTTCTTCAATAGATTTTGGTTGTCTTAATGTAACTTTTCCATTTTGAACTTTAAAAATATGATGATTATTTTTCAACAAAGTTTGTATTCCACCACATTCTGCTTTTAAAACTTTTAATTTATCTTGAGGAATAATATCAATTAACTCAAAAATATGTAATTCTTTTCCTGGAGTCCACTCGCTTTTAAAATCACATCCATTCAAAAGAAATGTGGTAATGTTCTTGATAATTGACTCTATAACATTTTTATCAATTTGAGTGCAATTTCTTACTTTTTCTACAGGGTCCCTTGTTTTGAAACCATCTATTTCTAAATGTTCATGTTCATTTCTTATGACTTTATTTCTATTATTAACTAAATAAGAAATTGTAGTTTGATAGTTATCATATTCATGTTCCATATACTTTCTTCTTCTGCCAATAAAGCATATTCTTTTAGTGCTAGGTATTTTTAGTCTGTCCATTTCAGTATGGAAACCACAATCTTGGCATAGTTTATAGATGTAATCTAAATATTCATTGTATTGACTTTTTGATGAATTCTGTCGCTGATACTTAGTACCATCAAAGTTGTAAGCACAACATGGAAGTAAAAAAAAGCTACAATTGTATGATGATTTTGCTGTCATAACAGGTATCCATGGTGTTAATTCATCTGAATGGTTACCAATTATCCAGTCAAATTCTGAAAACTTTTGGATATTGTCCGGTGTCACAGTTGTTTCCTAAAGTTAAAGAAACAATTATAAATTACCTCTGAGGAATAATATCATACTTTTACAAATTACTTATTGTAAATACTTACTTCTAGTTTTATATCCTCATCATACATATTCCAAATTTTTCTCTTACGTACATCTACTCCTAATCCTTTATGTCCTTCCTTAGTTAATATATACACAAGCAATCCATTTCCACAACCAACATCAACAAAAGATACTGGTTTAGTTACTTCATTCAAATTTTTGCTGTCCCAAAGAAGCAATAAATATGTGGCTATAGCAACATCTTCATAAACAAATTTTATTGGATCAGTGCCTTCAGGCCAAATCTGTAAAAAAAATCTTTAGTAATTAATATAATCTATGAACCAGTATAGAATGATAGTGATAACATTCATAATGGGGATAATTCACGGTAGAGAAGTGATTAGTACACCAAATTTGCTTGGCAATATAGCTAGAAGAACTAACAAGCAATGAGACATGTGTCAATGATTCTAGTACATTCCGTCACCAGTACATTCAGATCGATCTTTCAAATGGATCATTTCGGACTCAAGTACTCTGTAAGTCTGTGAGATCCATTGGGAACCGAAAATTTTCTTTCAATTCATTCAGATCATTCGGGAGTCGGTTGTTTTCGATTCATTTACACCAATCACAAGTTAAAAAGGTTCCATCAATTGTGTCTGATTGGTTGTACCGGAACATTCAAAAACAGAAAAATGAACCATCAATACTTTTAAGCGTAACAGCTCAAACAAATGAATCATTCATGATTGACACATGTCTAGCAATGTAGAAAAAGATTCAGAGTCCTTGCTGAAGAGGCTACTTGTTGAGGCATGTAGAAAGCAATTGATAAAGGAGCCTCAGAATGTGCCGTGTACTTTCATAGAAGATATCTATATCCAGTAGCAGATTTATAATGATAATGATGATAACAAAATATCAACATTACAAATTATCTTTATTGTTTGTAAATAGTAGGAAATACTGCTCATATATTGCTGGACACACATTTGCCCATTTGAGAGATTAATCTGCTGCACCTCTCTAAATAGAGCATATTGACAGCCTTCACATTTTCATAATATTTTAATCTCCAGACATGCAAGTTTCTTCACAACGTTTTCCTTCACAGCCAATGTGTATGAAACCATAAATTGCAATCTACAATTTTATTGTTACTGGTGGGTTGGATCTCGGGGTGCTCCTGAACAGTATTTAAAGGGAACACTTAGCTAGATTTATTTCTGGTTGATTTAAAAAACTTAACACTTTTACTGTCCATTTTTCAGACACAATAGACAATAGCAATGACATATATATAGTCCACAGGACAGCAAAAGGGTTAATGTAGGACCTGGGGACCTTCAAGATAAGAGCTTACTCCTTTCTAAAGGGCCAGCAATGCACCTGCAATTACCCTGGTGTTGCAGTTGATCATGGGCGGTGGTAGTCACTTAACATCAGGTAAGCCGCATGTTCGTTTGCCCCAAAAAAAAATTATGATACAAGATATTTAAAAAAAACAAACCTTGACCATCTCCTTGCCATATTTAAGTTTAAGATAATTGTATTTTGTATAATATTCATTATTTGGCACTAGACTCAAAGAATCTTTAATAGAAGTTGATGTGTTTATCTGACATATTACGGGTTGGTCTGTCCACCTAATAACTTGAGGTAACACTTTATTCAACAGCCATATGTAGGACTTAGAATCATGATCTGTAATACAAGTAATAATTTTACTTAAGGTTCAAAACTAAAAAAATAACTTAAAGGTCACTAGAGATCTGCACCTGTTTCATGCAGGTAATTTCTAGATCTTAACAACAGCACCACCTATGGGGTGGAAGTGTGAATCTAAACCATTCAGAGACCCATTCCAATACACAAATACTTTCATCATAATATTTCTAATCAAATTGTAATAATTTTCACAATTATAATAATAATATTAATGTTCTCCAACCGAATTTCCATCATGACAGCCAGCCTCAAGGGAGACTACACCCTCTATTCTCTCATTCTCATAGACCGATAGGACAGCAAACCAATACAACTGGGTGAGACACCACCAACATCCTGACTCTGGGCAGCTACTGAGAATTTCTTGGTGGAAAAACTCAATAAACTAATTTTTTGTTCCAACCTGGGATTCAAGCCTGTGACCTTATGATCAACAGCTGCACTACTACAACCATTAGATTTTTCATTATATATGTATAAAGATTTGCTGTTAACCCTTTACTTGTAAGGTAACTTCTATGACATTCTAGTAAAAAGAAAGCAATAATGTAGTAGTATATGTTTAGTCGAAAAAACTATTTGGACAATTGGAAAATTACTCATGGCACATAACCAGCTTGGCAGACTTTTATTGTAATATCAAATAGATTTAATATTATGTCCGACATATACACATAATGCTGAGTGGCTTGCAGCCCATGGCCCAGCCTATATGAAATGGATTCGATTAAAACAAGAATGCTTGGTGTCAGAAATAAGTAAGATGGTGGTCCAACATCATCATTACAGCCCTTCACTAGTCCACTGCTGAACATAGGCCTCCCCCAAGTAATGCCACAAAGCATGGTCCTGAGCCACCTGCATCCATCGACTTCCTGCATGTCTTACCAGTTCGTCACTCCATCTAGTGGGGGGTCGCCTTACACTACACCTACCACTACGAGGCTGCCACTCAAGAACTTTTCTTCACCATCGGTTATCGGTTCTTCGAGCTATATGGCCGGCCCATTACCACTTCAGCTTACTAATCCGTTTGGCTATGTCGGTCACTCTGGTTTTACTGCGGATATCCTCATTTCTGAGTCTATCACGCACAGAAACTACGAGCATAGCCCTCTCCATAGCTCGCTGAGCGACCTTGAGCGTCCTCAAACGGCCAGCATTGAATGACCAAGTCGCAGATCCGTAAGTCATCACTGGCAACACGCACTGGTTGTACAATCTAGTATTCAGAGTTTGAGGTATACCTGACGAGAAGATGTGTCGTAATTTCCCGATCGCTGCCCAGCCGAGTTGAATCCGTCGATTGACCTCTCAGTCGAAGTTGGACTTACCTAGTCGGACTATTTGTCCCAGGTAAACATACTCGTCAACAACTTCGAGCATAGTGCTCCCAACAACTACCGGCATAGGTGTGACATCGACATTAAACATGATCTTTGTTTTGTCCATGTTCATCTTAAGACCTAGCTGTTGGGAGACACCATTGAGGTCATTGAGCATAGTGCCTAGGTCCTCCAGCGATTCTGCCATAAGGACTTTATCGCCGGCAAATCGCAGGTGAGTGATGTACTCGCCATTGATGTTAATATGGTAGCAGCAGCGGTGAAGAGTTTCAGGGATATAACGTCACCCTGACTTACACCTCTATGCAGTTAGATAGGTTTCGAACTCTGGTTCTGTACTCAGATAGCCATCGTAGCCCTAATGTACAAATACTTCAGCACTTCGATATTATGACAGTTAACTTGGCAGCGCTGAAGGGACTGCAGCACCGCACAAATTTCAACCATATACACCAGGCAAAGTGGCAGATTGTACTCTTCAGTCTTCTGTACAATCTGCCGCAGGGTATTTATGTGGTCCATGGTACTGAAGCCTTTTCGGAAGCTGGCTTGTTCGGGAGGCTGGAAGTCGTCGAGTCTGTGTGCGAGATGATTCGTAATGACTCTCGAAAACAGCTTGTAGACGTGGCTCAGAAGAGAAATCAGTCTGTAGTTCTTCAAGAGAGTGTTGTCACCTATCTTGAAGAACAAGACCACCGCACTTCTGCTCCACGCCTCCAGAGTAGTACCACCATGGAGGACGGAGTTGAAGAGCTTCTGAAGGATTTCAAGTACCGGTGTTCCACCTGCTTTCAGAAGCTCCACTGTAATTCCATCCTCGCCTGGGGCCCTGCCGTTTTTAAGGGGCTGGAGAGCCATTCTAATTGCGCTCAGACTGATGTCCGGGATATCATCGGAATCAAATCAATAGTGTTGGATAAGACTTGCTCTTGGATCGTTACTCACACTTGCGTGTGGCTCCAACAATGATGTGTATAGCTGCCCATAGAAGCTCTCAATCTCACTCAAAATCTTAGGTGTCCCGGAAACGATTCTGCCACACACAAGATGGTGGTGCCAACCCAGAATTAGTTCAAAGTATATATAAAACTAACACATATTTACAAATTAAACTTAAATGGATGATGTTGTCACAAATATCTTCTATTTATATAAATTTTATAGTTGATGACCAACTATGGGTTGTGGCATTATGTAGTCAATTATTATAACTACATATTGTGGCACCATAGAGATTATGACATTAAATACAATATCATAAGACTAACCGTTGTTTCCATTCAGAACAATTTCTTCATTTAGTAACTGAAAGCTGTAAATAAAGTCTGGGCACAATTTTTGATTGTTTTGTATGGGCGTAACGTTATAAAAAGTGACAGTTTGTTCTTTCTTTTTCAAACATACTAACTGATATGCATGACTTTCTGTGTAAGTTTTAGGAAGCAATTCAATTAAAATAATTTCTATCGTTTCACCGGGATTTTGTGTATCTAAGCCATTAGTAGGTTTAAGTTTCGTTTTATCAAATAAAACGGCCATAAAAGAACCAACTTCTGTAGAATTTCCTAATTTCATGTCTTGTAATGCTAATTCCCAATTACAGTTCAAAACTTCGCAAATATATTGACGAAGTAGATTACAACCCCATAATCTTTTATTAATTAAATGCGGTTTCTTTATCAATATATCGATTGCACGCCAAAACAATAGAGATTTTGTCGATTTCATATTATCCATATTCCATATTTCCATACTTATTTCAAAGATAAATAAATATTTTAAAGTAGCAAGACTTATTTATAATATTCCAAGTTGTCGTTTGATGACAGCTGTATGCAGGGCTGCCAGATGCAGTTTTATGGTTTCCCCCATATTGATTTTTATTTTTCCCCAAAATGATACTTTTTTAAACAGAAAACAACCAGTTTTGTAACTAATAAAAAAAGCAAATATAAAATTAAAACAGACTGTTTTTATTTTATTTGTAAATGGAGGAAGAAAATTTGATTGAAGTACTTAGTTTTCGTTTTTTTTTTAAATTAATCTTTGTTAAAAATAGCAAGTAATTCATTCACATTCTCTTCATCTTCTATTCGATAAACATGTACAAACTTAAATAAAGTTAACATTGTAGTGCTTGGCTAAAACTTTGTGCAACCACCACGGTCTGTGTAAGGCACTTCTAACTCTTATGATATGGTCTGCGGTTTTCGTGAGCATTGTGTTTCGCCCATCCTCGAAAACGCCCGTTCTACAGCAGAATTGGCAAATGGCAAGCTCAAAATAGCCGCGGCAAGTTTCATTGAATTAAAAAAGCTGCGACTCCACAAGCATTTGTATGATCCGTATGAAAACACTTCTCCCCAAAACTCGTCAGGTGTTTTCGTCTTTTGCCGTAGCTGAAGCGGTACAATTCTCCATTCTTGCAGCATTGCATCAACGTTTTCCACTCCTCCAACCACAGGTCAGGTCAGGTCTTACTTGGCTTGTCCCGATTTGCGGAGAGAAAAATCGAAATTTTTCTAATAACAAAAAGTATTATTGCATTTTTTAATTTTTATCGTTTTTAATATTTCTAGCCCCTAAAATCCCTCATATATATTTCCCCCAAAAAATTTCCCCAAAGATTCAAATTCTCCAGTTATTCTCCAAGAGTAATTTTTCCTACAGAATTGCGAAAAAAACCCCAATCTGGTAACGGTGGATGTATAAGTGTTGCTAAGCCTAGACCGAGCCGAGTCGTCAAAAATTTGACGCTTAGTAGCCTTAAGGTGGCTGCATACGTAACGTGTTTTATTCCAGACGGAGCGGGACGTGAAATTATGGAAGTATCGTTTCATATAAAATGTACGTGATCATACATAGGTTACGGATACACGGACGGGACGGGACGTGGCCCCGACCGCCCGGCGCGTTCCACGTCCCGTTCTCCTTCTTGTTCTCTTTTCTGCCACGTAGGATGTACAAAAAATTTTTCTTTTACTCTTGATAGTTGTATCTTCTTCAACATCCAATGCAATAGCAATTGATCCAATTCTTCAAATAAACAATCCATCTTTCACAATACTAACACGTTAGTTTCGAGTCACTGTCACGATGCGTATGCATTAAACTCCCGTCCGTGTTGATATACAACCTCGTTCCGTCTAAGTCCCGTGCACGTGCTAATTCCGTCCTGTAGGCAGCGACCTTAAATTTGCCTGATTTTTTCTGTAAAGTGGCCTAAAATTGCCTAATCCAATGTCAGGTATGTAGCCTATAAAGGCTATTTTTAAACGTAGACCTACCTTAATCAACCTTATTTTAAATTGTAACAGGATACAATTATGAAGTATCTTATAAATGTCAAATAAAAAAAAAACGTATTTCGTCTGTTCATTAATATTAATATTTCAAAAATTGAAACGAAATATTATACTTACTAAAGAGATCAATGAAGTAAAAGAACGTAATTTCATAGCGATTACGCACCGAAGCATACATTGCGCTATCAAACTCCGAAGCTAACGCGAATAGCTCCAAAATAATACACGGAGCATTGGGCGCTCCCCTGAAAATCACCTTACCCGATGGGAGTTCTCCCCTTTTCCTTTCATCTACGGCCACAGTTGTAACCCCATTATTTTCTTTCTACAGCCACAATTTATTTGTCATTCTCCAATAGAAGAATCTCATCTAAAATGCCTCCATTATCATAATATCTTAATGGTGAGCTGGAGGGAGCAGTAACAGGGGTGGAAGAACTGAATTGAGCGTCAAGTTTTAGGTATTTAGGACATATATTATGGAAATATTTAGGTGTAAAATTGATTCAATACACTTTTCTGACACCTAAGAAAACTCAGCCGCGTTATAGTAATTGCATCTTCTTGCAAAATTTGTATAACATACATTATCAATCAACAATCGAATAGTAAAAGACAGGGAAGGAGGTGGGGGGGAGGATAACCATGCAAAATATATCTATTACATATGAGACATATTTTTAAAGACAGAGGTTAATTTAGCATACGTAAAAATCGCCCTCGTTTTTCTCCGAAGTAGCCTAAACTGCGACCAGTCGTCAATCAAAATTTTTAGTTGCCATGATACCTTTCGAGATAGCCTAAAAGGCGAAAAATTGCCTACCTTGGCACCATTGTTTTGTAATATCATAGAGAAGAGGGGGCAAACGACCATGCGGCTCACCTGATGTTAAGTGACTACCGCCGCACATGATCAACTGCAACACCATGGGAATGCAGGTGCGTTGCCGGCCCTTTAGAAAGAAGTAAGCACTTTTCTTAAAGGTCGCTAAGTCGTATCGGTCCGGAAAAATCGCCACCGGAAAAAGCGCGCGAGCCGATCGGAAAGCACTCGGTCGTTGACGATTCGAGTCCCTCTGCGCTGGATGCGGTCAAGTGGAAGGAGCTGGCACTGGGAAGCCGCAGCCCAGAGATGGGAATAGTATTCCATGTGCAACGGAACGCGCCTTGTAAAGTTGCAGGTGGTTGCAAAGTTGTGACCACGAAACTGCACGTCACTCGATATGTCAACGCCTAGGATTCCGATACTGGCTGAGGCAACAACGAGAGTGCCTTGAAACTGAGGAGATACGATGAAGGGGCTTTTTTTAGCGGTGAACGCGCAAACTTGTGTTCTGGGGATTAAACTGGACTAGATTTAGTTGCCCCGAGTCCGAGCCTTTCTTCAACAAAGTTTCGACTTCAGACACAAGTTTGTCCTGGTACTTTGCGACGTTTTCACGAGAAATATTGGCACGGCCGGTGTACAGAGCATCACCAGTGCTGTCATCTGCATAGCAATGAATGTTACGGGCTTGCAACATATCATTGATATGCAGAAGAAACAGCGTTGGCGATAGCACGCGGCCTTGTGGAACACCAGCATAATAGGCTTGTAATCGGAGCTTGCACCGTCTACAACGACCTTGATGCTCCGATCTGCAAGAAAGCTGGTGATCCAATGAAGAAGATAACGAGGTTATAATATTAGACTTCTAAGTACGTAGGTAAAAAGTCTAGACCAAACACATAATTCTAGTTTTTATTTCACACCGATCGGTGCACTATTACCGAAGTTATAAGCGTGGAAAGTTTACGTAGATTTTTAAAATCTCGCCCGTGCCCGCGAGTAGCGCGTGACGTCATCGATTCCATGCGGCCGCGCAGCCATACCGTTCCAGCGCGCCGATAATACGTTTATAGTAATATTTCGCGGGTGAGTTGTTTGCCCTCGTGCACTCTGGTGTTTTTAAGTATTTAATGATGGAAGAAGGGTTTTAAAAGGGTCAATCTGACAACCTTCCAATAGTCCGTAACACGATGTTGGCGGAATATTTTCTAAGAAACAAAGATTTTGTCGCGACTGAAATACGCATAAGAATAAGATAATATTTTTATAACCTAGGTACCCATTATTACATTAATACTTCTGGGTTTCATTTGCTAATGGTAAGAATAGGTATAACAAAAATACGTAAACATTCCTTACCTACTTACTATCTGCCTCTACTAGTTTTGTTTTCTTATTCTTCTTAAGTGCACCCTGACCTTTTTATGGTTAAAAAATTTCCTGTTTATAAAGAAATTTACTACAAAAAGGGTCGCATTATTAATATGATTAAAATCGTAGTTATATATTCTTCAGGCATCCTCCTAACACAAGCATTTTCAAGCTTACTAGGAGTGGTTAAAAGGAATATTAGTAAAGTTAATTAATAAGATTACTAATATTTAAAAAAAAAATCTTGTGAAGTAGTGGCAATCGCATGTGCAACCGTTTCTGACCTAGATTTGGCATTTAGTTTTGATAGTAAACATCTTTGTGGTTTTTCTGTATACCGATTTTGACAAGCAAACTTGTGAGGCAAAACATATTTTTTAGGTAGTTACGTAGTTTTACATATGGTTTTCGACCTAGAACAAAATACAAACTTATTTAGTCTATAAAAAAAATAAGGAACCTCGTAATTTGTATTCCATCAATATTTAAATTATCGTATCGTATAAACTATGTAATACATAAAAATAGGACAACACGAAAAAAAAATTATGTGTTCCACTTCATAATTAAACTTCTTCCATTATTTGTGGCCCGCAAAGTATGCAGGTTGAACAGCTCTGCGATGTGTTTAGTTTTTGCTCGAAATATCGTAAAAATATAAAAACGTTTGTTAACATATTCCATATCTTAACCTTTATATTCATTATAAACATTTTAAAAGTTGCTGCAAACATAGGTAGGTATCTAAACTTACGAACTCACGACAGGTCATTGACTTTACATAGGTAACTAACATTACATAGGTAAGTATCTACTTTACCCAAGTTTGGATGTTTATTTACACTGAAGTAGTTTTAGTTAAATATGTAGGTATTAGGTATTGTTTCTTCTTGAAATTATGATCATAATGCGTGGAAAGGTTCAATGAATTTTTAGTTACTTAAACACTGTGACTCGAGTAGGTAGGTACCTACATGCCTAATAGAATGCATTTACTAGCAATAACTAAGAGCTATCATGTGAGGTTTATTACTATTTCAATACTTACATCGAAATGATCCTCATAACAATATGCTACCGTGTTTGGTCCTAAATATGTGCTCTTCTCATCCATCAATTTTTTTTCTGATGGTAGGGTTTCTAGTTCTAGGCACATTAAAAAACAACTTTTCAGGTGTTTTTGTGGCTGTATTTTTACATTGAGGCACAGCACAATATTTAATAGATGGATAAAGAGAATAGATAGCAAGTAAATCAGCGACGACGCGACGGGCACATTTGAGTAAATGTTTTGATTTCCTAAGTGCGCGTCGGGTCGCTCGCACGAAGATGGAAATCGTGACGTCATCAACGATGTCGCTCTCGGCCCGCGGCTTAGACCGAAAATGTTAACTTTGCGCCTTTATATCTCGGTAAGTTTTGAAGATAGAAAAAAATTAAAAATACAGTTATTCTCGTAATTTTTTGTAGATTTTTTTGGTATATAAAACAAAAAATGGTTATCTTCTCCATTGCACAATTTTTCGGGAAGCCCATAGGAAGGGAGCTTCGAAAGAAGCGCTTTGTGCCAAACCCGATCGAAGGCCTTCGCAATGTCCAAACTAACGGCCAATGCCTCCCTATGGACTCTACTGCCTCCGCCCATCTATGAGTTAGGTAGACCAGAAGATCACCAGCTGATCGACCACGACGAAAACCGTATGGCGATCACTAATCAGCTGGTGATCCTAAAGGTACCTCATGAGCTGACAGTTTACAATGGACTCCATTGTTTTGGAGAAAAAGGAGGTGATGGCGATAGGCCTGTAGTTCGACGGGTCTGAGCGGTTGCCTTTTTTAGGGATCGGAGGGTCGAAAGCCGTCTTCCATGATTTTGGGACTACGCCCAGGGAGCAGAAGTACTGGAAAAACGCGTTAAAACCGGTGCCAACTCTTGAGCACACTTCCTCAGCACAATTGGGGGGATTCCGTCGGGCCCACTCGACTTGTGGATGTACGGGGAGAGGAGTTCTTTGTGAACCGAGCGCTGTGTGAACTGCACCTCCAGCATGGAGCACTCACACTGGGGGGTGGTTGGCGGCATACCCCCCCCCCCCCGTCATCGAGAGTCGAGTTGAACGCAAAGAAAGAGCCTATCAGATCAGCTTTCTCTTTTGAGGTATGGGCCAGTGAGTCGTCCTCACTGTGCAGAGATAGAAGAGATGGCTAACAGAAATTCCCCTGGACAGCCTTGGCGAGAGACCAGAATGCACGGGTTCCAGAAGGAAGGCGAACTGGTTTCTCTCCAATTCTGCCTATATGCTCTGACTTTGCCTTGGCAATGACTCTTTTGGAGGACCTGGAGGCGGAATTATATTTCTTTTTTAGAGCGCTTGTGTTTACATCCCGAGATGTTGATGCATCAGCCCAGGCTTGGTAGCATTCCTGCTTATAGCATGATACTATTTTACAGGAGCGACCACACTATGGCTGAGATTTGCCTCCGATGGGCATCACAGAGGAAGGAATAAAAAGTACCACATCAGCAACAGAATCCGCAACAAGTTTGGGATCGTCCGGTGAGAAGCAAACCCGCCCCCGGTGGCAGCCTGCAGAATGCAACTGCAATTTCAGGGTGTGTCAGGGGCCACACTACGTACAAGACAATGGCCCGAAGAGTCTAAAGGTGCTTCGACGGAAATCTGATATCCGTCCGGATAAGAGGTCAGCAGAAGGTCCAACATCCCTGTTGGACCTTCTGCTGACCTCACGGAGGTGCATGATCCCCCACATCTGGAATCCACGTAGGCGAAGTTACCAGTTGTGTCAGACCATATGCAAAGGCAAAATCATGAACATATCTCCCCGCATGATCGGTTAAACGTGAACCAAGCCATTAGGCGTGATGGGCGTTAAAATCGCCGAGGATCACGATCTCAATGGAGGGGATCTGCTGCAGCAACGAATTTGTAGCCATTTGCACGTGGTCGAAGAGTCGATCTGTTTTGGCATTACCACTATGGGACCTATAGAGGCACCCGTAGACGCGAGGATGGTCGTCGCTGTCTACGTGTAGCCAAATGATGGACAGGTCCAAAACTTCAAGACTGCCGAGGCGTCGAGAACAGACGTAAACGCAAACTCCAGCTCGAGGCACAAGGGAGTGTTCCAGTTTGTAACATGGGTAGGAGAGATACGAGACATCAGCCAGAGAGGACATCTGCATGTCGGTCAGAAAAAGCAGAGCTTGAGCTCGCCGTCTCGAAATGGTAGTGGATGGCGTTTAGGTTAGAGTGAAGTCCCTTGATATTGCAGAAATTCACGGATAGCGTGTCAGGGGTCACCTTGGTCTTGTTGCTCCGTTTGCCCCGAGCAGTTGTAGTCTTGAGCTGAATTTCGCCCCCCTCCCCTCCCCAAATACGTGGGGCAGCCTGAGCACCTACGCCCATGAGGTGAGCAACATGGTCGTGGATGCTCAGCGAGGGACTCTCCAGGGATGCTGGTACCCTCCTGGGGTAGTCTGACATTTAATTCCGCCACCATGTTTATGTGGGGGGGGGGGGGGATTTGGGCCTCCAGCCACCTGCACTCACCAGATGAAACGCGGAAGCAGAGCTTCCACTTCACGCCGGTATTCTGTAAGGTCGTGGTACCACCCCGGTTTGAGGCAGCCCATACGTGCAACAGCAAAGCTGCCGCGTGGCTCTACCACTGTTAAATATTCCTATACAATCATAAATCCGGTATGAAAAATTTACTTTGGGACCTAATTTAAGATTTAGACGTAAGTTTTATAGCAACTACTCTCTGATTATATAGAAAAATTAACAAACTAAAGAAAAACCAAATAATAGACTTTTCTGTCACCTTTGCTCACAATATTTAATCAAGCAGCCCTAGCAGTAAGTTTCCACAGCCGTTTATAAAATGCACAGGTGAATCTACTCTGTGGTGAAATTGTCTATGCTCAAGATCGCTCAGTAACTTATTTTCATAACCATAGAGGAAAGTAATATATCGTACATAATTGTTACGTACGTAATTGTTCATAACCTTCAAACAAACAATAAACTCGTTATGATGAGCAAAAAACAGCTAAATATAATAGAATTGCGTAGATATTTACATATTGTTTCAAAATTACGCGGCTATAGACCGCAAGAGAAAAAAAATTATTTGAATATCAATTTACGTAGAATAGTTATTAGGCGACAACCGACAACGACAACGCGGACGGAATAACAAAGCGAAAGCAGTGACAACTGTAACATTACTGTTTACACTAGACGGTTAAATTTGACACACTATAATCATATTTTTTTAGGTGATCGACGCGTTTAGGAATTCTGAATTATTCGATATTTCAAACCTTTAATGGCAGATTTCGCGGGTTCTCATTGTTCACAAGTTCTTATTTATCGATTATGGGTTCATTGACATCGATGTTTCGATGTTTGACAAGTCGCAACATCGACGTTAAAACATTTTAAAACATCGATGTTTTAATCATCAAACATCGATGATCATCGAACATAGACAATAGACAGCGCTGTTAACTAAAGTCAGGCCTCTGTCACTCTTGCTACTAGCGTAAAATAACATTTAAGTCGTAGACAGAGAAACCTATAGACTAATGACCAGCGTGGCCTCGAGTGAGAAAGAACGATAACGAATTTTTAGGTTGTACAATAATCTTTATGACTTTTGAACACATTTAGATAAAAATTTTAACTGTTCTAAGAACTGAACTGAACAAGATTCACCAATCTTAAGCTCACAAAACACTTTTTTCTCACTTAAACCAACTTGTAAACTCCTTAAATCGCTACGCTGTTAAAGTTGTTTAGCAAACTGTAGACTTTGCTAAACAAAAAAAAAACGGCACGGAGAAAGGGACAAACAACCACACCGCTCTATATCATTTCTATACAAGACGTATGCATAAATCTATCTTTTTCGTGTGCGAATGCGAAAGAATGCGTCAATTTGTCTATATTTCTCTGTCTACGATTAAAGTTGTTCAAAACGACTATAAATTAATAGCACGTTACAGACTATAAACTACAAATTTCTAGCGAATCAATTATTTACATAATTTATTTTAATTAATTATTTGTATTATATACATTTTTGTATCTATATTTTATTTACATTTAAAACATTAGTTAGACTTCTTTCATCACAACTGTGTACTTTGATCACTTATAAATATACAGTATACACTAACTAAACAACGTCTAACATTAAATTAGGTCATATTTGCGTCACATGTCCTGTCCCAACAGCGCTGCTGCTAGAACTAATTGCCGCTAGATATTAATACTTCATAGCGCCAAAGCGCCATAGCTCAATAGCGCCATGGCGACTACTTACATAACACGCGCTATGTCTTATGGAGAGATAGCGCGCTATAATACGGCCCTATGGGCTATATTAACCACCGTTAAATAACATTGAGTTATACAACACTAGAGGAGCAACCACATTACCGCGCGTCGAAAATAGTGTAACCACTAGCTAAACGCGATGACGTAACTTTGAAACTAATAAAATTTTTAAATAAACATATATCTATCTCACTTACACAAGTTGCGAAAACAATATCGTTGCTAAGATTAGATAAAGATAGATACACAAACATACAATGTCGGGTTGGTGTGGCTTACTATATGAAATTTTACCTAAAATACGCAATAAAAATGAGTTCTTTTCAAGCTGTTATTAATTGTTTTTATATTAAAAAAAGTATACTTTATTTTAAAATCTTTATTGCATCCCCTTAAAAAAAAGGATGTAAAGCTTATCAGATGAATAGAAGTAAACATAATGACGAAATAGAACGAGATTTTATAAGTTTTTTTATTGTACTAATAAATCAAAGAATATAAAATAGGTAATAAAATATGAATAATATAAAGTTTATATGAAATTATAATTAATATAAAATTATTAATATAAAATAAGTAAGTAATAAAATATATTTAATAGATAATTCATTAAAAACTAAAATAAGAATAATTAATTATTTTGTATGAAAAGTAAACGTAGTTTTTATTATAATTTCCAAAATATTTAAAATCAGAGGTAACAAATTAACTTACTCCATTAATCATATAGTCTCCCTTTAATGTAGGATAATCACAAATGCGGAAAAGTGGCAACATGGAACCTAAATGGCAATATTCGTTAATTTTATTTAATTATTTGAGGTTTTTTACGTTTATATGAAAACAAGAACTAAAAATTATGTGTTGAAAGTGATTCCGCTTGATTTATTACGTTTATGTGACATTGAATAGCATTCTTTCACTACGCATTTAGCCATTTTTTTGTCGCTGCTCAACTCTGTCGGTGTCACAATGAACACCACAGATAACTGTATACTAGTCAGAACACTGAACTTATCGTAGACAGAGTTTCTCTGTCTACGGAACATATGGAGTGTAGAAGTAAGGAGTACAGACTGTGTATTAAAAAGTGTCCATAAAAACCTTTAAATAAGGGTGGCGCCACCATAGCTATGGGGTAAATTTTAAAGAAAGCACCGAAAATTATTAGTGGGATAGACGACTTTTTCGAGGTTATATTTACTAAATTATTTGAGATTTTAGCACACTTAAACCGGTGACAACCTTAGAGCATACATTACATGGAGGGAGCACTGTGTGAGCAGAAAGCGTGATCGGCGTAGAGAGAGACTGAGTTTAGGTAGAGTCTGTCTCTCTCGCACATGCTTCTGATTCGTCTCGTCACCTTGCTTAGCGCATGCCCAATGAAACAGCCAATGACAGTGACTGTGCGAGAGAGACAGACTTCCTAAACTCAGTCTCTCTCTCTCTATGCCGATCACGCTTTCTGCTCACACAGTGCTCCCTCCATGTAATGTATGCTCTAAGGTGACAACTGCTAAGTTTATTTCATCCCAGTAGCTACTACAGCGCTGTTGTGAAAAGTTTTTGAGCTGTTATTTACTGCTTACAGATGACCGCTTTTTCAATTATTCTACTATGGGAGTTGGTACTCCTTACACTCCATAACTGAAATGACGTTAGCTAGACATATGGCTGTGGGCATGTGTAGATTGGCAACGTTTTGGCGCGGTTATTACTGAGCTAGTAAAATATATAAATCAATGTGAAATAATTACCTAAAATCGCGAATCACCTAGGGTGTAATACGCAGTCGGGACTAGCGCGTTCTAGGCGATTGATGTATTTTTTAAGGCTGTTTACGTAAATAGTTTTTTGTAAACACTTGTTGTAATTTTTGTTTAGTGTTTAGTATTGTAGGATAAAGTAGTTCAAAAAATTAATGTGATTTAAAATAGTATATGTGTATATAATCTATCTATTTGATAAATTATAATGGCAAAACTTCAAACATACTATAATTGTTGCGTGGATGGATGCCTAATGAGCAAACAAAAGGATTCAGATATATCATTTTTTAAGTTACCTAACGATTCGATAATGAAATGTACATTTATTTCATTTTTTTGTTAAATAAATACTTGTAGCAAAAAAGAATTATGTAATAATTTAAATACAGAAGTGATCCCTGAGTACTTTAATACGAAACTTAGTTAAAATTTACGTAGGTAAGTTGGTAAATTACATGTCTTTTGTAATTAAAATATTTTAAGTTATAACAAAGCACTAGAATTAAAACTTTGTTTACAAGATTTTGAACTAATTAGAATACAATCACATTTCATTTAGGAATAGCATTTCAGGTTAATTTGTTGTTTACACTACCTAACTAATTCTTCCGAGCGATTTATTAAATCGCGATTCGCGACGAGTGACCTTGCACGTTGCACGGGTTAGGCACATAATTCGCATAGTAGCAAAAATATGTTCATTCGATCAGTCAGAATAGGTACCTTAACTATTTCACTTACAATTTCGCAACGTATGAATGAATGAATTAATTTATTTATACTTTTTATTGCACACAACATATAAATTTATGTACAATTAGGTGGCCTCATCGCTTAACAGTGATCTCTTCCAGGCAAATCTTGGTAACGTACGAGTAGCACTACATATTATTTATTCTATGCTTTGGTGAAGGAGATCTGTAAATAGAAGTGTGCGTAAATAGTAGATAAATGAGCATACAAGCTTAATAAGTACCTACTTACATGTGTTTTTAATATATTTTAATACATTCTTGACACCCCTAAGTAACCACGGATAAACAGCCGTGATGTGGAAATGGGAAAAGATG
The DNA here is from genome assembly GCA_036936625.1 of Parnassius smintheus behrii. Taxonomy (NCBI): domain Eukaryota; kingdom Metazoa; phylum Arthropoda; class Insecta; order Lepidoptera; family Papilionidae; genus Parnassius; species Parnassius smintheus. The sequence continues at coordinate 39,288,165 of JAUPFT010000011.1, forward strand.
CAAAGTAATACGGACATTCCCGCGCAGCGATAAAGGTTTATTTAGCTTGCGTGCGCAATTTATCTTATTAATAATAGTTATGTAGGCTATTAAATGTCAGCAAGCAGTCAACATCAAAAGAGTGAAACTTCTGTACGTAGTACTATTATTCATTCTGTGCTATAGTTTTTATTTTTCGGAAGTTGGTAACCTTTTTTTCGAGCCTACAAAATTTCGAGCTTCATAGGAAAACTCGGAAAAGATCGACAATCGTCAAGTAAGCAACTTTTAAAACAAACTAACAAAAATTTGTTAAGCAATGATCGTCGTTGTTGTCCTCTGCAGGGCATAATGCCGTGCAGGTCTCGGGCCCCGGGGTGTACCCCTTTACCCGGATTTTCCTCACAGCACACTGCAATGTGCCGGTCCTGGGCGCCTTGATGGTAAAGGCGTTGTTTTGGCGACTTTTGTCGCAGTCGGGTAATATATCATTAAAGGAGGTTGTCTCAATAATTGTGTTTAACACAAATTATTTTGTCAGAGTTGGCCTTTCTGCGGCATTGTGGAGTTTACTCGACTCCCTAATCTATATAGGGAGGAGTTCTCTTGGATAGGGTCGCCCGTCCGGCGGCCGTGAGTGCAACGGCACGAAGCCGTTGAGGTGTTCATGTGGCCCGTTGTCGGCGCGGTCGAACATACCGCGCGCCAGCCGGACCACGAATTCTTGCAGGCTCTCTATCTTTAGGTTGGCCGCTATGACGTCATTCCGGACATAGCGACCGGCACCGACTATAGTTCGTAATGACAAATTCTGCTGGGCCTGAAGTCGCCGCTTCTGACAATCGCTCAGGAGTGCATACCAGGCCGGAGCAGCGTAGGCTAAGCTTTCCATTGACGTCCGTCGAGTTGGGGGTTGATATTTTTTTTACAGAAAGGTTACATTAATATAAGCACACACGTAAAGTTTCAACATGCGGAAAAGCGTACTTTACGAGAAAAAAATTATTGAAAATCAATTATTTTTGCAATATTTATCTCAATCCCTATCTCAGATTATATGATATTTTTTTTACAGAAAGGTTACACTATTGTAAACACACACGCAAAATTTCAACATGCAGAAACGCGTACTTTTTGAGAAAAAAATTATTGAAAATCAATTATTTTTATAATATTTACGTCAATCCTTACCACAGATTATATCGAATTCTCGCCGTTGAACGTTCGTTTTCCGTACAGTTAAGTTGTCATACGTTCGGTAGCATTTTATTGTACATTTTACGTAAATAATTATATTTTGTACTCATTTAAATAGTTTTCATGCATACACATATATTTAACAGTATATATTTAAATTACAAAATTATTATCATTATGAGCTATTAAAATTAAAATGTGTAGTGTTTACCGTTTTTTACCGGCTTGTGGAACGTAACGTAAAACTGACGATTTCTAAGAATTAATTAAAGCAATATGTGTATAAAATTGTATAAAACATGTGTATAAAACAGTGCCCACCTATTAGGGCAGATAACAAATAAAATAGGTTAGGTTCAACTTACGTCAAGGAACCGAATTAATAGACCCCGACTCCACGTGGTACGAGTCTGTCCTACCCCTAGAGTGGTTTTATAGAGCCGGAGGCGCGTAGGGAGAGCAGCCTCCGCCTGCTGTAACAAATCGTAGGCATCAGACGAGCCGGAGCGGCTGAGGCTGGTCGCCGAAGGCGACCAACAAGCCGAAGCTGGATGCCTGCGATATGTTACGCAAAGGCGTAGAGGCTGCTCTTCCCGCAGCGCCGGAGACGTTGCGGTCTCAAAATAGATACAGAAATCCCTCTGAATGAGTCCCTCTATTTTTGGTGAAGGGGTTCCCCCTTCCTTAGGGAGTACCCCCTTCCCCCCCAAGAGGTCCTCATGGTTTTTTACACTTAATATTTATCCATAAAAAATAAAATTTCCTCAAAATTAAAATTCAAAAAACTCAAAAAGGGGGGCTCCGCAACTTTTCCTTTTAAGGGGAGTAGTATACCTCCCCCCGCCCTCCCCCCACCCCCTTCCCAACTCCAATTCGACGGACGTTAATGGAAAGTCGTACCGCAGCGTATGTTAGCAGGGGTCTTATGTAAGTTTTATAAATGGTTAGCATCGACTTTGTCGGCAACTTGGATGTCAGGACAGGGCGGAGCATTGCCCGCGCACATCGAGCTTTGCGTATAGCAGAGTCGACGTGTGCAGTCATACGCAACATCCTGTCAATCCGACATCCAAGGTAGGTCACGGCCTTCTCATATGCGATCTCCTGGCCTCCGAGGGTTAGCGGTGGTGGTAGATTTCTATAGCGGCGAGTGAGTAGAGCGGTCGTCTTGCTAACATTGACGGTCATCCTCCACTCATCCAAACATGGTGGCAGCAGGTCCAGCGGACGTTACATCCTGGCAGTTGCGATGTGGGCTCTTCTGGACGACGTGAAGTATGCGCTGTCATCCGCAAAAAGCGCTAGTTCGACGTCGTCCTCCCATTCATGCAAGTGTCCTGCCAGGGTAGGAATGTCATTGGTGTACGCCGCGTACAGGGCTGGAGACAGACAGCTGCCCTATGGCACACCAGCTGTAATGGTTTTTATTGCGGACTCGGCGTCCTCTACGCAGACGTAGAACTTCCTGCCTTCCAGGAAAGACGCCACTAGTCGCAATATAGCAGGAGGGATACTTGTTTGATCGTCTAACTTGTAGAGCAATCCTGTGTGCCACACCCGGTCGAAAAGCCTTCTCGATATCGAGAAAGACGCCCAACGATATGCGGCCGCGGTTGTGCTCGGCCGCAAGCAGGTGCAGCACTCTGGTAAGCTGTGTTGCCGTGGAGTGACCCCTCCTGAATCCATGTTGCTCCGCCCGAAGTTGGATGCACGGGCGGAGACGTCTTAACAGTAATCTTTCGCACAGTTTAGCTATATGCGGTAGCAGCGTGATCGGCCTGTAGTTGGCAGCTCTACGCCTGTCCTTTCCGGGTTTCGGCAAGACGATAACTTTGCCTTTCTTCCAGTCCTCCGGGAAGTGGGATGTCCGCAATATGCCGTTGTAGAGCCGACCTATCTCTACAAGGACTCTATTGGGCAGCTGTCGTAGTGCAGCGTTGGTAATCCCGTCGTGCCCCGACGCCTTCCTCGGTTGTAGGTGGGTTACTGTCCTCCGCAGTTCAGCGGGGGAGATAAACCACTCTCCTGCAAGCGGTGGCGCGGGCGACGACAGGAGCTCCTGCACGCGGCTCTCTTTCCGAGTATGGATTTCCAGGAACTCCGCACTTGCTGGGTTCGGCATGAACTACTCCTCGAAGTGCTCAGCTAGGATATCCGCTCTGCCCTTGGCATCGTAACATTGAATGCCCGCGTTGCTGGTCAGCGGGCAAACAGGTGGTCTAGTTTTCGTTAACTGCCGGTTCAATATGTAGAGCGACGCATGCTGTTCGTCAGCCTTCCATACGCGCAGCTCCTATGCCTCTCCTCTGTGGGCCTGTATTGCAACCGACAGTTCGTCTGACAAGGTGTTTAGCTTTCTTTTTACTCTAGGGCAGCGAGTACGCGCCCAGAGCTTTCTCAGCGCTCTTTTATGGTTTAGCTGCACGCGTAGTCTTAGCGGCAGCTCCTCTTTTCTTCCCGTGAGAGGGACGATCGTAGAAGCCGCGTTGAGGGCCTCCTTGATGCACGTGGATATTCTAGTTGCAGCGGCCTCTACGTCGTCCGCTGAGTTGATCGGTGTATGGACTGGAGGCCTCTCCTGCAGGTGTTGGTGGTAGAGCCTCCAGTCGATCTTGGTCTTGACAGCTCTGGGCGGTGAAGTCACTGCCTTAGTGCCAAGGGTTATCAGAATCGGGAGGTGCTGTGTATTCAGATCATACAGCACTTCTACCACTACTGGGTAGTTGACGTTCCTATTGAGCACGATGTCTAATACATCCGAACGCTTCCTAGGGTCGGTAGGAATATGCGTCGGTTCCTCGGGACCTAGAACGTCATAATCATGGTGTTCTGCGTCTTCATAAAGTTCACGACCCGGCGGGGTGATCACTCTGGACCCCCACGCCGGGTGTTTGGCGTTACAGGTCCCCGGCGATGATGGTGGGTGCCGTACCTTCCATTACCGTCCGGATGTCTGAGGAGTGAAATGGAGTCCCTGGCGGGCGGTATGCTGCAAAGATCCTTAGTTCCTCGCCCGCCGCCTCCATTTTTATGCCGATTGAACGCATCGTCTGGAAGTCTGGCAAGTCCAGCTCCTGGTGGACGATGTCTCTCCTCACTAGGATCGCTGTCCCTCTATAAGCGACCCCTTGAGGATCGACCGCGAGAGAGATCGAGGCAGCTTAAGATGCGTTGTAGGTCGTAATTTGGTTTCACCCAGCAAGATCACCTGGATGTCCTGTTGCTGGGTGACCATGCGGAGTTCATGGATCCTTTGACGAATCTCGTCCGGGTTCCAGTAAAGCAGACGCAGGTTACTATCCTCCGTAATGCCTTGCCAGTAGTGATGCCAGCGCCTTCATGACGGCGGTAACGGGGTCTGTCCCGGCCCTTATGTCGGCCAGGACTTGTGTACCGACTTCGATGGCTATGCCTACCAATCTGTGGATGGCATCAGCCGTCTTGAAGTCGGACGTTGGTGGTCTGCGTTCTGCACTACGCTGTGAAGGCACTGGTCTCGGGGCATTGGTTGAGGTCTTCCTTTGGATAGAGCGCGCTCTATGTGTGGAGCGGGCTCTGTTTTCTGGTAGAGCCCTTTCTGGTGCTCTACCTGTCGTAGTTGGTTCTGGTGTTCTTGCAGCAACCTGCGCCTGCGAGGCTATTGGTCCTGTGGTTGTAGGGGAAGAGGTACTCACAGCCTGAGGAGGAGGCTGTTCCTTTCTCCTGCTCCTATTCCTCCACCTCTTCCTTTGGGAGGGTTGCCTCTCAGTGGCGTCATTGGCAAGAGGTCGGAGAGTCGCCCCGGTGGTTGCCCTTTGCTCTGTGGGACCCATCGTTTCTATTGGTGCTGAGGGGGTGGGGTGGGGGTGGGGGGGGGGGCTGGTTGCCTACCCTTCCCTCTGTTGATGGTGGCCCACCCGTCCTCCTGTATGGTAACAGCCTTTGGGCAACTCTGGGGGATCCTCTTAGGGTTCTCCGGGAGTAGCCCAGGTAGAACGATCCCCTGCTTCCTGGCAATCCTCCTCAGGACCAGGCAGCGGTGATCGTTGGCCGTATGGTTCTTAGCGCAATATGCGCACTTTGGCTCTACCCCTTGGGCAAAGGCTGGCAATATGCTCTCCAGCACAGCGAACGCATTTCACTGGCCTGAAGCAATTTGCAGAGGCATGTCCGAAAGCCTGGCAACGGTGGCATTGTGCCGGTCCCGTCTTCCTCTGTCAGGCTTCGATTACGACTCCTCTCATGTAGAGGAGCTCGTCGATGTGGTAAAGTTCTTGTAGTCGCTCCAGGCTAAGATGCTCCAGCTGTGCGTAGTAGAGGCAGCCCGGTCTGCCCCTACGTGGTGGTATGGCCTTCACATAATTGATGGGAAAGCCCTTTACCCGGATAGCCTGCTCGATCATCTTAGTATCGGTGTCCACTGGCAGGCCCCGGATGCCCACTTTAGTGGGCTTCTCCTCTGCCGGGGTGTAGCAGTACCACGACATGGTCTTGTCTTTCTCGGAGAGCTCGACCATGTATTTCTGGATGGTGCGGAACTCATCCGGACTCTGCGGTGAAAATCTAACTCCCTTCCCAAACGGACGGGCATTGGGAGGGTGGCCCAACTTCTCGTTGAGGACCTTAAAGTGCCTAGTCCAGTCCGGAAGGCATTCTGCGACAATCGGCGGATATCTCGACTTTTCCTTCTCCTTCTCAGTTTTCTGAGGCTCCTCCGCCGATTGCGGTCGTGGTACTGCAGTGGCCGCAGCCATGTGGGCATAGCTCGTTGACAGCCGCTGTCCATCGTCATGAGCTAACCCGGACGGTTTGGTGGTTTGCACCGGTGATGATCTCCCGGCTGATGCAGCTAGGGTTGCATATGTTGTTGAGCCCCAGCTGTAGGACTCCTCACCTCCTTGCTCGAATTGGGCCGAGTCGTGGCTACGTCGGTCCGGATAGATGGATGGTGGCTGTTGTGGTGGTGATGGCGACTTAGAAGGTGAGGTGTGGACCTTCTTCCTAGTCGCTATTTGGGGCTCTTCATCATCTGATGATGTTGTTTGGTCAGATGAGTTGCCGATGCGCTGCCTCTTCTCGTAGAGGGAGGCTTCGGTCTATGGTGGCGTATGCCTTAGTGGCGTCTTCATGGGCCGCTGTTGTTGAGAGGGCAGCGGTTCACGCCCAGTCGTACACTCAGGTACGGTGGGCGAGAGTGCAACCCTAGGTGCGGACTCCTTACCCGGTGACGAAGGTTTCCGGGTCGGTATTTGGGAGTACGATGAGACAACTCTCATCCTCTCCGGATTAAAAATGTCGCGTTAGGCGATAGGTCTTTTCAGTACGCCTGGCCGGTCCGGTGGTTTCCTCGATTTAGGAGGAGGTTCCCCCTTATCGTTTCCTGACATGTCCCTAACCTAACAGTCAGCGGTAATCTACTATAGGCCCTATCTATTTTCCAGCCGATCGGCAGCAGATGTTGGTGCGCGACGCGGATGGTGGTGATGTTAAGAGAGAGACTTTCCTCACTATGGGCACTGCCTACCCCTTTTATACCAAAAGGGTTGGGGGAAGTGCAAAGGTGGCACTTTAATGCACGACTGGGCACGGAATGCACGGAACGCATAAAGTGCCAAGAATCACCTAGGGGCCAGTGACCTCGACGCCTCACGGAATCACGGGACTCAACGATCGGCGGAGTATGTCGTACCGGCGGTCATTTGCAGCCACTGCTAACTACAAACAACGCACACCTAGGAGATCCGATATGCAATGATCAACAATATATTAAAACTACTTAATATAGTTATACTTTGCAGAGGTCATCCTTTTCAACATTTCTTCTGTTGGCTTAAGTTTCATACAATTTTTATTTCTTCTTATTAGTTGCTTAACTAATAATGTACCATTTAGTATTTCATTGGATGAACAGTTTCTAAGTTTTGTTTTAATTAAATTAACTTCGCTAAATGCTCGTTTACAATGGGCACTAGAATAGGTCAAACATAACAAATTCAAAACGAATTGAGCTAGTGTTTTATAATTTTTAAATAGTTTTTTGATTACGCCCCAAAACTCGTCGGTATATAAAGTTAAGCCAATTTTATTTAAAATGTTGGGAAAACTGCGCTATTCGTCATCTATTGCCTACTATCCATTGTTTGAATATCGTCGGGTTTTACTATACTTGGAACAAGTATTATGAGTGGTTGGAAAGAAGGTACTTTATTCTATTTCTATTTAGATCATATCTTTTTTATTTCTTAAGCGCTTGTGATTAGAAAATGCCGAGAGCGATGAAAAATCTCCTTGGTGGCAAGTATCTGACGATGTAATTCAGACTGCGTAACTTTATTCATCACTCGAATTCCCTTTGATTGTCTTCTTTTAACCATTTCTCTTGACGTTCAATGTCAATAGCAGAAAGCTCAGTTTTGTAGACTTAATCGCGATCTAAAACACATTGCAAAATATCTTTATACATTTTGCGCACCTTTTCGTTTAAAGATGTGATCACTCCGATTGAAAAAGTTTATCGAAGGTGGTAAGTTTGAGCAAAATCGAAGACAGGAACATGTAATAAAGCTGCAAGTATGGATCATTAAAGCATTAAATGTCTTAAATGGGTCTTATGAGGGTCGCGTACCTGATACTCAGAATCATCAAACGGTATTCACTGAAGGTCATACAGGTTTACGCACCAGCCTCGGCACATCCCGATGAAGAGGTGAAGGAAATCTATGAGGATATTTCTAGAGCCATGCATTCCTCCAAAACCTACTACACGGTGTTGATGGGAGACTTTAACGCAAAACTAGGCACAAGAGAAAGCGGTGAGCTAAAGTTAGGGGAATTTGGAGTAGGGCAACGGAACCGTAGGGGCCAGCAGATGGCTGACTTTATGGAGAAAGAGGGACTCTTTATGATGAACTTTTTCTTCCAGAAGCGGCCCTGGTCGAGCCCCGACGTTTCGACAAAAAATGAGATTGACTTCATTATGACGACCAGACGCCAACTGTTCAGTGATGTCTCAGTGATCGCAAGGGTGAAAACTGGCATTTGGCATCATAACCGAATGGTTAGAGGCACACTGAACCTAAACGTTAAGTTGGAGAGGTCTCGTCTAATGAAGTCAAAGCTCCGTCCCCCTCGTGCTCTGATCCAGAACCCCGAAACCTTTCAGCTCGAGTTACGTAACCACTTTCAGTGCCTAGAAGATGAAGCCATTAAATATCAGTTCTGTTGAAACAATACGCTCAAAAAAAACAGACAGCAAAGTACAATTTCAATTCATTCCATTGTAATATTTGATCAACTATCGCCACCAATGACAACCAACGTGTTTGTGAAGGTTGCAATATCTTATAAGGCGAAGCACTCACTCTTTTATACTTTTCAGGCTTACAACTATCTATAATCAATATAAACTTTATTTTAACCTTTATGTAAATTATAAATTAATTAAAGCGTATTTAAAAATTATTGATTGTGTATACAATAATCACCTATTTACATACATTATTACATACACTTTTGTATATATATATTTTATTTACATTTAAAACATTATTTAGGCTCACGATGAATAGCGTGCTGCTAGAGCAAATTTACCTCATACGTCCACTCCCAACAGTGCTGCTGCTAGAACTCACAGAATACATATACTAGTAGAGGAGCCCGAGAGGCTAAATTGGGAGTTACTCGAGCGTCGTGAGGACCTTTTGGATTGTGAAGCTTAGATGCTAAAAACAAAAAAAGATTATATGATGTATGCCTTTTCAGTGGTGGGATGAGCGGCTATATATTTTCAAAAATGTAAAAGAACAATCACAAAAAATACTCGAGCACGTCAGATATTTACAGTGTATTCGTTCCACGTATTTTTGAGAACGGAGGAATATTAATCTGACAGATTGAATGGTGGGGGTGCCCGTGCGAAAGTGTTGAAAATGAGACTAAAAAAAATTATTCCAGAGCGTCAGATATTCCAAAGATATGTTATGTACACCCTAAAGAAGCTCCTATTCAAAAGACTGATGATTTGGACGCGACCAAAACTCTTGGCAAATTTTATAAAATGCAAAAAAAAATTGTGACCTCGAAATACTAGAGCGCGTCAGATTTTTTTTTTTATAGAAGAGGGGGCAAACGAGCATGCGGCTCACCTGATGGTAAGTGACTACCGCGGCCCATGATCAACGGCAACACCAGGAGAATTGCGGGTGCGTTGCCGGCCCTTTAGAAAGGAGTAAGCTCTTTTCTTGAAGGTCCCCAGGTCGTATCGGTCCGGAAAAATCGCCGGTGGTAAACTATTCCACAGAGGGGTTGTACGTGGAAGAAAACTCCTTGTGAAACGTACAGTGGTGGACCGCCAAGCATCCAGATGGTGTGGATGGTATCGGGACGTTTGCCGTGTAGTGCGTTCACGAAATTTGGCGGCTGGGATTAATCCGAACAATTCCTCAGAGCACTCCCCGTGATAGATGTGATAAAATACGCAAAGAGATGCAACATCTCTTCGCAGCGCCAGTGAATCGAGCCGATCGGAAAGCACTCGGTCGTCGACGATTCGAGCCGTTCTGCGCTGGGTGCGGTCAAGTGGAAGGAGCTGGTACTGGGGAGCCCCAGCCCAGAGATGGGAACAGTATTCCATGTGCGGCCGAACCTGCGCCTTGTAAAGTTGCAGGCGGTGTGCCGGCCTGAAATACTGTCCCGCTCTGCTGAGCACGCCAAGCTTTTTAGTGGCCAATTTGGCCTTCCCTTCCAAGTGACCACGAAACTGCACGTCACTCGATACGTCGACGCCGAGGATTCCGATACTGGCTGAGGCAACAAGGGGAGTGCCTTGAAACTGAGGGGATACGACAAAGGGGTTCTTTTTAGCGGTTAACGCGCAAACTTGTGTCTTCTGGGGGTTAAACTGGACTAGATTTAGTCGTCCCCAATCTGAGACTCTGTTCAGCAAAGACTCGACTTCAGACACAAGTTTGTCCCGGCACTCGGAGACGTTTTCCCGAGAAATATTGGCTCGGCCGGTGTAAAGAGCATCACCAGTGCTGTCATTCGCATAGCAATGAATGTTACGGGTATGCAACATATCATTGATATGCAGAAGAAACAGCGTTGGCGATAGCACGCAGTCCTGTGGAACACCAGCATTAATAGGCTTGCAATCGGAGCTTGCACCGTCTACAACGACCTTGATGCTCCGATCTGCAAGAAAGCTGGTGATCCAATCGCACAATTTCTCAGGAAGCTCATAGGAAGGGAGCTTCGAAAGAAGCGCTTTGCGCCAAACCCGATCGAAGGCCTTCGCAATGTCCAAACTAACGGGCAATGCCGATTATTAAACGGACGAGTTTAATAAACGGACAGTTCAGCATGGTGTCCTTGTCGTGCTGACCCGTAATCTGACAATTATGTGTAGGAATTTCCTTAATCCGAAGGGTTTAAAAAAAGCTTTACATTAAAATACTTAATTAAATAATAGATACTTAATACTAGAAAACAATGCAGAATTTCAAAAAACATTATTTATGATAATTTGTCAGAAATAAATTTACCTGCAAAAAAGTTCCTACGACATTTGTGATAAGTCTGTGTTAGCGACGACAAAGTGAATTCGAACATTTAATATTAATTATTTATTATCAGTGAATTAAAAACTAAGTGTTAGCATTTAATCATAATTATTTCTTATCAGTGATTTAAAATTAGGTGATGGTATTAATCTTAACTGTTTCCTATTCATAAAATAAAGCTAAGTGTAAAGACTGATTAGTGCTGAAAAAACAGGAAAGTAAATTAAACACTTCTATTTTTATCTTAAAGTGACTTATATGAATCTATTTAATATTATTTAGGTCTGATTAGAACATTAGACGCAAGTATAAGCTTATTTTCTAGTAAGATTTCTTTTATCATAACTTTAAGAGCTATTTAACATATAAGTGATTAATATAATTCTTTTTCCTTTAAAGTACTTCAAAAGAAACATTAATATGTCAATTAATCGCTGTATAATGTTATTTCATTATGAGAAAGATTTAAATTTCATGAAAAAATATTGTATAGATCCTTAAGCATAATTCCTGAAAAAGTGTTGTACATTCCTACCTCTTGGCGGCGCCACTTGTATGTTCAGCAAAAAATATAGTCCTACTCCGGAGCTAAACCGTGAGGCGACCGCGAAACTATTTTTATTTTTTATAAATGTAAAATAAAGGTTTATTGAATGATTTATGTTTAGAATAATAGAAATAAGTTGTATCTATCGTTAGGAATAAATATAAATATTGTAAGGAATGTTTTACCACGTTTATTAAGGAAATTGTGAATCTCTCTTAGAAAAGGTTACTCTGCGCTCTGATTGGTCAATAGATTCACTAATGCCGTATGCGATTTTTTCTTAAATATGATTGGTTACAGCCGCTTATAAAAAAGGGGCGTTTTTCGTGGTAAATTATTCCAAATCCGGCAATGTAATAATAAGGAATCAAGAAATAAAACAAGAAGAAACTCTCAAGAAGTGTTATTTATTGCTCATCTAACTGCTACTGTATGCTCTCCAGTTAACATCCCGCCAGCAAACCCGCTCTATTTATGAACGCTCCCTTATAGGAGCAATTACATTGGTCCTTCGAGAAGCCGGATCGGGTTTAAGGAAAACTAGGAAGATGCCTTCAAATACAAGATCAAAATCAGTGCAGTCGAAGACTACGAGTGAAAGCAACGCCACTACGGGTACCAGTACGACGGATTGGAGCATGAATACGCCGAGTGATTCTACAAACACGACGGCTACCAACACGTCAACTTCAGATCGATCGACGCTTACAAGAGCATCGCCCAGCAGCGTACACAGACAACCCGTACTTCTTAACAAAGACATTGCCGGAAAAGAATCAACACCGGGGGACGTAACCCATACCACCCCCCCGACACGCACCGTCGAAGCGTCAGTTCCTCACCAAGAAGGAAGTCATCCAACGCCGCAGATTCAAGAAAGAAGTGTCGCAATGAAGACTCTGCAACAGCCTCACCCTAAGAAGACGACCCGCGATCCAGACACGCTTTCCGTTCGCTCGTCGCATAGGAAGAGAGCAGAAGCGCAAGCAAAGATGACAATGGCATTAAGGGAACTAGAATTGGCAGAAGCGCGGTCAAAAGTTGCTCAAGCGGAATTAGAACTTCTCACCGCGGAATCAGAAGATGAAGACGGTGCCGGAGAAGAGCTGTTCGAGCGAACTCGAGAAGTCGAACGCTGGTTCATCCAGACCGGAGACATGCCTAATAAGAACCACAAACCAATAGAGGCAGAAGAAAAGAAAAGTGACATCCAGGAACTAGCTTCAGTCATACTAAAGCTATCAGAAAAATCACGTGACACCGTTTCACCGAAGCACCTAGAACTACCTCACTTCAACGGGGCCTGCGAAGAATGGTTAGCCTTCAAAAGATCATACGAGGATGCGGCTGCTTCTTTCAGTAGCAATCAAAACCTAGCACGCCTTAGAATAGCGATCCAAGGAAAAGCTAGAGAAGCCGTCCAAAGCCTGCTATTCACCGCCGAAGACCCACGCGAGGTGATCAAGGGACTAGAAGCAAGATTCGGAAGACCTGGAGCACTAGCATTAGCAGAACTAGAAAAAATGAAGAACCTCCCAAGAGTCGGCGAAAACCCGAGCGACATATGCATATTTGCAAGCAAAGTAAAGAACGCAGTCGAAACAATCAAAGCCCTGAAGAAACCACAGTATCTCAGTTCACCTGAAACGCTGAGAGTTATAGTAGACAAGATGCCGACGTCAATGAAGTTCCGTTGGTTCGCCTACCACAGAAGCAGAAGAGACGAGGAAATTCAGGAGCTATTACTTATCGAAGCGTTCCTAGAAACAGAAGCCGACATGTGCGGAGACTTCGCCCCGCCCGAAGCGCCCTCAGAACAAAGAAGAGGAATAAGAAAACCCGTTCATTTGGTTCAAGAAGCGTCAAAAGAGAAATATAAGAAGTCGTGTCCGTTCTGTGGGGAAGAACACTTCGCATTAGAATGTAAAAGGTTCAAAGAAGCCAACCTGAATGGAAAATGGGATATGACCAAGAAGGCAAAGATATGCTTCAAGTGCCTTCGATTCAGACACTCAAGAATCAACTGTAAAGCACCAGTCTGCAAGCTGTGTAAAAGATGGCATCATACCATCTTACATTCTGACAAACCACCGGCGTCGATAGAAAAAGAAGCAAAAGACACCAATAGCATCTCAGAAGAAAAGGTCGCCTCAATCCATAACGCCAAAGGAGAAGAAAAGGCCTACCTAAAGATGACCCCCGTGAACCTCTATGGCCCAAAAGGACAAGTTCGCGTATTAGCACTACTAGACGAAGGGTCAACGGTCACACTCTTAGACGCATCAATTGCTGAAAAAATCGGAGTCGAAGGAAAGAAAGAAAAACTCACGATCGAAACCGTTGGCGGAAAGGTGTTAAGAAAAGATAGTTCACAGAAGATCGAGTTCAAAATAAAAGGAGCTCATAGAAAAGAAAAGAGAACTATCGTAGCAAGAACCATCGACGACCTGAAGCTGTCTGAACAATGCATAAACAAGGACACCGTGAGAAACTGTGAGCACCTGAAGGCAATTGAAAATCAACTCCTCTACGTCTCCGAGAGGCCCAAGCTACTGATAGGCCAAGACAATTGGGGACTGATAGTGACAAGAAAGCTGAAAAAGGGCAAACCATCAGATCCTGTGGCTTCCCTCACGAACTTAGGGTGGGTGTTACACGGATGTGAAACAGGAACAACTGCCACAGTACACTTCACGCATTATGGCAGAGCGACCACTGGCAAGGAAGACATAGAAGACCTCGTCCGAGAGCACTTCCAATTAGAGTCTCTAGGGATCCAAAATCGTTCACCATCTAACGACAGCGACAGAAGAGCATTAGAAACCCTCGAGAAAACTACCAAGAAACTGCCAAGCGGTCAATATGAAACGGGACTCCTGTGGAAAAAAGAAGATGAACACCTGCCCAACAACTACAATCAAGCTGTTCGACGCCTGGTTAGCATCGAGAAAAAATTGGATCGTGATCAAGAAGCAAGAAAGCAATACGAGGAGCAGATTCTGAGTCTAATCGAAAAAGGATACGCAGAGAAGGCTCCAGAAAACTCTAACGAAGGAAGGACATTCTACCTACCCCACTTCGCTGTTGTACACCCAGTCAAGAAGAAGCTAAGAATAGTGTTCGACGCAGCTGCCAAATATGAAGGAAAGAGCCTCAACGACGCCTTGCTCTCGGGCCCGGACTTGCTACAATCATTATTCGGAGTACTGCTGCGTTTCAGAGAGGGACCAGTAGCCGTCATGGCAGACATACAAGACATGTTTCTTCGAGTAAAAGTCAGAGAAGACGACCGAGACAGTCTCAGGTTCCTGTGGCGCGGAAACCGAAGAACCGGCAAGCCTGAAGAGTATAGAATGTCTTCAATCATCTTCGGGGCAGCGTCATCACCTGCAACAGCCATATACGTAATGAACAAGAATGCAGAGGAATTTAAGAACACTCATCCTGAAGCAGTGAAAGCAATTAAGAGAAACCACTACATGGATGACTATCTGCAGAGCTTCGCATCTACAACCGAAGCAAAGAAAATATCCAAAGAAGTGAAAGACATTCACGCAAGAGCAAACTTTCATCTGAAGGGATGGGCCAGCAACAACTCGGGGGTAATATCAGAGGTAGAAGACGCAAACAAAGAAAACTCCTTACAACTGACCAAGGAAGAGAAGACTCTGGGACTAAGATGGCTGGTGAAAGAAGATACATTAGCCTTCAACGTCGGGCTACGCAACACGCCGGAGGACCTGCAAGATGGCAGAAGGACTCCAACAAAAAGAGAAGTCACAAGCGCTGTAATGTCCACCTTCGATCCAATGGGTTTTGCTACACCAGTTTTAATACAAGGAAAGAAACTAATCCAAGACATCTGGCGAAAGAAAATAGACTGGGATGAACCAATCAACGAACATCAAAAGGAAGTCTGGATGAAATACCTGGAAGAAGTGTCAACATTAACGAGGCTGAAGATCCCGAGGTGCGTCTCACCCAAAGGCAGAAAAGGACAGCTACACACATTCTCCGATGCGAGTGAAGAAGCCTATGCAGCAGTAGTCTACTGGAGAATAGTCGAGCCCGGAGGAAAGGTCCATGTCTCCATGATCGCCGGCAAAGCAAGGGTAACGCCAACGAAACCTGTGTCAATTCCGAGGCTGGAGCTACAAACGGCTTTACTCGGAAGCAGATTAGCCGCCACAATCGAAGAGGAATCAGAGCTCGACATAACGAGAAAGGTTTACTGGACCGACTCCAGCACAGTGCTGCAATGGATAAAGTCAGAACCAAGGAAGTTCAAAACATTTGTGGCCAACCGACTCGCCGAGATCGAAGAAAGGTCCAAGCCAGAAGACTGGAGATGGGTGCCAACCAAGGAGAATCCAGCGGACGACGCCACGAGGGGAACCCCAACCGAATTCGACCACAACGGCAGATGGTTCAAAGGCCCGTCATTTCTCCGTCGACCAGAAGAAGAATGGCCATTTCACGACTTCAAGCCATGTTATGCCAGAAGAAAAAAGCAAGCAAAAGGTATTGGCAACGATGGCAGCAGAAGACACCCTATTAAACCTAGAAAGGTTCTCGAGCTGGGAGCGACTGCTGCGCACTACAGCCAGAGTGATCGCCTTTACACACCTACTAAAGAAGAGCCGTAAAGCGACCACCACCGCCGCACGCCAGAAGGATGAGCCTTGGAAACCACAAAAAATCCAGAAGAATATAGCGCCTATACTCACCCATAGAAGCAGAACACCTAAAAAGGGCCGAAGAGATATTAATAAAAATAAGCCAGAGCGATAGTTATGCATCAGACATAAGAAAACTGAAGTCAGAAAAGCCATTAGAAAATTCGAGTCGACTTAAGAAAATCGACGTTTACATTGGAGACGACGGAATAATTAAATTAAGGAGCAGAACAATGAAATTTCACGACCGAAACGGAAGAATAATGAATCCTATCATTTTAGACGGAAAACAAAAAATAACTCGTCTAATAATACAACACTATCACAGGAAATTCTTTCACGGAAACATCGCTACAGTAATGAACGAAATTCGTCAAAGGTTCTGGATCTTGGGTTTAAGAGCAACTCTAAAAGCGGTCGCACACAGCTGTCAATGGTGCAAGACAAAGAAGAGTTCACCAGAGATACCACCAACGGGAGATCTGCCGAGTGAAAGATTGCAGCATCATCAATTTCCGTTCTCCTGCACAGCCGTAGACTACTTCGGGCCGATGCAAGTCACCATCGGAAGAAGGAACGAGAAGCGCTGGGGAGCCTTATTTACCTGCCTCACGACTAGAGCAGTACATTTAGAACTGGTACCTTCTCTCAGCCCATGATCATTGAGCTGGCCTCAATGATCATGGCACTCCGTCGAATGGCAGCCAGAAGAGGAACTCCGAAAACCGTATATAGCGACAATGGAACTAATTTCGTCGGAGCAAAAAGGGAATTAGAGGAGGCCGCACAGGAAAAGGGCATCCAGTGGAAGTTCGTCCCCCCCGGGAGCTCCGAAAATGGGAGGCGCCTGGGAGCGGCTCGTTCGAACAGTCAAGACGGCGCTAGCAGTAGTCCTCAACGAGAAGAGCCCGCCCGAGGAAGTACTCCATACGCTAATGACTGAGGTTGAACACATCGTCAACTCGAGACCTCTCACCCCGATCAGCATGGACCCAGGAGACGAGGAGAGCCTAACACCGAACCACTTTCTGCTGGGAAGATCATGCGGAGCTATGGCGCCGGGAGAGTTCAGCGACACGGAGCTCATCGGAAAGGCAAGCTGGAGAACCACCCAGAGACTCGCAGACCACTTCTGGAAAAGGTGGATTAAAGAATACTTACCTCTCCTGATGCCAAGGAAACTCGAGGGGAAAGAAACCAGAGACCCAAGGGAAGGAGACATCGTGCTAATAGTGGACGCCACATTACCGCGAAACTCATGGCCTCGCGGTGAAATCGTCAAAACCTATCCCGGACCAGACGGAAGAACCAGGGTGCTGGACGTGCGGACATCAGGCGGAATACTTCGCCGTCCAACTCGACGTGTCATCGTGCTGGTGCCAGCGGAGTCGTCGCCTCCAGAGGATGCAGTGCTACGCACCGTGGGGGAGAATGTTAGCGACGACAAAGTGAATTCGAACATTTAATATTAATTATTTATTATCAGTGAATTAAAAACTAAGTGTTAGCATTTAATCATAATTATTTCTTATCAGTGATTTAAAATTAGGTGATGGTATTAATCTTAACTGTTTCCTATTCATAAAATAAAGCTAAGTGTAAAGACTGATTAGTGCTGAAAAAACAGGAAAGTAAATTAAACACTTCTATTTTTATCTTAAAGTGACTTATATGAATCTATTTAATATTATTTAGGTCTGATTAGAACATTAGACGCAAGTATAAGCTTATTTTCTAGTAAGATTTCTTTTATCATAACTTTAAGAGCTATTTAACATATAAGTGATTAATATAATTCTTTTTCCTTTAAAGTACTTCAAAAGAAACATTAATACGTCAATTAATCGCTGTATAATGTTATTTCATTATGAGAAAGATTTAAATTTCATGAAAAAATATTGTATAGATCCTTAAGCATAATTCCTGAAAAAGTGTTGTACATTCCTACCTCTTGGCGGCGCCACTTGTATGCCAGTTTGTCGTCTGATTGCACCGAGGTGCAATACAGGTATCGGGCCTCGGGGTAAACCCCATTGCCCGGACGATCCTCATGCCCCATTATTATGGGGCAGTCCTTTACTACACCTATTATTTTAGGTGGTTTTTTACATCTCCGGATTCACCGTACTTGGTAATGTTTTTCCATAGCCGTTTACCCGACTATGGAAAAATTAAGAGGTTGTCTGTTTATCATGATGTTGTAGTTTTTCCGTAGATAACCTACTACGGAAAAAGGGGAGGTTGTCCGGTTGAAAGTCAAAGTTGGCCTTTCAGCGGCATTGTGGGTTGTTACTCAACTCTCTAATCACATATAGAGAGGAGTTCTCTTGGAAGAGGTCGCCCGTCCGGTGGCCGAGTGTGCAACGGCGCAAAGCCGTTGAGATGTTCGTGTGGCCCGTTGTCAGCACGGTCGAACAAGCCGCGCGCCATCCGGGCCACGAAGTCGGTGATGGTCTCGACTTTTAAGTCGGCCGCTATAACGTCGTTCCGGACGTAACGACCTGCTCCGACAATCGTCCTTAATGTCAGATTCTGCTGAGCCTGCAGTCGCCGCCTCTGATATGTGCTCAGGAGCGCGTACCAGGCCGGAGCAGCGTAGGTGGTGATAGTCCGGATATACATCTTGTATATCCGGATCTTAGTTTTCAATGGTAGTTTGGATGCCAGGACCGGACGGAGCATCGCCCGCGCACATCTGGCTTTGCGGACGACGAAGTCGACGTGCGCAGTCATGCGCAGCGCCCTGTCGATCCGGCACCCAAGGTAAGTCACGGCCTTCTCATACGCTATCTCCTGGCCGTTGAGCGTCAATGGTGGTGGTAAATTCCTGAGGCGGCGAGTGAGCAGAGCGGTTGTCTTACCAACATTGACAACCATCCTCCACTCATTTAGCCATGGTGGCAGCAGGTCCAGCAGACGCTGCATTTTGGCAGTGGCTATGTGGGCTCTTCTGGACGAGGTGAAATAGGCGCTATCGTCCGCATATAGCGCCAGCTCAACGTCGTCCTCCCATTTTTGCAGCCTACCTGCCAATGTAGGTATATCGTTAGTATAAGCCGCGTACAGGACTGGAGACAAACAGCTGCCCTGTGGAACGCCGGCTCTGATGGATTTAGTTGCGGACTCGGCGTTCTCTATGCATACATAAAACTTCCTGTCTTCCAGGAAAGACGCCATTAACCGCAACATAGCAGGGGGGACACTGGTCTGTTCGTGTAATTTATATAATAATCCGGAGTGCCACACCCGGTCGAACGCCTTCTCAATGTCGAGAAAGACGCCCAACGATATGCGGCCGCGATTGTACTCTGCCGCAAGCAGGTGCAGCACTCTAGTCAGCTGTGTGACTGTAGAGTGACCCCTCCTGAATCCGTGCTGCTCCGCCCGAAGTTGGATGCACGGACGGAGACGTCTTAGCAGCAATCTTTCGAACAGTTTAGCTATGTGTGGTAATAGCGTAATCGGCCTGTAGCTGGAAGCTTTACGCCTGTCCTTCCCGGGTTTCGGCAAGACGATAATTTTGCCTTTTTTCCATTCCTCCGGGAAGTGGGATGTCCGCAATATCCCATTGTAGAGTCGACCAATCTCTACTAGGACTTTATTGGGCAGCTGTCGGAGTGCAGCGTTGGTAATCCTATCGTGCCCAGGCGCCTTCCTCGGTTGCAGGCGGGTTACTGTCCTCCGTAGTTCAGCGGGGGAGATGAACCACTCTCCTGCAAGAGGTGGCGCGGGCGACGACAGGAATTCCTGCACGCGACTTTCCTTCCGGGCATGAAGCTCCATGAACTCCGCACTCGCTGGGTTCGGCATAAATTGCCCCTCGAAGTGCTCACCCAGGATATCCGCTCTGCCCTTGGCATCGTAGCAACGTTCGCCCACGCTGTTGGTCAGTGGGCAAACGGGAGGACTAGTTTTTGTCAGCTGTCGGTTGAGTTTATAGAGCGACGCATCATGCTCATCCGCCTTCCATATGCGCCGCTCCCAGGCCTCCCCTCTGTAGGCCTGGACTGCCACCGACAGCTCCTCCGAAACGGTGTTTAGCTGCGTTTTTAATTTCGGACAGCGAGTACGCGCCCAGAGTTTTCTTAGCGCTCTTTTGCGCTTGATCTGCACGCTTATCTCACGCGGCAGATCGTCGCGCCTTGCTGTTATCGGGACGATCGTAGAGGCCGCGTTGAGGGCCTCTTGTATGTTTTTAGTAATTCTAGTAGCAGCGGCCTCTACGTCGTCCGCTGTGCTTATAGGCATGTGTGCTGGAGGTCTCGCTTGCAGGTGTTGTGCGTAGCGCCTCCAGTCGACACGTGTCTTGATTGCTCTGGGCGGCGTAGTCACTGCCTTTGTGCCAAGGGTTATCAGAATCGGGAGGTGCTGTGAACTCAGGTCGTATAGCACCTCTACCACTACTGGGTAGTTGATGTTCCTGGTGAGCACGATGTCCAATACATCCGGATATTGCCGTGCGTTGGACGGGATGTGCGTTGGCTCCTCGGGACCTAAAACGTCATAGTTGTTGTTTTCTGCATCTTCATAAAGTTCACGACCCGGCGGGGTGATCACTCTGGACCCCCACGCCGGGTGTTTGGCGTTTAGGTCCCCGGCGACGATTGTGGGCGTGTCGCCTTCCATTATTGTCCGGATGTCTGAGGGGCAAAATGGAGTCCCTGGCGGGCGGTATGCTGCGTAGATCCTAAGTTCCTCGCCCGCCGCCTCCATTTTTATGCCGATAGAACGCATTGATTGGTATGTTGGTAAATCCAATTCTTGATGGACGATGTCCCTCCTCACCAGAACTGCCGTCCCTCTATAGGCAGCCCCTTGAGCAGTGACTTCGTCCCTTCTGTACAGGTGGTAGTTGGGCAGCTTTATGTGCGTTCTCGGATTAAGCTTTGTCTCTCCCAGCAAGATGACGTGCAGATCCTGTTGCTGGGCAACAGTGCGGAGTTCATGCAGCTTCTGCTGTATACCGTCCGGGTTCCAGTATAGGAGGCGCAGGTTACTCTCCTCCATAGTGCCGGGCTAGGAGGTTTGCCAGCGCCTTCATAATGGCTGTCATGGGGTCTGTCCCGGTCCTGATGTCTGCCAGGACCTGCGTGCCGACCTCGATGGCAATACCAACCAGACGCTGGATTGCGTCAGCTGTTTCGAGGCCGGAGGTGGGAGTTTTCCTATAGGAGGGCGTTGGCAATTGTCTCGGGTGTTGGATGTCCTGGGTTTGCTCTCTGTGCATTTGGGTGGGGCGCGCTCTTCCAGTAGAGCGGGCTCTGTGTACTGCCTTTTCTGGCACTCCACCCATGCTCCTGGTTTTCTCCATAGTAACCTGCGCCTGGGAGGCTACTGGTGCAGTTGGTGTCGGGGTAGAGGTGACAGCCTGAGGAGGCTGCGCCTTCTTCCTGCTCCTCTCCCGCCTCCTCTTCTTGGAGGGCTGCCGTTCTGTGGCAGGATTGGCGGGGGGCTGTAGAGTCGCCCCGGTGGTTGCCCTTGTCTCCGTGGGTTCCACCGTTTCTTTAGGTGTTACGGGTGGGGGGGGGGCTGGTTGTCTGCCCTTCCCGGTGATGGTAGCCCACCCGTCTTGCTGAATAGTTACGGCTTTCGGGCGACTCTGGGGGGTCTTTTTAGGGGCCTCCGGAAGTAGCCCCGGCAAGGTTATCCCCTGCCTCCTAGCAGTCCTCCTCAGGACTGGACAGCGGCGGTCATTTGCCGTGTGGCTTTTACCACAGTTGGCACATGTAGGTTGTTCCTCTCTACCCCGTGGGCAAAGGCTTGCAATGTGCTCCCCGGCACAGCGCACACATCTCACTGGCCTGAAGCAGTTTGCGGATGCATGCCCGAAGGCCTGGCAGCGGTGGCATTGAGCCGGTCCTACTTTCCTTTGCCAGGCCTCGATGACTACTCCTCTCATAAAGAGGAGTTCGTCGATTTTATACAGTTCTTGTAGCTGCTCCAGGCTCAGGTGGTCAAACTGGGCAAAGTATATGCAGCCAGGTCTGCTTCTACGCGGTGGGATCGCTTTGACATATTTGACGGGGAAGCCTTTTGCCCTAATAGCCTCCTCTATGTCCTTGGTGTCCGTGCCCATTGGTAGACCCCGGATGCCCACCTTAGTGGGCTTGTCCTCCTCCGGGGTATAGCAATAACACGACAATGTTGGTACTTCCTTAGTCAGCTCGATCATATATCGCTGCACTGTTCTGAACTCATTTGCGCTTTGTGGCGTGAATCTTACGCCTTTCCCGAATGGACGGGCATTTAAGGGGTGGCCCAACTTTCTATTGAGCTCCCTAAAATGCCTCGTCCAATCCGGTAGGCATTCTGCCACTATGGGCGGGTAGCGGGTCTTCTCTTGGTCGGCAGGCTTCTCTGTTGGCACTGCCGCCGAAGGTGGTCGTGGTACTGCTGGTGCAGCTACCATATGGGCGTAACTGGTAGATGGCCGTTGGCCATCGTCCTGTGGAAGCCCGGACGGATTGGTCGTTGCCGCCGGAGAGGACCGTCCGGCGGATGCAGCGAGGGTGGCATAGGTGGTGGACCCCCAACTGTAAGATTCTTCACCCCCCTGCTCATACTGGGCCGAGTCTCGCCTTCGTCGGTCCGGAGATATAGAGCGGGGGGGGAGTTGCGGTGGAGATGGTGATTTGGGTGGAGATCTCAACACCTTTTTCTGCATCACCCGATGGTGGTAATCATCATCCTCCTCTGATGTGGATGGTACTTCGTCGGAGGACAGTTGGGAGCCAATCCTTTGCCTCTTTTCAAATAAAGAGGCTTCGGTCTCCGGTGGAGTATGGCGTCTAGCCGTTTTTACTGCCCGCTGCTGTTGGGGCGATGGTTCTTGCCTGACCGTATGCTCAGATACGGCCGGCGTGAGCGCGACGCCCTGTGCGGGCTCTTTCCGTGGCGAGACGGGTTTACGTTGGGGGATCTGTGAGAAGGAGGGCACGACCTTCGTGCGTTCCGGATTCGACAGATCCCTCACAACCAGAGGTCGATCCAACACACCTTTTCTTTTGTCCGGTGGTTTTCTTATTGAGGGGGGTGGCTCTCCCTTATCCCTACCTGACATATTGCTACACTAACACGTCAGTCGTAATCTAACAAGGCCCTGTCTAAGATATGGTGATGAAAAGTTTATAGCTTTCTACACATGGGGCACTGCCTACCCCTTTTGTACACCAAAAGGGTTGGGGGAAGTGCAACGGTGGCACTTTATGACGCGACTAGGCACTAGATGCACGCAACGCATAAAGTGCCAAGAATCACCTAGGGGCCGGTGACCTCAACGCCTCACGGAATCACGGGACTCGACGTGGGCGGAGTTTGTCGTACCGGCGGTTATTTGCAGCCACTGTAATACTGCAAGTAACACACACCTAGGAGACTCTTAGGCCACTTGTATGTTCAGCAAAAAATATAGTCCTACTCCGGAGCTAAACCGTGAGGCGACCGCGAAACTATTTTTATTTTTTATAAATGTAAAATAAAGGTTTATTGAATGATTTATGTTTAGAATAATAGAAATAAGTTGTATCTATCGTTAGGAATAAATATAAATATTGTAAGGAATGTTTTACCACGTTTATTAAGGAAATTGTGAATCTCTCTTAGAAAAGGTTACTCTGCGCTCTGATTGGTCAATAGATTCACTAATGCCGTATGCGATTTTTTCTTAAATATGATTGGTTACAGCCGCTTATAAAAAAGGGGCGTTTTTCGTGGTAAATTATTCCAAATCCGGCAATGTAATAATAAGGAATCAAGAAATAAAACAAGAAGAAACTCTCAAGAAGTGTTATTTATTGCTCATCTAACTGCTACTGTATGCTCTCCAGTTAACATCCCGCCAGCAAACCCGCTCTATTTATCAACGCTCCCTTATAGGAGCAATTACAGTCTGATAGTTTCGTCGGAACAGAAAAGAGATATCAAAATTTAGTATAGATTTGACTTTAAGCTCAAATGACTTTTGAACGGATGTATTTGTCAAAAAATGTCAAAAGACATTTTTGTAGAGCGATTGATTTCCTACAAAAATATTCATCTCACATAAAAAAAAGGTTTGTGAGGTAGAATATAAAAAAAATTCTCGTGTTACTTGTGTGCTCTGTTTTTCACAGGCGTCTTTTTTCGGTAATGTAAAAATATTTCAATGCGGGATTTCAAACAAAGAAGTCGATTTTTTTGAATCGGTCTAATATTATAATGAAGAAAAAAACGTTGAAAATAAAATTTTAATCTTCATCGTCACTTGAATCATCGTCGAGAGATAGAGAAAGAGTGAGAAAGGAAGAGAGGCGTGAAGTGGGAAATACATAGTTCTCAGTAGATGCACGCACCACACTATATTGAGGATTTTAACTACTTCGGCTTGTGGAAATCGGCAGATTATAATATTTTCGTGATCCTTAAATGATTCCCTTGAAAATAAAATGAACCGCGCTCGAGTAAATCAAGGTGACGTTTTTTTTACAACTTTGTGACTCCCCTATTTCCTAAGGTCAAGTGCAAATCGTCAGATTATTGAAATACACACTTTTCTGCATGTAATTAACTCACCTTGCCTTAATCTGACGATTTTTTTATACTATTCTGATCGGCTGCCCTAAGCGCACATCACTATATAAAGAGCTCACATTTGTTGGGGGTACTTAATAGGGTGCAAGGTTTCCCCCTTCATGTTATTTTGCCGTGCTCGAGTAAATCCTGAAATCCCCGCTTGAGCTCTCCTACTATACCCTGAAGGGCTCAGATGAAGTAAACCAAAAAAAAGTAAGCCAAAAAACCCCGCTCCTTTATGTAAGCACACGCGTTCACGCACACACATGAATCAAACTACACTCATTTTCGCTCAGTACTTCCCGGGGCGCCGTGCAGTAAATTTGCCTACAAAATGCCGTCCTGTGTGGTTAAATGATGATACTAAAGTAAACAAAAAGTCTGGAGCAATATCGTTTCACTCGTAAACACTCATTTAACTATATTTTAATTTGTTATTCACACAACTTAGAAGGTTATTCGAAGCACGAATGTCAATGTTTTGAGATGACGTATCGGGAGAATGTTGCCAGTATTTCTTATTTCTAATGGTTCAAGATTTGGGTAATTAATTTTAGGCTAAGTTATAAAAATATATAGTCAGCATATTTTTTTAAATTAGTTGTTATTATGTTACATCAAATAGAAGTCAAGGTAAATATTTAATTTTTTAAGTCGCTGATGTTTCTGTTTTGATTGTTGAGTACTTACAAACCATTTTACTATCAAAAATATTTATGATTTAGGGCTACTAACGAATATTTTAATAAGACATGATTTTTTACGTGGTGAGCCATGCTGCAGTTATAGTGTTAGTAGTATAGTTAGAGCACGAATGGGTCGGCTCGACCGGGGAAAGACCACGCTCTCACAGAATACCAGCGTAAAATAGTAGCTTAATGCTGCTTTCGTATGGTGAGTGTAGAGAATCAGAGACTATTTTTACCCACGTGTGACAACACATCTGCATTTTGATTCGTAATCGAGGATATATGTAGATGTCTATGGGCCACACCAAACACTTACCATCAGGTAGACTGTATGCTCGTTTGTAGCTGCTATGAGATTGAGCTGAAATGAACCAAAATGGCTGCCATCCTCTTGACTTAACAATGGAAGCGCCACGCAGCAGCTATTGATGTCGCATGGATGGGCCAGCTTGAATCGGGGCGGTAGCCAAACCTCACGGAATACCTGCGTGAAGTAGAGTTTTTCCTCTGCATTTCACCTGGGCTGGAGGCCGATTCTCCCTCCCCCTTAACATTGTACCGGAATCGAATAAAAAATACCCCAAGAGGGTACCCTCACTCCTGGTGACGGGAAACCCCTGGCTGTGCATCCACGATTAAGCTACTTTACTCTCCCTGAGCGTTGGTGCTTAGGCTGATCGCGTAATCTGGCGGAGGAGGGGGGGGGGATTCTGCTCGCGGATAAAACTGCTAGGGGACACATTTACATTACGTGGAAAATCTATCAAGAAGACTTTTAAATGATCTACAGACGCCTCCTACGTGCTTCATCTTTTTTTGAATTGTCAAATTGTTGAAATTTATTAAAACAGACAGATAAACTTTCACATTAGCATCGCATATTACTCTTATAGTTGTAGTATTATATCTCGATTTTCAGGGACTTTTAAAAAAAAGTGGCAACACTTCTCTGACTCACACAAATTTATAAAATTGGTTACAGTTTCTTGTTCTAGATCGTTGATTTATATATTACACTAGATCAGTAATAACCACGCCAAAGCGTTGCCACTGCACATTTGACCACAGCTAACGTCGGTTCAGTGTTCAATGTGACGCTGACAAAGTTAAGCCGCGACAAAAAAATGCGTAGTGAAAGAATGCTATTCAAGGTCACAAAAACGTAATAAATCAAGCGGAATTACTTTCAACACATAACTTTTAGTTCTTGTTTTCGTATAAACTTAAAAAACCTCAAATAATAAAACTACCTATGGAATATTGCCATTTAGGCTCAATGTTGCCACTTTTCCGCATTTGTGATTATCCTACATTAATGGGAGACTATATAATTAATGGAGTAAGTTAATTTGCTACCTCTGATTTTAAATATTACGAAAATTATAATAAAAAATACGTTTTAACCTTCATACAAAATAATTAATTATTCTTATTTTAGTTTATTCATGAATTATCTATTAAATATATTTCATTACCTATTTTATATTGTTTGATTTATTAGTACAATAAAAATACTTATAAAAATATGTTTTATTTCATCATTATGTTTACTTCTATTCATCTGATAAGCTTTGTATCCTTTTTTTCTAAGGGGATGCAACAAAGATTTTAAAATAAAATACTTATACTTTTTTAATATAAAAACAAATAACTGCAGCTTACAAAAACTTATTTTTATTGCATATTTGAGGTAAAATTTCATATAGTAAGCCACACCAACCCGCCATTGCATGTTTGTGTCTATGTTTATGTTTGGGTCTATCTTTATCTAATCTTAGCAACGATATTGTTTTCGCAACTTGTGTAAGTGAGATTGATATATGTTTATTTAAAATTGTTATTAGTTTCAAAGCTACGTCGTGCGTTTGGATAGTGGTTACACTTTTTTCGACGCGCGGTAATGTGGTTTGCTCCTCTAGTGTTGTATAACTCAATGTTCTAGGTGCGATATCTACCTAGTTTTACCTCATCTGAGCCGACGGGATAACGCGTTGAAGCGGCTACACTACGTTTGTCTCAGTGTAATTGTGCATAGTGAGTGCAACTGGTCCGCACGTATGGCTATGATGGAGCGGAATAATTAAATAGTTAATAGGTTTCTTGAGATTTTGCAAACAGAGTCATGTTTGTGGGATTCGAGACTCAAAAACATTAGAGTCCTACATTGCAAAATAATGCTTTGCGACGAATTATTCTATTATTATCTTTTAAAACAACTATCGAAGAAATTAAAAAGAAGAAGGAAAGTCTAATAGGTTTTTATGGAACCCATTTAAACAAATGGGTTCTATAAAAACCGTTCAATGGCATTGAAATTGAAATAACGTTGACCGTTCAAGTATAGCCGTAGCCAGTCACTTTATTGCGTTAAATTTAAAGCAGTTTCTCGTTATTGTTACTCCAGCAAAAGCGCCATAGCGCCGTGGTATTACATAGTACGCGCTATACGCTATGTAAAGATACCGCGCTGCAATATGACGCTATGCGCTATTTTAACCACCATTGCAGAGTACAGGGAGGGCATGACATTTGATTTGACATATTTGACAATACAATAGACCAATGCCAAGGTCCTATTTGTCAAATATTAGCCTTGCCTTTTATTTTATGACCTAATTCTGATTTTTTATAATTATATTAATAACTGCCTTTAGCAAAAACGTTTAAAAATTTACTAACTGGTTTATTTAGATTGTTGATAAATTTAATATTAGGCTAGCTTATGTAGGTAATGTCATACACTGAGCTTGAACATGGTTATCAAGGCTTGCGGCAAGCTACTCAACCACAATTTTATGTTGGAGATGATGGGAATCTTGTTCCTATAAGATCACCTGTAAGTTACTCCGCAATTATTGATCTTTAACAAATTTATTAAACTTACTGTATCATCATCATCATCATTACATCATTACAGCCTTTCACAAGTCCACTGCTGAACATAGGCCTCCCCCAAGTAATGCCACAAAGCACGGTCCTGAGCCACCTGCATCCATCGACTTCCTGCATGTCTTACCAGGTCGTCACTCCATCTAGTGGGGGGTCGCCCTACACTACGCCTACCGGTACGAGGCTGCCACTCGAGAACCTTTCTTCCCCATCGGTTATCGGTTCTTCGAGCTAAACTTACTGTATACGCCTGTCTTATGAAAGTAAACATTTATTATTTGATGCACGAAATACAGTAAATCTAGGAAGATCTAGTTACAGTAAAGAAGTGGTTATTATTTCACAAATTTATTACATGCATTATTGTTATGGCTTCTCTACTATATATACTGAATAATGAAAACCGAATAAATAAGTATTTGTTACTCACTGTACACTTACAAAGCATATTTAGATAAAATTGTATGTTTAGTATGTTGTGTACTAATTTAAATATTTGGTAAGTAGTTGAAACAATTACTTCGGCTGTTATTCTGCATATAATACGTACACATAATCTATAGTACTAATTACTTAATAGTAAAGGTGACAATGACAAGTGAGTATAAAAGTATGTTAATTTGTCAAATTTAGTTTAGTTATCATGAGTAAAGTGTCCGTGACGGACCACTGCAAAGTGCCATTTGTTTTTTTTTCGTATCAATTTAGATAATTGTGATAACAGTGATTAAAGTTATAAGATAGTAGCTAGTAATGGAGTGGCAGTGGCTTAAGGAGTGGTGGCGGCTTAAGAGATGGAGGACCAAAAAAGAAAAAGATCAGAATGAGGATGACTTTTGCTATTGTGATGATTGTTTACCTGATGTAAGCTAACAATTAGCAATAAGTTATATTTAAATGTCCACAAAACATTTTTTCAATATCACACACTTATATGCTTAGTAAATAATGTTAATTAAAGTTATTACTTATTGTTTACTGATTAATAACATCCAATTATTTAATGTTATCAAAACTGGAAGAAAATTATTTAAATATAAAGTAAATGTTTTTCCATTTATCAAAGTAATGAATAATGTTGTAAGTTATGAAGTTCTACCAAGGTTATTTATATTTGATACACTTTTTTGATACTGGATTAAAACAAGTTAATAATCTCCCTGATGTAGACTGGATACCCCTGGGTTCAAACAAAGGATTAGCTTCAAACAAAGGAGATGTATAGTCTAATAAATATGAAATCAGAAACCATATAAATAAATATGGCGGATGCTGCATGCTTGACTGAAAATAAATCTGTAAGTGATACAGCATCAGTTGTCAATTGCATATTCAACTGTAGCCTAATGGTTAAAGATGCAGAGCCAACTGCAAATAAAAAAAATTGTGTGTGGGTTCAAATCCACAGTTATACTACTGTGTAAAATCACTCCTAAGACAAGCATTTTTAGCTTATTGTGGTTCTTAACATAAGCACAGTAAAATAATAAATAATAATAATAAAAATAATTAATAATGATGCTAATTAATAATAATGTTTGAGTGTTATAATTGGCATGAGTTCAAATCTCTATTGAATCTGGCTTAGTGTTGAATATCACTTTAAATAATAATAATGTTATTGACATTAGTGTCAAGTGGCCTTCACACATAGGTTTCGGAACTCAGAAAAAATGATGTGCCATGCAAACGCACACTCAAAAGTGTATGTGTAAAAGTAATATGCGTCTGTAATAACGCACTGTCATCGTTGTATTGCAGCTCACATGCTAGAGAACACATGTGATATATAATGTATATGAATGAAGCCATATATAATACATGGCTTCTAGCAATTGCACCTGTGCCTGTGGAGATTAAGATCTAACCTGAGACCCCTTAATTCGTAGGCAAGACACTATCAATATCAACAAAGCCCTTGGCTCTCACAGAAAGAGTGAAATGGGAGAATAAATTCCCAAAGCACTTATAATAATGCTCTTCCTATTCCGTCAAGACGCAATACACGCCTGTTACTAGCTATAACTGACACTACTCCGATGATATCCCGGATGTCAGCCTGAGCGAGATTAGAATGGCTCTCCAGCACCTTATAAATGGCAAGTCCCCAGGCGAGGATGGAATTACAGTAGAGCTTTTGAAAGCGGGTGGAAAACCGATACTTAGTCCTTCAGAAGCTCTTCAACTCCATCTTCCATGGTGGCACTACTCCGGAGTTGTGGAACAGAAGTGCGGTGGTCTTGTTCTTCAAGAAAGGTGACAACTCTCTCTTGAAGAACTACAGACCGATTTCCCTTCTTAGCCGCGTCTACGTGCTGTTTTCGAGAGCCATTACGAATTGTCTAGCACGCAGACTCGAAGACTTCCATCCTTTACAAGCCGGTTTACGATGCGAAAGGCTTTAGCACTGTAGAAGCCCTAAGAGTATAATCTGCCACTGTGTCTTGTTACTATGAGAAAGCCTTTGCTTCTGTCGAAATTTGGTCCCTTCAACGGTACCAAGTGGACTGTGGATATATCAAAGTACTGAAATGCTTGTACAGTAGGGCTATGATGGCTGTCCGAGTACAGAACCAGAGTATGAAACCTATTCAACTGCAGAGAGTTGTAAGACAGGGTGACATAATATTCCCGAAACTCTTCAATGCTGCATTGGAAGTCGTTTTCAAGCTACTGAACTGGAAAGGATACAGTATTAGCATCAATGGCGAGTACATCACTCACCTTCGATTT
The DNA here is from genome assembly GCA_036936625.1 of Parnassius smintheus behrii. Lineage (NCBI taxonomy): Eukaryota > Metazoa > Arthropoda > Insecta > Lepidoptera > Papilionidae > Parnassius > Parnassius smintheus. The sequence goes on from JAUPFT010000011.1 coordinate 39,318,964, forward strand.
GCCGACGATATAGTCCTCATGGCAGAATCGCTAGAGGACCTAAGTACTATGCTCAATGACTTCAATAGTGTCTCCTAACAACCTATCCGTCTTAAAATGAACAAGGACAAAATAAAAGTCATGTGTAATGTCCATGTCAAACCTATGCCGGTAGTTGTGGGGAGCACTAAGCTCGAAGTCGTTGATGAGTACCTGGGACAAATAGTCCCGTCTAGGTATGTCCAACTTCGACCGAGATTTGACTCTGCTGGGAAGCGTTTAGGAGATTACGACACATCTTCTCGTTAGGTATACCTCAATCTCTGAAAACTAAAGTGTACACTTTAGTTTTCAGTGATTGAGGTGCATGTTGCTAGTGATGACTTACGGATCTGAGACGTGGTCCTTCACTGCTGGCCGTATGGGGACACTCGAGGTCGTTCAGCGAGCTATGGAGAGGGCTGTGCTCGGAGTTTCTCTGCGTGATAGACTCAGAAATGAGGATATCCGCAGTAAAACCAGAGTGACCAACATAGCCCAACGGATTAGTAAGCTGAAGTGGCAATGGGCTGGCCATATAGCTCGAAGAACCAATAACCGATGGGGAAGAAAGGTCCTCGAGTGGCAGCCTCGTACCGGTAGGCGTAGTGTAGGGCGATCCCCACTAGATGGAGTGACCACCTGGTAAGATATGTGTGCCGGACGGGCGAAACTCTCCGGAGTAAATGTTGTCGAAGATACTTCGCGAGTCGCTCACGTCCTACACCTATAGGTTCCGGTGGGTACTTTCACCGCCGTCTTTGTGGGTGCCGCTGTGGTATTGTGGACTGTGGTTCAAATCAAAATGCACGATTAACAAATACAAATAGCAAGGTAGTGGCCAGCGGTTCGACTGATTGATTAGTCGCGAAATTTTATAACTATAACTATCGATCACGGTTGTTAAACTACGGTTGTTCACTATTGGTTGGTCACTGTATATTTCGAAAGATTTCTTTAAATTGTACGGTGGTATCAAAGATCTATTGGTAGTAGCTGGTTTTCTAACACTACTGACTAGCAGCTATTATCAACTAAACTAGTTGATTTTATCACTTGTGTAACTGCGGATATCAGTTACCACTTTCACTATAATATGTAACTGCGAATATCAGTTACGACCTTTTTCGGCTAGCTAACACTTTCACGATATGTAACTGCGAATGTCAGTTACGACCTTTTTCGGCTAGCTAACACTTTCACTATTCACTATATACTGCTACTAGTCACTTCAGCTACCACCGGATACCACTCACTTCACTTCACTGTCACTGGTAGTTCTTCACACTACTACTGGTACTGGGTCCCGAGCCCCTAAGGTAGACTTGGGCAATACTTTGCAGTGAGCCGCTTGCCATTTTCCGTTTGCCTCTTTATTGCATAAACTTTTCACTATACAAATGGCATAAATTGCAATATTTTCTATATAAAACTAATTGCTACATTAACATGTTATACATCATTAAATCGGTAATCTGGTACTTTATTAGTATATCATAAAGATTACTCAAAATATTAACATTGTAAAAAGTTATTAAACGAAATGTCCAAAATTTTCATAATATTTGGGTACATTAATTCTTTGATTTTTCTATAACTACGAAATGCGTTTAATTATACAAAAATATCCCTATACTTTTTTAATCTATAAGCCATATGCTAATTCAATGTCATATTTATAACTCTTTTAGAACATAAAATTATTTTCCTTATTTTAGTATGAACTATTACGCAGTTAATTAAAAACTTTCCACGATAAGACGCGCTGTGATTGGTCGATTTTTTGGTATATAATAAAAGTAGTTTATATCACTTGTTATCAAAACGACACTCTATACAAATATACTAAGAGTTATAAACATGCTAAACAACTATATTTATACACGTTTTCACTCAGTTTTCTCGGTAATTTCACTATTAATACAAAAACAATATTCTTTAACACTTTGTTTCTTAGCGTTGTTAGGCCGTCGCGAACAATATGCAAGAATTCGATGAATGCAGGTGGCTCAGGACCGTGCTTTGTGGCATTACTTGGGGGAGGCCTATGTTCAGCAGTGGACTTGTGAAGGGCTGTAATGATGATGATGATGATTTATTTATTTAAAAAAAGATTCTCGGTCTTGTCACAAGGTTTTGTCAAACTTGTTTAGTCGTTGAGAAAATGGAATTGATTCGAGAAAATTTAAGAGCGATGATTTATTATGACTTTCGAAGTGGTTTAACACAAAAACAGTATGTTGATCGGATGATTTCTGCATTTGGTGATGAAGCCCCATCCAAAACCACAATTTATCGCTGGTTTGCTGAATTTCAACATGGACGTGTCAAGCTCAGTGATGATCCCCGTCAAGGTCGTCCAAAAACTGCAGTCACCCAAGAAAACGTTGATGCTATGCGTAAGCTGATTGAGGAAGATCGACTTGTGAGATACCGCGAAATTCAGGCAACTTTAGACATTGGCATGGGTCAAATACAAATAATCTTGCATGAACAATTAGGTGTAAAAAAGTAGTTTTCCCGATGGATACCGCATTCGCTCTGTGAAGAGCAAAAAGCGACTCGCGTTACTTGGTGCGTCAGAGCTCTCGAAAGATTCCACGCAGGATCCTCAAATGCTGTATACAACATCGTATCAGGTGACGAATCCTGGATATACGCGTACGAACCTGAAACAAAAAACCAGTCACGAGTTTGGGATTTGGGTGTTCGAAAATGAGTTAAAGTCAACAAAAATTGTTCGTTCACGGAGTGTTGCAAAAAAAAAAAATGGTGGCCACGTTTGTCTCCAAAACCGGCCATGTTACGACTATTCCTCTTGAGGGACAAAGAACGGTTAATGCAGAATGGTATGCTAGCATTTGTTTGCCACAGGTCGTTTCTGTACTCCGTAAAGAGAACTGCAACCGCCGCATCATTATCCATCACGACAATGCGAGTTCTCAACCCGCACACGGAACAAAAGAGTTTTTAGAGCAAGAAAACATAGAATTATTAGACTATCCGCCGTACAGCCTCGACCTAAGCCCTGATGATTTCTATACTTTCCCTAAAATAAAGAATAAATTGCGTGGACAGACATTTTCATCACCTAAAGAAGCTGTGACGATTACAAAACGGCAATTTTGGAGACCCCAACTTCCGAATGGAATGGTTGCTTCAATGATTGGTTCCATCGTATGGAAAAATGTGTCAAATTTCGCGGAGAATACTTCGAAAAGCAATAAATACATTTTTAAATAGTAATGTTATGTCACTTCCTTGATTTCCGAAATTTTCAGTGCCGCCCTCGTATAATGCGGGTTTTTACTATTTTAGCAACGTATGTTATAATGATTTCTTAAATTTACGCGAACACTACACATTGAATAAAACTGTTATTTACGGATTTTATCGCGTTTAATTACTTTAATTTATTTTTATTATTATCCCGACGTTTCGGGTGCTTTACAGCACCCATGGTCACGGGGGGGGGGGACTGAGATGTTTGACGTCCCAATGTCATAGTTAGTCCGGCTACCTTCAGTTTTTTTAATATTAATTTTTGGTCCGATTTACGCAAAACGAGCTTATGCCTCACATCTGGCTATCTATTGTGGAAGGATGAGTTCTACAAGCAAGTAGATGGTGTGGCGATGGGCTCACCTGTGTCTCCCATAGTCGCCGACATATTCATGGAGGACTTTGAGGAGAAAGCCCTTCTTACTGCTCCGGTAAATCCAAGTTTCTACAAGCGGTACGTAGACGACACTTTCACAATTTTTCAGAGAGCACGAGGGATCTGTGACAGAAAACATCTGGCCGCGGAGCTTCAGCACGTCAAGCAAGTATTGCAAGACAACAAGCTTCGGGTCCCGCGCCTACGTCACAGTGAACGAGTGAAGCCGGCCACAATCGAGCGCGCGCCTGCTCTACTACCATATGTCAGAGGAGTCACGGACAAGATTGGCTACGTCTTGAAGCGAGCGTCCATTAAGACATACTACAAGCCGCTGAAGAAGATTAGTCAATTTTTACCATCCATCAAATGTAATATTCCTCTACAAGATGCAGTTGTGTACAAGCTAGATTGTGAATGTGGTCTCTCTTACATAGGTCAAACAAAGAGATCTATAAAAACCCGCGTGAAGGAACATATAGCTGATGTGAAGCACCGACGCTCCGGGAAGTCTGCAGTCTGCGAACATGTTCAAGATCGTCCCCACCATTACATTAGGTTTGATAAACCACAAATTCTCGCAAAAGAACACCGATTCCTACCAAGGATGATACGCGAGGCTATTGAAATTAAAAAAACATCCAAATTTCAATAGAGAAGATGGTTGGGTGCTACCATCTGCTTGGGATCCTATAATTAACAAAATTAAACCCAAACCCAAGCATACCACTGCAAGACTTCATGATACTATAAGCTCGTTTTGCGTAAATCGGACCAAAAATTAATATTAAAAAAACTGAAGGTAGCCAGACTAACTATGACATTGGGACGTCAAACATCTCAGTCCCCCCCCCCCGTGACCATGGGTGCTGTAAAGCACCCGAAACGTCGGGATAATAATAAAAATAAATTAAAGTAATTAAACGCGATAAAATCCGTAAATAATAGTTTTATTCAAAACGTATGTTATGTTTTTTTTTACGGGGGTGGATTGAAAAGTACTCGGCCTAACACAGATCCATTCAATTCTAAAAATCAAATCTACCCACATTATTTAGTTCAGTTGAGACTAGTTCATTGTGTGAAGTTCGAAACGTGTGCTATAATTAGTTGTGATTTTATAAATTTATTAACAAAGTAATCGGACATAATTTCCGCGAATGGAGCAAATCAAGAAGCGTGCCGTCATTAAGTACCTCCATAAGAAGGGGCTATCATCAAAAGCCATCCATGATGACATGGTCAGTACATTAGGCGATTGTGCTCTGTCATATTCATCCATCAAAAAATGGATAGCAGAATTTAAGCGTGGTAGAGAGAGTGTGAAAGATGAACCCCGCTCTGGAAGGCCTTCGACGTCAACTACTGACGAAAATATTAAAAAAGTACTTGATTTAATAATGGGAGACCGCAGATTAAAAATTAGAGAGATAGCCGAGATTATAGGTATCTCTTATGAAAGAACTCAAAACATCATTGTCAACGAGTTGGGTTTCCACAAGGTGTCTGCGAGGTGGGTTCCGCGACTGCTTTCAGTTGAACAAAAAAGGACGCGATTGACTATTTCACGCGACTGTTTGGAGTTATTTGAAGCCGATGCAGATGATTTTTTGAATCGTTTTGTTACTATGGACGAAACATGGGTTCATTACTGTACACCGGAAACAAAACAACAATCAAAACAGTGGAGAAGACCTGGTTCACCACCCCCTAAAAAGACTAAGTCGATTTTGTCGGCAAATAAGGTGATGGCTTCATTATTCTGGGACTCGAAAGGTGTGATTATGATTGATTATCTTGAAAGGGGTCAGACTATAAACTCTGATTACTACTGCACCTTACTACGTCGTTTACGAGAGGAAATAAAAGAAAAACGTCGAGGAATGCTCAGAAGAAAAGTCCTGTTTCATCAAGATAACGCCCGTGTTCACACGTCAGTACAGTCAATGGCTGAAATTCACAACTGTGGCTTTGAACTGTTACCGCATCCGCCGTATTCACCTGATCTGGCACCATCAGACTTCTTTCTGTTCCCTAACCTAAAAAAGCACTTGGGAGGTCAAAGGTTTTCGACAAACGACGAGGTCAAAGCAGCTGTAGACGCATATTTTGACTCTAAGGAAGAATCATTTTTTTTCAACGGTCTAAATGCTTGGAAGGGGAGGTGGCAAAAGTGTATTGAACTTGATGGTGATTATGTAGAAAAATAAAAATATTACTGATTTAGTATGTGTTTATTTTCTTGGTTACGCCGAGTACTTTTCAATCCACCCTCGTATCTACATCATACCTTACGCCATTTCGCTTATCGCTTATTTATTACGCTACGATAAGACATAATCAAAGGGTAAACAAAGAAATAAACACTTAAAAATATCAATAACTTTAACTGCTAACTAATTTTTCTTATTTACAAATCAAAGTACTTAGTAAAACATTAATTAATTAAAGCATTCCACGCTAATAAACCATAATATTAAATTACCAAGTTTCATACCAATCATGATGAAATGTAATCGGGGAAGATTTACCTGGTCAAGCCCCTACTACTTATGCTATGTTTCCTGCACGGCTGCCTTGTCTTTGATGCTGGTATGCACAACCATATCTTAGCAAAATTAAATGAATTACACATTTAATTAATTAAATAAATAAGGTTTCTAATAATCTTTTATCATAACACATAATTAGGTATGTTTTTAAATATTGTTTTTAAATAATTATACAACAACGAAAGCAGTTTATTGTTGCTAATAAACAAATGGAATATCTATTATTGTATTTTACATATACTTGTAATTTAAATTAAGTTAGTAGGCAACGCAATATTCAGATAACATTATAATTTTTAACTTCTTTCTTGCCGCCGAGTATCCCCATCGGCCAGGTCGTTTCACTATCCTTGCACAACGAGAAATGTATGGTTCAGAGCTTAAAACTAAGGCTAAATGTGAACGCGTTATCAGTGTATTTGCTGTTTGTAATTTCTTTATTGTTATGTCATTATAGAATAGGGTATATAACCATATGGATTAGAGTAGCTGTTTACCGAGGGATCTACGTTCAAATGTCTACGGTTACTTAAAGTCCCATCATTACATAGGCTTATATAAGATTGCTGTCCTAACATTGATTCAACGTATTATAAGCCTATGTAATGATCTTTGCGCTACCTTTAAATTACACATATCTTTAGCTTTTCTAGGGTTCCGTAGTTACACAATTATGGACCCTTATAGTTTCGCTGTGTCCGTCCGTCCGGCCGTCAGCGGTTTTTTTTTCAGAGATCATAAGTGCTACAAATCTGTAATTTGGCATAGTTATAGATGCTTACAAAACTGTGAAATAAAATCTTAAAAAACATTTTTATTTCGAGTATCTCCCTCTGTCTCATACAGGTAATGGATGATGATTATTTTTCAGTCTATCCTATCGTGTGGAGTATCGTTGGATGGATCTTTCAAAAACACGGGAGGCGTGGAACTACATTTTGATTCAGACGTCCGTTTGCGAAATATTTAGCTTTACAGTGGTATTTTACCCCCTTTATTGATACCAACTAAATAGCTGTTTTTGTAAAAGTGAAAGTATACACGATAGTAGTATATATAATGAAGTTAAAAGGAAAACTAGTAGAATTAACAAGTTAACCAGTAATAGTCGACCAAATTATAAAATGCACTTGATTAGAAAAAAATTCGTTACAATTCCTAAAACTAGCTGCATTATAACTTTGTAATATTTTTGTAACCTGTTGGAAGTAAAAATTTTAATGAAGAAAACGGCTTATATGCATTACTACTATAGCTTTACTTTTTCATTTGCGGGATAAGCAAGGAGGGTCTTACTTACATTCGATTATTTTTTAGTTGGTAGCTCACAATCATATAGCTTCATAGCCTCATACAGTTTCATTCGGCATACTCTTGGTTTAAACAGGCGATCCTCAGGATAATTTAGGGCAGTGGTGGTTTACGGGAAAGTTCGATACGATCATATATATCTTAGGGTTTCACTGTCGGGAATATATAGATAGATAGTCAACTATTTTATGTATATTATAACTTGGCATGTAAATAATTTAATGTAAATTGTATATTTTCAAAAAACGAAAAGTTTTTTATATGTGGTAGAGTTATGCTGCAGTTATATTAGTAGTAATGTTGTATCACGAATGGGTCGGCTCGACCGGGGAAGGACTATGCTCTCACAGAATACCAGCGTAAACTAGTAGCTTAATGCTGCTGTGTATCGTAGGTGTAGAGAACCAGCGACCCTTTATACTGGAAACGGGGCATTCCATCTTGGTCCTCATGGGTGACAACGGATCTGCATTTTTATTCGTAATCGAGGATAGATGTAGATGTCTATGGGCCACAGCAACCACTTACCATCAGGTGGACTGTGTGCTCGTTTAACACCCTATCCTATAAAAAATCTTTTTGAATATCACTCCCGATGAGTGTAATTTAAAAATAAGTCTTTCATCTTTCCATTTGGACCCATTTTTATTCGTTATAATGATCAAACCGCGAACTCAGTTATAATGCTCTTAATCAAGAAAGCTCACGTATTGTGACGGGCAACTACGGAACGCTACCATACCATACATTGTGCATGGCTGGGCAATAACTTGGCCAGTTTTTTTATCATGTTAAGACTTTAGTCGCGCTTGTTTTTTATTTAAGTTCAGTGAATATTCAGTGAGTGAATGGACGTATCACTCCTGGTTAGCAGAAAATAATTTTCTTAATTTTTTATCATACAATAATTCTGATGGTGAGGGTAAGCTGTATAGCTAATAGGCGTAAAATCACATTAAAACGAGTCTTTCACATCGTATTTTTTATCGTTTGAAGTTTGAACTACTCTTTCCACTTGCCACATCACCTTGATATGCACACCATTTGATTGTGGATATCAAGGTGATGGTGTGACATGATGAAAATTCCATTCGTGTGCAGTTTCTAAATCTATCGGAATTGTATTCTGGGCCGCTATCTGACAATTATATCGGGAATAGTGTATCTTGCCAATACATTTTTAGTTGGTCTATTATATATAGGTAATATACTTTGACTCGGCTAAGTTTGTTGTTATGTCATCTAACGTCGGAAATTAAAGTGTTCACGTTTTATATCCTCAATCCTTAGGGGGTCCAAGCTGATACGGAGGTATGTCACCAATAGGTTTCCTAACCACTGTCATACTATTTACCCAACTACTAGGACTTTCTACTTTAGCTATGATTTTTCGCTGTACCGTTTCAATTTTATTGTATAAATAAATAAATTGCAGGAGTATGGACAGGGAGGCGAATCCATTCATGTATGGCTGTTTTATATTTCTCCGGCAAGCACTCTAATCCATTAAAAACATGAGTGATAAACAAGTTTTGAGAAAAAAAAATTGTTTCTGTTTTCAGCTAATGTGGGCTAATCTTATTTTATCAAGTTTGGTTCCTGGCGAGACTGACAGCCAAAACTAGGCTGCGGCCATTGTCGTAACATTTGCTATAAAATCCTAGCATAATTTTATTGTTTATTTTACTAAATTATCCTCTGAAATACCTAATTGTGTTAAATATCTACAAGGAAGTACATTCTTCTCGGGCCCCGTATCTAACTTTAAGCTAGAAGATATCAATATTGTGCATTGTTAAATTTATACACCATTTAGTATTTGGCTTATTAAAATAATAAATGATCTGATTAGAGAGTTCCTCGGCTTGCATATCATAAACTTAACATCTCGCGAAAAGCGATTGATTAGTAATTTATTACAGTTCAGACATCCACCGTAATCAGGGTAATTTTTATTCATATGTACTGTCCCACATTTTCACGCAATTCGCCTTAATATTCTTGAACTAATCCACATTTTGTTGTGTGTATTTGTATATGTTGCGATTAGATGTTGAAGGCATATGAAAAACGTGTCGGAAGCGTCGTGTCTACCTCGGACTTGGACACATTGCCTTCTCGCCTCTCGTCGTGACATCCCAAATGCATGGCTGACGCTTTTCACAATAACTATCTTCAATTCTGTCATTGTATTTTTGATAGTATAAGCATCTTCTTCTGCATAATTCATATTAATAGATCCCACTTGTACCTTGAACATCTGAGGTAAATTGCGGATGTCCAAAGTGTTTTGTAATATTAAGTCCGACTCACGTAATAAACGTTACCTTAATGCATTCTACTTTATGCTACAAATTAATATGTCCCATTAATAAATCTTCACATAAATTACCAAATAAATACACAGTTCACCGCCATTTTCTCATGTTCAAACGCATACAGTTCTATTGACTCACCGACGTTGTTTGCGAGTGCAAAAACGATGCCGTAGCACATAACATTTTTCTTTTTTCCATTAAATGTAAAAATATAGTTATTCGTACTTTTGAACTTTTATTTGATAATTTACACGCTTCTTTTATCATAAATACGGTTTTCAATTTTTGCCAGTCTTCAAATGTATTTACAGAAGTTAAATTTTCTATATTGTTCGCTTAATAAAATGAAATGAAAAAAAAAAAATGAAATGAATGAATGAAACCGATTTATGTATCGTACCAATTCCATTTTAGACACGAAACAGATTTTAGTTCAATATCTAGCACACACCGACAAACAAGTTGTTATATGGGTAAGATAAGGCAAAAACGAGATTTTGTCTTATCTTACCCGCGCTATTTTTTATTTCTTGGACGGCGCGGCGTAATGAAACTTTGGATAGCGTGCAGACTGCTTTAATTTCTTACTTCCATTTTACCTTCACATATTTATTTTACATATACCGAGGTAGCGTGATCAATGGTTTTCATCCAGCTTATTTCACTCACTTGCTCGCGCTCTTACCAAATTTGACAATGAGGCCACTGTTTTATTTTTGGAGAACATTAGTTAAACTTCTTAATTATAATATGATAGGCAAGTCTTATACGTATACACAGAGCAATCATAAACCATTGCTCGGCATGTATCTTCAAAATGCCGATGTGTTGTGCAAACGAATGCACGGGCCAGACGTTACAACAGGTAGCCACAGTTAAATCACGACATTAAAGTTTTTGTTGGTGTATGCTTAAAATGTTAAAAGAAAACATGTCCAAACCTCCTAAAATAAGCTGCGAATTGATCATCCAAGTAACTCCGTGAAATATCACGAATTTACTCAATAGAATTATTAATAGAATAAACGTATAATTAGCGGGGCCTTTTGAAAATAAAACATTTTGAGATTGTCTTCGATGGTTTTCGTGGTAGCCAGAGATTTTCGTAACAAATAATATGATTTCTAGAACAATTATTTGATATCTAAGGAATATGAAAAAATTTAACCTACCATGTAATAAGTAAAAAAATGTTCGCAACATATGGAATATAAAATGCAGTGCCTATTTGTATCAAGAAAATGGAAATATTTCTTGAAACAATTGAAATTACTATCGCTTGGCTACCAATAGTTTGGCTGAAAGTATAATCCAAACCTTTAAGGATAATTTTTCTAATCTTCTATTAGGTTTATGTGGACCATTTTGCAATTGGTTACGCTGATTGGCACATTTCAAGTATTTACTTAAATTACTGCTTTACAAATTTCCATAATTTCATACATCATGTGCGCTGCATTATCAGTCTATGCCTTTAGGGTTTTTACTTGTAAAAAAAAAAGAGCTGGACCAGACAATTCAGAAAAGGAAGTCAGTCTCAAACAGATGTCCGAGCTTAGTGTATTCGCTACATTTGAAGGCTTCGTTTCTTTCTTGTAGCATTTCTTTATTTACAGTAACAATACCTGGAAATTTAAGATTTGTATTAAAATATAAATTCCTTATAACAAAATTAGTTTCATATTGTATATTCCTGCTGTTTCGCAGGGCGAATTGGATCTGTGCGAATCCATAGATCCGCACTGTGATGGCGGGGGCAAGAAAGTGGTGGTCGGTGTATGCGCCATGGCCAAGAAGTCGCAATCGAAGCCCATGAAGGAAATACTTACTCGCCTTGACGAATTTGAATACATCAAGATGCTAGTTTTCCCTGAGGAGGTTATCCTTAAGGTTCTGTTAACTATCTAACCTCTGTAGTGGAATAAAATATTTAAGAATGTTTGTTTGTTTTTGTGGTTTAAAGTTGTACGTTTAAAAAATTTAATGTAAATATGGTGCAAATGCTTATTTTGTTTCACTACTGCTTCAATATAATTAATTGTTTCGCTATTAACAACTTTTAAATATAAAGTTTAAAATGGGCCATATGCCTCATATTCACTTGCATGTTTTTGTAAACAATCACCTACTTGCCATCCAATCTAATATCTATCATTTAATTGGGTCACTAAAACGACTTATGTGAAATATTTACGAATTTTTACAATAAATAAACTTATTGCAGAAACCGGTTGAGGAGTGGCCGATCTGTGATTGTTTAATCTCCTTTCATTCCAAGGGCTTTCCTCTCGATAAAGCAATTCAGTATGAGAAGTTAAGGAAACCATATGTTATAAACAACCTTCACATGCAATATGATATTCAGGTACTCATTGACAATATTAATGTAAGTTAAAATAATTAGAGATGTACGGAAGAAAATCAAATTAAGCTGAATGACTATATGATAACTTTTTATGCAGGATCGTAGAAGAGTGTATGCTATATTAGAAGGTGAGGGTATTGAGATACCAAGATATGCTGTCTTAGATAGAGATTCACCGGATCCAAAACGTATGTTACTTTATCATTGATCCATCACAACTCGTAAGTCATTGTTATGTAATATGATAGCTCCTACTGTACTGTTTTGCTTCTGAACAGATCACGAGTTAGTGGAATCGGAGGATCACGTGGAAGTGAATGGTGTTGTATTTAACAAACCTTTCGTGGAAAAACCGGTGTCGGCAGAGGACCACAATATTTACATTTATTATCCGACCTCGGCTGGTGGTGGAAGCCAGCGTTTGTTCAGAAAGGTTGGCGCATTTCTGTTGTCTTAGAAAATAGTACTACTATTACGATACAATTTAATTATGCCTTGGTTATATTTTTATGTTTTTAGATTGGTAGTCGGAGTAGTATATATTCTCCGGAATCTAGAGTAAGGAAGACTGGCTCGTTTATTTACGAAGATTTTATGCCTACAGATGGTGCGTATTTACTTTTATAATTAAAAATATTTGCAATACTTAGTGCTTAAAGTTAGCAATCGCTGATGTAAATTTTTTTGATGCTGGAAGAACTCAAAGCCGGAATCATCGGATTATAATCATTTTATTTAATTGAAGCGGTACAATAAAAAATATAACACCGTCGTATTTTGTATTAATAATAATTGGTACGTTTAATAATATACCAGGAACAGACGTAAAAGTGTACACGGTGGGGCCAGATTATGCGCATGCTGAAGCTCGAAAAAGTCCTGCACTTGACGGGAAAGTGGAACGTGACTCTGAGGGCAAGGAGATCCGATATCCTGTTATTCTCTCCAATCAAGAGAAGTTGATATCGAGAAAAGTATGCTTGGCTTTTAAACAAACTGTTTGCGGTTTTGATTTATTGAGGTGAGCGACTTATTCTCTTCATGTACCCATATTATTTTATTAATGAATAGGATGGTAAAGCATCGAGGAAAATGTCCAGTCCGGGTTCGTGGTTATTTAATTTATTATTAAAACTATCACTAACTGTTTACTGGAAGAAAATATAGCTCATTCAAATAATCGATAAAAATGTAAAATGATTACTACCTTGAATGTTCATATCAACAAATTTCCAAAACAAAACAATAATTTAACACGTATGTGTAAGTTTATGCCTATAATTTTCAAAAAACTTTGTAGATTTATGTTATTAGGGGGAAGCTACTGCTCATTTCCTGGTTTTTTCTCAGTCGCCTCTTACTACACCCATGGGATAATATTTAGTAGTGGATATTCTTACACCGTCAGTGTAATGTCTCGTTTGTTAATAGTAAAATGTTTCGCCTGTTCTCGTCACTCACTTTACAAAATACAGCAGCATTATTATGCTGCTATTTCACGCTGGAATTCTGTAAGAGTGTGGTCCTACGTCGTTGGAGCCGTCCCATTTGATCCAAAAATTTTTCAGTGTGGCTTTACCACGTAGGATTTAAGCTTTTAGCGTTTTTTCTCGTCTGTACAAACGCCATATTATTCCTGCGTCTCAAATAATATGTTCGCGGCATCATCTTCCTTACGACGTTTGCGTAACTCATTACCGATTCCTACTAGAATTTTACTGGCACAGTCCTTGTTACTCCCTATCCTTGATTATGCTGATGTGTGCTATTCTAATCTTACTGAGGATCAATTAAATAAACTTGAGCGTCTTCAGAATTTCGCTATTAGGTTCATATTTGGCCTCCGCAAATATGATCATGTTTCTGAGTTTCGTACTAAGCTCAAGTGGCTTCCTATCAGACTTCGTCGGAATACTCACATTCTATCTCAACTGTACTGTGTATTATTTGATCCTAAAACACCGAAGTATTTAAAGGAAAAATTTGAATTTGCGGGTGCAGATAAAGATCATTCCAGATTATCTGATAAACTTATTTTGCGAATGCCTGCTCACAATTCAAAATTTTTTAATTCTTCCTTTTGTGTTTTTGCAATTAAATTATGGAACTCGCTGCCTTTAACAATTAAGAAAGCCCAAAACATTGAGTCTTTCAAAAAAATGGTTAAAAATTATTATTTAAATATGTGTTCTACTTAATATATTTCATTATCATATCTACTATACTTGATAAGGTTTGTGTATATATGGTATGTATATAATGTGTAGCTATAATGTGTTATAAAAATATTTACAAATATGTATATGTATAAATATGTATGTGTATAAATATGTATATATGTGTATGATTATGTATGTATATATGTATATGTATGTATGTATATATATATGTATATGTATGTATGTATGTATATATATATATGTGTGTTATGCATGATTTTTTATCTACTATTTATGCACACTTCTATATTTTTGTATGTAAAATATCTCCTTCACCAAGGTTTGCCTGGAAGAGATCGCTGTTTAGCGATAAGGCCACCTAATTGTACATAAATTTATCTATAGTTTGTTGTTCTTTGTATTATTGTGTGTGCAATAAAGAGTATTTATTATTATTATTATTATTATAATATGCGCATCTGTCAAACGCCATAATATGGCGTCGAGTGATAGCAAACTATTTGTAACATATATATGATATATATAACATACATATATATAACATATTATATATCTGCTATGCATAATCTAATAGCTTATTTAATAACGTTTCTATTGATATATGATTTCAATATACTTACTTAGTATATATATATATATATATATATATATATATATATATATATATATATATATATATATACATATATACTTAGTATACTTGTTATATACTAAGTACTTCGGAAAGTGCTCGACAGATGCGCCATATTGGCCAAAACGACCCCGACATTCGAGTGGTTATGGTACGTTTTACACCGAAAGATGTAGCTATCTGAAGCGATGATTCGAATCCTGTTCCCCATGGCCGACAACGCACATGATGTTTTATAGCATAAGGGTGACAAATCCTGTATATCATGTATACAACAACCTGTATATCACGTATATAATATAAGTTGAATTTTGATTTCATAGTTATGCGGGGTTATCCCCCACATAACTATGTAATCAGGAGCTCATTCTCCTCATGACCACGGGTACTATAAAATAACTGAAACAACGGGAGTATAAAAAAAGTAAATTTAACCCGATAAAATTATTTTGTTGTCTAGTGTACGTAAACATCAGATATCATAAAATTTTTTGTTTTCTAAAATGTTATAAAACGTTATTTGGAATTTGTTTTGTTTAAATAATTATTTCACTATTCAAAATCAAGTTATATAACATTGTTTTTTTTAAGTCGCTATAATTCCTAATGTTTTAGTAGAAAATAATTGAGCAGCTCTTAGTGTCACATGTGTATGTTGTATGCGAAAATAGACACTCGTCTTATCCTTATTTCATATAGCGCATTAGCGCTATGACGGAGGTCAGGTTAGATGTAGTGTCAAAGTCACGGGACATTAATTAGTATTTAACAGTTTTAAATTGTTTGTATGTTGGATGTTTTAATTGAATGATACAGAAATATATCCGAAGAAATCTATCTTTTAACCAAACATTGCATTTAGATAAAAATAAAATACTTTCAAGTACAAACTGAGATTTAGAATCTGAACTTATATAACTACTATTTTTTTATTTAATCAAAGAAACTTACAGCGCTCATATTACTTTTAAATGTAAGATGAATGTTAACAATGCATTGGCCTTATTAACATTATATTAATAGTTTCCAACGTTAGGAATTACATTGCGAAAACTTTAGATAATATTAAATGAAGTACATATTTGTATTTTGCCAAAGAGAAAAACATACTTAATGTATGCCTAATATCAATGTTAGTAAAGGAAATTTTATATTCAGAGAGAGACCAAGAAGTACACACACCGTGATCATAGATGAAATATAACCGCTTAGTTTCCAGTTAAATATATCAAGATGGTTATAACGCTCATTATGTGTGTTGCAAGCACGGACCAGAAACCGATTTTTCGAACACTTAGTTCTGCAAAAAGTAGTAAAGAAAACTGCGTTGGAGCGAGCATTCAACCTAGGGTATCTATATGAAATACGTCTTGGGGGAATCTATATAGTTACGTAAAAGTTTAAACAAAAACACCTGATCCCTTATGTTTACGCCGTAATTCTAATGCCTGATGTAGCGTATTCTAGGACAAGCTCTAGAAAAGTTAGTTTTATAGATGTAGTAGTAATTCAAACATGCCGAAAAGGAAATAAACACGGCGGCATATTTTTTGTTATGTAAATGCTAATTAAATTACATGCCTCTAAAATCAGCTATCCTATTTGTTGAACAGAGCGAACGGTAAGTCGTTCGTATGCGACGTGAACGGTTTCTCGTTCGTGAAGAACTCGAACAAGTACTATGACGACTGCGCGAAGATCCTTGGCAATATGATATTGCGTGAACTGGCGCCCACTTTGCACATTCCATGGTCGGTACCCTTCCAGCTCGACGACCCGCCCATAGTGCCTACCACCTTCGGTAAGATGATGGAACTGCGCTGCGTTGTTGCCGTCATACGACACGGGGACCGCACACCTAAACAGAAGATGAAGGTCGAAGTGCGCCATCCGAGGTTCGTATATTACAGGGTTATTTTTCAAAAGGTTGCCAAATTTTAAATTAAAGTTCAAATATATAAATTGTGATATACCGCTATTGCGGTTTTTGAAAACACGAATAAATAAGGTTTTTACTTTTTTAGGGTTCCGTAGTCAACTAATCCTTATAGTTTCGCCATGTCTGTCTGTCCGTCTGTCCGTCCTCGCTTTTTCTCTGTGACCGTTAGCACTAGAAAGCTGAAATTTAGTACCAATATGTGTATCAATCACGCCGACAAAGTGGTAGGTAAAATAAAAATTCGAAAAAATTGTTTTATTAGGGTAGCCCCCCTATATGTAAAGTGGGAAGTGATTTTTTTAATTTCAACCCTAACGTGTGATATATTGTTGGAAAGGTATTTATAAATGTTTTTCGATAATGTCAATAATTTCGGATATAATCGCTCCAAAAGTAAAAAACAATGTAGGGACACATTATCTTTCCACCCTCTGACCCCCTCTAACTTTTGAACCATAAGTTTAGAAAATATGAAAAAAAATCTGAAAAGTAGAGTAGTAGTAGTAACTTTATAGGGACTTTCTAGGAAAATCATTTTGAACTTGGATGGAAACAACAGTACCCACTACCGGGAGCAGTTGCAGGAGCGCGGAGCTCTGCTGGAGCGCGAACATAATGGATACCCACCTTTAAACTCATAAGTGGGAACACTTATTGTGACGGACGGGAAACTACGGAACCCTACACTGAGCGTGGTCCGACACGCTCTTGGCCGGTTTTTTTTATTATCACAAATTAAATATGATTTGTGGGAAACAACGTTTTGCCTACCCATTGACCCTTACAAATTAATGTGTGCATATAGTAAAATCAGTTAAAATAATGCATTACCACACATTTTGGATTTAAAATATAAAAAGGACACAGAATGTTTTTAATTAATTTTTCTTCACCATTTGCCTATATTACTTATTATGAAGCTTCTTTTCAAATTTGGCAGTTATTTCGACAATCCTGTATAATATTATTAATCCTTCAAGCGCCATAAAAATCCTATGCAGTCGCATGCGCCCGGCAAATTCCGAACGGTCGCATGCGACCGCACCCACCCACAACACCTAAAACCATTTAAACTTATATTTAGAGACTACTTTTCTATGAAGAAGTTTAGCATTATAAAATCTATACCAAATTCTCTATCTTGTGGTCTAAACAAAAGTCAGGTTTTACTTCATTACAAAAAGATTTTATTGTATTTTGATAACAAAAAAAAAAACATACCAAGCGAATGTCGGCAGCGTGAAAATCACAATTATTTCAATATATAGGTATTACTCGAAATTATTTACGTAAAAAGATAAATTATATTCACACAAAAACTTTCATTATAATTTTGTAATAAAATACTATACTAAAACACTAATAAAACACTAGAAAAATCCTAAAATCAACACAATAACATTCACGCGAAAATGGCGTACGAAATGAACGAAGATTATAAATAAATATTCATAGGATAACAGATTTTTATTGCACTAGAGTATTTCATATTGATTATATAATGCCAAACTTCTTCATAGACAAGTAGTCTCTATACATAAGTTTTTATGGGTTAAAGTGCTGTGGGCGGCTGCGACCTCATGAGGCCGCTAGGGATTTGACGGAATATGACCGCGGTCTCGTGAAACCGTTAGGAAGTTGAGAGGTTAATCCCATAATGTTCATCAGTAAGGCAGTCCACTGTTGATATATTCAACTATTCTCTCTGTATCCGCGCCATTTAGCCTGATCTTTGGCATCTCGCATCCAGTTGCTTCAAGCCGCCTCACGCATTTATATGCTCTTTACTAAAATGTAAGACGGATAGTCTGTGGTCAAATCAATCAAAAATTAAAAAAAAATTAATCAAACTGCACTTAAATTTCACTAAAATATTCAGTCCCTACTTTTTGCATCCGGTTGTTAAGAAATCTATAAAGAATGTGTATTTTATTTTTAACAAAAATTGTTCTTACATTTTTATATATGTTGCAGATTCTTCGAGATATTTGAGAAATATGAGGGGTTTAAAAGAGGCCACGTTAAACTTAAGCGACCGAAACAGTTACAAGAGATTTTAGACATCTCGCGAGCCTTGCTAGCTGATATACACACACGTCACGCAGACCCTGAGATAGAAGAGAAACAGGGCAAGCTAGAGCAGCTTAAAAGTGTGTTGGAGATGTAAGTCTTTAATTTTATTTCACTTCACCTAACAAAAGAGATTAAATGGGGAAACTTAACCTTTCTATGGGCACAAGGTCGGATCCGACCAAGGCGATGTTCCGTCAAAATTCAAGCGGTCGGGTCCGACCGCACCCACCCACATCACTTTAACCTGTAAATATTTATATTTAGAGACTACTTAGTTTAGTTTACGACGGGCTGTTTTCCGCAACTCCACGTCTAAGCGTGTATTTTGCGTGTGAGCAGGAATAATGTAGTTATTCGAGCCATGATATTTCCCCTAAGAAGTTCAACAGTCCTTTGATGTTGCAAGAAACTTCGGGGAGTGAACCCGGCGTGCCGAGCTGTTTAGCCCTGTATGAAGCGACTTCTGGACATGTCGGCAACACGTGAGCCGCCGTTTCTTCCTCTCTCATGCATGCCCTGCACAGGGGGCTATCAGTAACACCTATGGTGAACAAATGTTTGTTAAAAGAGCCATGTCCTGTGATAGCACTTGTTACTATCCTGATCTGTGGCTTGTTCAGTCTCATTAGAACCTTGGTTAGACGACTGTTTATTTTAGGAATGGCCTCCCTAGCTTGTCTACAGTCTACCAAAATTTTTCCAAAGTTGAGCGTGTAAATTATTGAAGTATCTACGTACCAGTGAACGAACGTAGCCAAAGGGGATTGGTATTATAGGTTCCGGCCCTATAGTTGCCAAAGCTGATCTCCTTCTGGCCAGTTCATCTGCTGCATCGTTGCCTCTAGATCCACGGTGGATTTATTTGGACAATTACTCTATGGATTTTTACTTTGAATCTACCGTAAAATTGCGCCATTTTCGTATGGTCTGCAAATGTCGGAAATTGGCAGTAGAATAAAAATAAAAATACATAGAGTAACTGACTTTTGTTTAGACCACATGATGAAAATTTCGTATAGATTCTACAATACCAAACTTCTTCATAGAAAAGTAGTCTCTAAATATTAGTCTTAATGGTTTAAAGTGCTGTGGGTGGGTGCGGTCGCATGCGACTGCTCGGGATGTGTTGGACGCATGCGACTGCCGGGGAATTTTACGGGGATTGAAGGGTTAATATCAAAAGGACTTTGACCTCTGTTGACACCGTGATTTATTTTATCGGTTTATCTTTTTTTTGTTAGAAACAATAATTAAAAAATTAAAAATCTGCATAATTACAGTCACTTCTACTCAGATACATTATCAAATTAAGATACTCTTGAATAGTTCTTTAATATTTCGCAAAACAAAGATCATGTGTAACGTCCATGTCACACCGGTAGTTGTTAGGAGCACTAAGCTCGAAGTTATTGACGACTATATTTATCTAAGACAAATAATCCGACTTGCTAAGTCAATACCGAGAGGTTAATCGACGGTTTCAACTCGGCTGTGCAGCGTTCGGGAAATTACGATAATTATAAATAATTTTAAGAAATCATTTATTTTTATTATTGTTTTCACAATAAATGTTCAAAGTGCCTAACACCTGCCTCAATGCACAAACGGCACCGACGCAAAAAATTACTGCGCAAATCTCGAGAGGCTTGGGTGTTTTGTCTTATTATTTCTTGAGTTTCATTTAAATTAGTTTTTAACTCTTCCAAACTAAAAAATTTGCGATGGTACTCTCTAATTCCTTATAGCATCCCCAGATAAAAAACAATGTGTTCAGATCTGGAGATCTTGGAGGCCAGGCGATTGGTGCATTACGGCCAATCCACCTCTCTGGGAAATGCTGGTTCAAGTGACCACTAGCCTGTCTATCATGAACATACATGGGGTTTCAATCGATAGGTATTGGTGTCCCCAGACCACAGACCTACACTGGTACAGGTTTCTTGGGACATCTGTATATAACATTTTTCATTTCTTATTTTATTGTTTGTTTTCAAAGACTATGCTGCTAGCCTGCTAGGCAATTCAGAACAAAAACTGTGTCCCAGTTGTAGACCACGCGGGCGCGGGTGCGCAGTTGTATTTTACTTACGACCATCGATCACTAATAAAGAACTAGATACACAATCCCATACAAAAGTTCTCTAAAAACTGTCGCCAATTGTTGTAACGTGGTTCTAGTTGAAATAAATATACATTTATGTAAATTCAACCTTAAATACATTGCCTATAGTTGTATTCACAAAGATACGTACGAAAAACAATAAATTTTTATGACTGATTCTGGCTGGTCAACCTATATCAAAACAAATTCAATCTTACATGCGTGTTTTAAAGTCAAAATTACAAAGTGCAAATAAAAAGCAATCAAATTTTACGACCGAGGCTCGTAGCTTGGACAAGGAATCATTGGAGTCGAACTGCCCAATATTTTTTGTTACTGTTATTTTAATTTTAAAATGTTTTAAACTTGTTTTAAAAACCGGTGTACATAAAGCATATTCTATTCTGTTCTATGGTGTATTATATGTAATGGTTATAATTTACCTGAATGTAAATACGTTTTTGGATAGGACACCATATTTATTTAGTAACGAAAGTACTTGAAACAGTCATAATTATTTATTTATTGTTCATCTTATAAATTTAAAAATATTGCTTGACAAAGTATTTAAATCTAAATTCAATAGTTACTAAATATAAAAAGTGTACAGAAAGTTGTAAGTCGTAGTCACATATTCATTACTTTCTAAAACATGCTTCTAACATACAACGCTTCCTTGGGTCGGCTTAATGAATTCTTCGGACCTTTGACATGCTATGACTGATATCCATTTTATACATCTAACTGGATCTCGAGGAAAGCTGAAAAATTAAAAATAAAATCTCACATCTTTAATTTTAATAGATGAACATATTCAAAATTAAGTATATAAATGTTATTATAATATTTAGAGAAACAATAAAGAAGTCTCATTAAAAAAAACAATCAAAATTTAATAATAAAAAAATAATAACGTCTCCAACAAATGGAACAGAGTCAACGCATACACATACCTCGACTTATTTTATTAAGACTTAATTTAAAAAGTGTTTTACGGAGATTTCTTAGCAAAATATAAGTATTTACAATACAGTGATAATAATTAGATAATGATAATATTAATACGTACCAAAATTAGGAAAATCCATCCTTTTTTAGCGGCCTGGATGTGTGATTTTTACACTTTTTAAACGAGTACTGAGGCATGTTTACCGTCGGAGCGTTCGAATGTAACTAGATTAAAAGCGCACCCAAACGAATGGGTGCTCATTTGGTGAGGTCGTTTTTCGTCACTGATTGTGTATCTAGTTTTTTATTAGTGATCGATGCTTACGACAGTTACTGTTTAGGCAAATACGAAAATTTATATTTGAAAATTTTATCAGAAATAAACTTCAAATTCAAATCACGTTGGCAAAGTGGGCACATGTATAATGGCGGTGTTTTCTTAGTCACATTAAACAAAATCAGTGTTAGATTGTCGAAAACAACGCTCGCAGTTGAAAAAACAAGGAACTAGTGTTCTCGCCTGCAGTCGACTAAAAGAGTTCCGGAGAATTGAGCGTAACTTAGTGCGGAATTCATAAAAGTGGTATACATGAAGTCTTTCTTCGTTTTATTGCATTTAGTTTTTTTTTAAATGTTCGTTTTCAGGTACGGGCATTTCTCGGGCATCAACCGCAAAGTGCAGATGAAGTACCAGCCGCGCGGTCGGCCGCGGGGCTCCAGCTCCGACGACGGTAACGCGCCTGCGCACGCCGGTCTGCCTCGCACTGCTTTTTACACTAGTCTTGCCTCACGTCGGCTCCTGCTATTACCGTATCGTGCCCGCCTGTAACGTCTCTCACTCAGGCTATCAATTTGTCTTGCCCGTGTGGACAAAATAAAGTTATTTTTTGCCGTCTACAACGTACTTGTGGTCTTCTTTGCTTGAAGTTGGTTTCGCCGCAGTATCTACTACCCATCAGGTGGATCGTCAATAGGTTTTTTACCTTTGATGTTATAATAAAATTTGTTCAACTTACCAGATTTATCCAACTTTCAGCTAAATAAAAAAAGAGGTTGATGGAAATTATTTATCGGACTTATCGAGAAAATGTGTAAATGAGTCACGTCATCGATTGCGTAGATATTTTTTTATCTCTCGACTTACCGGTCATTGCACGAATCGATGTGGGGCAAATTTTATAACTCTCATGTTCTAACAACCCTGTTTCTTGCACCTGTAACTTAGTATCTACCAAAACTGATAATTGAAAATAACAAATCAACAAAAAAATTGTGAACTTTGTTTGACTATTGTTATTCTTTTATTCAATATCAAAAATTATTATTTGTTCTAAAATGTGCAAGGTGCAGAATTTTTAGAGTATCCTTAACTAATGTATTGGACCAAAGTAGATAAGCTGATTAAGTTGCATGTGCTCATTTTACTTTACTTTTGTGTTAGTGTTGATTACACTTAACCTTATTTGCATTTACTTTTAAAGAAATTTCACATATATAATAATTTTCAAGCAATAGATACCGTTTATATACTATTTGCTCCCTATTTATTTTAATTCCAGTTTATTAATTTTTGTGTTGAAAATAATATTAAACATTTAATAGGCTCATACTCTTGGGTTTAAGGTTAAAAGAAATAATATTGTTACGTGTGGGGTGAGTAAAATTCTGTTACGGATGAGATTGAAATTGATGTAGTATTCCACACATTCGCGAAGCTTCTTAGATGTGGACTTCAATAATAGCAGATGTCTTAGGTGGATTGCTTCGTAGTCGTTTCCCGGAGTAGAGTTAACTCTCGCGTTCCCAAAATAATTAATTCTCTAATCGCCGACGCAAGCTTTTATACCTATAATTATTACCTTATAGTAAGAGAAATATAGAACATTCTAGGTCCACTCGGGTCATTCAAATATTTAACTCTTTCAATGGGAAAAATACTAGAAAAGTCGCGATTAACAAAATGTGTTCAAAGGACGAAAGGTTTTGTTTGCATCAATTAGTTTGAGCGTTGTTTATTCTTACTCCTACACATTTTATTAACATGACAGCAGCCATTGACCCTATCTTCGGAAATATTCTCGTGGGACGTAATGCAACACGCAACTGGCTGTCATAACGATATGAAAACTTGAAAAACGCGTAGATACGCCAAACGCAAAAAAAACTTTACTCCCTATATAAATCTATGTTTTGACTACCTCGTCGCTCTAGTGGTTGTAAACGTTATTGCTTGAACTTGGTTTGACACGCTAGCGCGTGCCTAGATTGGGTGTTTCAGTCCAGAAATTCTCAGTAACAGCCGTAGAATACTATAATACATACATAATAGAACGGGAGAGTGGGCGGAGCCCGTGTAGCCACTAAAATGTCACTAACATGTCAATTCACACGTATAAATGTCAATACGAGATGTGTTTTGACGTAACAATCGTTTCCAAATTTCGCATGCAAATTATTTAGAAAATACCAAATTGCAATATATGTATTAAAATTTAAACGATTTTTAATGATGATTTTCAACATTAATCAAAAGTCTAAAATGTGTAAATTTATTCAGTCTGTCAAAATAGCAAATTGGGTTTGTAGTAGTGATAATACGACTCGTTCAAAATAAGTTTGACTCTCTTGTATATTATGGTATTCTATGGTAGCAGCCCAGGGTCAGGAATTTTGCGGTGTTTCCCCCCATGCCTCGGAAAACACGTTAAGCCGTTGACCCTGAGCCTGATCTCTCTCCGGTCGGGTCTCAAATTACGGTCCCATCGGACTATGAGAGTGAGGGAATAGACGGTTCACCTGTGCTTGCGCATACGCTTGGACACTTTAATCCTGTCCTGCGCAGATATATGGCTACTCTCCGTTGAGGCTTGCCGACGTGACCGAAATTCGGTCTGGAAGACATTATTACTATGTTATGACTGACAACCGCGCAACGTATTGTGTGTGTATATCGGTGTGAATTGGTCTTTAGCACAACAAGCTTGTTTCGAATGGTGTGTTGTATAATAATTGTTATCGACATCGGGTAAACCTAAACTTTGACACTAAACAAGTGGTTGATTTAGTCCATCTATATATTCGGACATTTTTTTTTAATAGAAGAGGGGGCAAACGAGCATGCGGCTCACCTGATGTTTTTTTTTTTTTTTTTTTTTTTCATAGAAGAGGGGGCAAACGAGCATGCGGCTCACCTGATGTTAAGTGACTACCGCCGCCCATGATCAACCGCAACACCAGGAGAATTGCGGGTGCGTTGCCGGCCCTTTAGAAAGGAGTAAGCTCTTTTCTTGAAGGTCCCCAGGTCGTATCGGTCCGGAAAAATCGCCGGTGATAAACTATTCCACAGAGAGGTTGTACGTGGAAGAAAGCTCCTTGTGAAACGTACAGTGGTGGACCGCCAAGCATCCAGATGGTGTGGATGGTATCGGGACGTTTGCCGTGTCGTGCGTTCACGAAATTTGGCGGCTGGGATTAATCCGAACAATTCCTCAGAGCACTCCCCGTGATAGATGCGATAAAATACGCAAAGAGATGCAACATCTCTTCGCAACGCCAGTGAATCGAGCCGATCGGAAAGCACTCGGTCGTCGACGATTCGTGCCGCTCTGCGCTGGATGCGGTCAAGTGGAAGGAGCTGGTACTGGGGAGCCCCAGCCCAGAGATGGGAACAGTATTCCATGTGCGGTCGAACCTGCGCCTTGTAAAGTTGCAGGCGGTGTGCCGGCATGAAATACTGCCCCGCTCTGCTGAGCACGCCAAGCTTTTTAGAGGCCAATTTGGCCTTCCCTTCCAAGTGACCACGAAACTGCACGTCACTCGATATGTCGACGCCGAGGATTCCGATACTGGCTGAGGCAACAAGGGGAGTGCCTTGAAACTGAGGGGATACGACAAAGGGGTTCTTTTTAGCGGTTAACGCGCAAACTTGTGTCTTCTGGGGGTTAAACTGGACTAGATTTAGTCGTCCCCAATCCGAGACTCTGTTCAGCAAAGACTCGACTTCAGACACAAGTTTGTCCCGGCACTCGGAGACGTTTTCCCGAGAAATATTGGCTCGGCCGGTGTAAAGAGCATCACCAGTGCTGTCATCTGCATAGCAATGAATGTTACGGGTATGCAACATATCATTGATATGCAGAAGAAACAGCGTTGGCGATAGCACGCAGCCCTGTGGAACACCAGCATTAATAGGCTTGCAATCGGAGCTTGCACCGTCTACAACGACCTTGATGCTCCGATCTGCAAGAAAGCTGGTGATCCAATCGCACAATTTCTCGGGAAGCCCATAGGAAGGGAGCTTCGAAAGAAGCGCTTTGTGCCAAACCCGATCGAAGGCCTTCGCAATGTCCAAACTAACGGCCAATGCCTCCCCCTTGAACTCTACTGCCTCCGCCCATCTGTGAGTGAGGTAGACCAGAAGATCACCAGCTGACCGACCACGGCGAAAACCGTATTGGCGGTCACTAATCAGCTGGTGATCCTCAAGGTACCTCATGAGCTGGCAGTTTACAATGGACTCCATTGTTTTGGAGAACAAGGAGGTGATGGCGATTGGCCGGTAGTTGGACGGGTCTGAGCGGTCGCCTTTTTTAGGGATCGGGTGGACGAAAGCAGTCTTCCATGATTTTGGGACTACGCCTAGGGAGTAGGAGTACCGGAAAAGACGCGTTAAAACCGGTGCCAACTCTGGAGCACACGTCCTCAGCACAATTGGGGGGATTCCGTCAGGCCCACTCGACTTGTGGATGTCCAGGGAGAGGAGTGCTTTGCGAACCGAGCGCTGTGTGAACTGCACTTCCGGCATGGAGCACTCACACCGCGGGATGGTCGGCGGCGTACTCCCCCCGTCATCGAGAGTCGAGTTAGACGCAAAGAAGGAGCCTAGAAGATCGGCTTTCTCCTTTGCAGTATGGGCCAGTGAGTCGTCCTCCCTGTGCAGAGATGGAAGAGATGGCTGACAGAAATTCCCCTGGACAGCCTTGGCGAGAGACCAGAATGCACGGGTTCCAGAAGGAAGGCGAACGAGTCTCTCGCCAATTCTGCCTATGTGCTCTGACTTTGCCTTGGCAATGACTCTTTTGAAGGACCTAGAGGCGGAATTATACTTCTTTTTTAGAGCGCTGGTGTTTACATCCCGGGACGCTGATGCATCAACCCAGGCTTGGTAGCACTCCTGCTTATAGCATGATGCTATTTTACAGGAGCGACCAAACCATGGCTGAGATTTGCCTCCAATGGGCACCACAGAGGAAGGAATAAAAAGTTCCATACCCTGAAGTACCACATCAGTAACAGAATCCGCAACAACGTTGGGATCATCCGGCGAGAAGCAAACCCGCCCCCAAGGGTAGGATGCAAAGAAAGACCGCATCCCATCCCAATCGGCTGACCTATAGTGCCAAACACGGCGGCAGCCTGCAGAATGCAACCGCGATTTCAGCGTGAGTGGCACAACACTCCGGACCAGACAATGGTCCGAGGAGCCTAAAGGGGCGTCGACGGAAATCTGATATCCGTCCGGGTGAGAGGTCAGCAGAAGGTCCAACAGGGAAGGTGCATGATCCTCCACATCTGGAATCCGCGTAGGCGAAGTAACCAGTTGTGTCAGACCATATGCCAAGGCAAAATCATGAACAGATCTCCCCGCATGATCGGTTAAACGTGAACCGAGCCATTCGGCGTGATGGGCGTTAAAGTCGCCGAGGATCACGATCTCTGCAGAGGGGATCTGCTGTAGCAACGAATCTGCAGCCATTTGGACGTGGTCGAAGAGTCGGTCTGTTTCGGCATTACCGCTGTGGGACCTATAGAGGCACCCGTAGACGCGCGGATGGTCGTCGCTGTCTACGCGTAGCCAAAGGATGGACAGGTCCGAACCTTCAAGTCTGCCGAGGCGTCGAGAACAGATGTCCTCTCTGACGTAAACGCAAACTCCAGCCCGAGGCACAAAGGAGTGTTCCAGTTTGTACCCCGGGTAGGAGAGATACGAAACATCAGCCGGAGAGGACACCTGCGTCTCGGTCAGAAAGAGCAGAGCCGGCCTCGCCGTCTCGAGATGGTAGTGGACGGCGTTTAGGTTAGAGTGAAGTCCCCTGATATTGCAGAAATTCACGGACAGCGTGGCAGGGGTCGCCTTGGTCTTGTTGCTCCGTTTGCCCCGAGCAGTTGTAGTCTTGAGCGGAATTTCGCCCCCCCCAGAATACGCGGGGCAGCCTGAGCACCCACGCTCAGAAGTGGAGAAACATGGTCGTGGATGCTCAGCGAGGGATTCTCCAGGGGTGCTGGTACCCTCCTGGGGTAGTCTATCTTTATTTAATTCCGCTACCATGTTGATGGGGGGGGGGGGGATTTGGGCCTCCGGCCACCTGCACTCACCGACGAAACGCGGAAGCAGAACTTCCACTTCACGCCGGTATTCTGTGAGGTCGTGGTACCACCCCGGTTTGAGCCGGCCCATACGTGCAACAGCAAAGCTGCCGCATGGCTCTACCACTGTTAAATCTACCAATGTTAAGTGACTACCGCCGCCCATGATCAACCGCAACACCAGGGGAATTGCAGGTGCGTTGCCGGCCCTTTAGAAAGGAGTACGCTCTTTTCTTGAAGGTCCCCAGGTCGTATCCGTCCGGAAAATTCGCTGGTGCTAAACAATTCCACAGAGAGATTGTACGCGGAAGAAAACTCCTCTTGAAACGTACAGTGGTGGACCGCCAAGCATCCAGATGGTGTGGATGGTATCGGGACGTTTGCCGCGTAGTGCGTTTACGAAATTTGGCGGCTGGGATTAATCCGAACAATTCCTCAGAGCACTCTCCAAGGTATATGCGAAAGAAAATGCAAAGAGATGCAACATCTCTTCGCAGTGCCAGTGAATCGAGCCGATCGGAAAGCACTCGGTCGTCGACGATTCGAGCCGCTCTGCGCTGGATGCGGTCAAGTGGAAGGAGCTGGTACTGGGGAGCCCCAGCCCAGAGATGGGAACAGTATTCCATGTGCGGCCGAACCTGCGCCTTGTAAAGTTGCAGGCGGTTTGCCGGCATGAAATACTGTCCCGCTCTGCTGAGCACGCCAAGCTTTTTAGAGGCCAATTTGGGCTTCTCTTCCAAGTGACCACGAAACTGCACGTCACTCGATATGTCGACGCCGAGGATTCCGATACTGGCTGAGGCAACAAGGGGAGTGCCTTGAAACTGAGGAGATATGACAAAGGGGTTCTTTTTAGCGGTTAACACGCAAACTTGTGTTTTCGGGGTTTAAACTGGACTAGATTTAGTCGCCCCCAATCCGAGACTCTGTTCAGCAAAGACTCGACTTCAGACACAAGTTTGTCCCGGCACATATGGTGTGCAAGGCGTAAATGTGATAATCGAATAGTAGATATAGTAAAATAAAACTGTTAGTCGTAGGACTGCACGTCAGAAATGAAAACTTATTAAGCAATATTTTTTAGGAAGTATTTTTCATTACAAATTGTTTTTATCGTTTGTATTTATTATATATTATTAAAATTGTTATAAAGTTTTCATTAATTGAGCTGTTTTGCATGAAAAAGAATGATTATATATATATATATGTATATATATATATATATATATATATATATATATATATATATATATATATATATATATATATTGTTATAAAGTTTTCATTAATTGAGCTGTTTTGCATGAAAAAGAATGATTATATATATATATATATATATATATATATATATATATATATATATATATATAAATAAAATGACTGTATGATATGTAGATGTATGATAAATAGAATAACATAAATGTGAAAAGAAAGCCAGGTACAAACAACGTTCAGGGTTGTTGCCTTTGCCGATAATAGACTTGAGGTATGAATAGGTGCCAAGCTGCATAGCAGTTCCTTAAATAATAGCTATAGGAATGTACAATGTTATTCATTTGATTGAAATAAAATTTATAACGTTCTTTTATTTAAATTTCTATCTTGGCAAGTGTGACGACTCCGTGGCGTAGTGGCTTAGCAATGAGTGGCTGCGCTTGGGGGTCGCGGGTTCGAATCCCGCACGGAACAAGTATTTGTATGGCCTACAAATAATTGTTCCGGGTCTGGATGTTTGTCCTGGTGCAATTTATGTTTGTAAACTGCCCCCACGATACAGGAGAAAATCCTAGTGTAGGGGTAACGTTTTAAATTAAAAAAAAATAATATCTAACTATAACACATGCCAATTTGCCTATTGTATTATTAAAATAAAGAAAGACAGAAATCAAATTATAAGCCGTTATTTCAATATCATTACATTTAACGTAATTTATTGACTATTAAAAATACGTCCTTTAAAACTATTTTAATTTATTTAGTGGATCTAGCTAAGATGGCAAGTTATTTACTTTTTAAAAAGATAACTTATAACCAGAGGTCGGAATTAGGTAGAGTTATTTATGTATTCTCATTTATTAACATGGAAATATTTATTCAACATTTTAAAAACCTGATATTAATTTTGAAGTGAGCGTTCTTTACCTGACAGCAAATATATATCATGTGTGTCTTAAAGAGTTAACAACTTCGGATAGGTTTCAATGTTGTTATCTTGGTAGAAATTGGTCAGTATAAATGAATGCAGAGGTTAGATTTTATTAGAAGCATCAAGCAGAATTATCTAGTAATTATATAATGCGCTTTGTTCGAATGCAGATCTTACTGTATTTACAAAGCGTAAACTTGGTATTATCTTTCGCGATTTGACTACTTAGGATCTTGTTTAACTGTTCCTAAATAACTTGACTGTTTGCGGCATTAATTTTCTTTTTATATGTTTCCGTAGAAGTTGATTGTGTATGATTTAGGTAATATAACGTGGGTATTAAAAAGTCCTAACAAAAGTTTATTCTTAGATATTGATTTATTTAATGAGGTTATTTACACTGATATGCAATGAGCAACGGTAGTTAATTGGCATCATGTGAACCGCATGTTCGTTTGTACACCTCTTATTTTTTTTTAAAGAATATTAACAATGCTATAAACATTACTAATATTCCTCTTAACCACTCGTGGTAAGCTTAAATTGCTTGTGTTACGAGTGATTCACGCCAGTAGTCGAATGGCGGATTCGAACCCACGACCTTTTTGAGTTCGCGGTCGGTGCCCTGCCATTAGGCTACTGTCGCTTTTATTAAAAAAGAGCGATGATAAGTGGCTCTGTTTGGATAACATGCGCGCTTGAATTTTGGTGGCATTTTTTACGATTAATAGCGAGGTCACGCATATAGTTTCAAAAATAAACTTTGCTATATAGTCAATTTCCTTGCTGAAGAAATGAATGAAAAACTGTTATTAGTTAAAATACAATTAATTTGTTATTTTGGTGCATGAATTGCACTGAATAAAATCTACCCAAAATACCGCCTGTAGTTATTCGCCTCATAAATGTCTCTTGATCATAAAGAGATAATCTAGTTAAGTAATCAATTCTTTTTTCAAATGAAATTAAATATTTAAACACTACAATTTACATCACAAAATATGTATATAGTATTTTTTTGCATTAAAATCTTAGAATTTACTAGATTTTACGTTTTTTTTTTAGAGAATAGAAAGCATTTGTGTGTGCACGTACACTGTACCACTATAATAATGTTACGAGCTTGAGGTTCGTGACAATAAAAATTGCCGATAAAATTACCTAAATTAACACTTTAATTTACTTTACACAAATTAAAACTAAAAACACTAATAATTAAACACACTAATTCACTTAATTCCGCTCCGAAGCTTCGCTTGTGTCGCTGAGTTGAACTCTGCCTCGATCGCATCTTGCGCCACCTATTAATTTAAATTAGCAAAATATCCGGAATGTTCAAGTAAACACGCGCAAGGTACCGAGAGTTCGAGTATAGATTTTCTAGAAACTTAGTTCTTCGGGTGGCGCTGTCGGTCGAAAGATTTGTGATGTCATAAACTGCAACGCTCCCCTCGCTCTCGTTCCTGACACTAGATGGCGCTAGTGTGTTGTCGACTGGAGCGCGTAACAATAACTTTGTCACAGTTTTTTTTTAACCGAAATGCTTATCCATATTTATACTTGATTTGTAACATTAAACCAATAATGGTTTGTATTAATACTTACATTCGCAAATGACGCACTGATTGTCATTGTGGCCGTGAAAGGAAATGGGGAGATTTCCCACCGGGTAAGGTAATCGGACCGGGGAGCGGTCAACGTTCCGTATTCTGTATATAGCACAGTACTTCGGAACTTTGATAGCGTGATTTAGGCTTCGGTGCTTTTCGCTTGTGGTGCGACAACAGCGCTGCCACAACGCCCACCTGTCCTGGTGAGACCGGAGGTCGATGGTACAGTTTAGTTGTCGACGAAAGTGCAAATGCCAGGGATTGCCTTGTAATCTGCGTGAGTGACGTGAAGCTGAGACGAGCGGTAAGGCTCAGAGCCGTGCCGAACACTGTAGCGTAGAGAGTAGCTTGAAAGAACAGGAAGCTTTATTCCAGTGCTGCGATGAACCTTGTGACGCTAGATATGGCTTGCACGATCTGAAGACCGCAGGCAATATCTGCTCGGGGGCGAATGGATGGAGCACTTGAGGACGTTGATGAAACCTTGAAGTTGAGGTTTACGAAGCTTGCATATTACGTGTTCGTATCACTTCGTGGTCACTAATTTAGCCGTAAAAGGAAAAGAGGAGATGCTCCACCGAGCAAAATGTTCCTTTTTTTGTCAATATTTAAGGAACATTAATAGAAATAAACTAGCTGGTTTATTGTATTACTTTATGAACCGACCCTTGATAAGGACGACTAGTTCGCGTGTGCCAGCCTTGTAGCAGAGCAGAGTATGGATCTTATATATATATAGTATGTGCCGAATCGATTGAGAAAAACGGATAATGACCTCAGATATGAGCCGAGTATCAAAAGGCATAACTTACAAAATTTAAATTTAGATGTGATAACAATATTTAAATATTGATATTATTCACACTTCTAGGTCAGTCACATATGTTTTTTTTGTTTCTTAAATAATATTGTATGTGGTTCCTATAAACATCGTAAAATTTTATGGTACATCGCGAAAAATGTGTTATATTTTATATTCCAATTTATGGTAAGTAACGCAGCAATTCTTTTAATAACAGTTTCATATTAAAAATATTTTAAGCAATATAATCACCATATTGAGCTTTTGCAAATTCATCCCTTTAAAATAAACGTGACAATGGCAGCCAGAGATGCGAGAGAAAGAGAACTTTTTTGGGCCGGTCCGCGTGCACCGAATAAAAATAAGGTTCTTATATAATATTGAAAATAAAGTTTTATCTTTTAAATAAGTACGTACTTATTCGGTGTCGTTATCACTCGAATCTTTATATGTGTTATAAATTAATGCTTTTTGTTGTTAAATGAATAAAATACTTTATAACAATAGATAATTTTTCTTCTACAGCGATCTTTTACATAACTTTTTAATAATAGTTAATAAATATATATTATATCAGTTATTATAAAAAATCATTGTAATTAAAGGAAGTACTACATATAAAATGTGTCTATATATTGAAGGTTTGGAACCCCTGGTTAAACGACCGAAAGGTTATTGTCCGTTTTCCTCAATCGATTTGGCACATACTATAATAAACGCTTGATGAGGCATGTATGCAGTCGATAGATACAGGTCGTTAAATTCAGAATTTTGTGGCAACGTGTGAAAGCAAGTGCAGCAGTATACTTGACATAGGCTGAAATGATGTTGAAAATTTTCTTACAAACTCTTTGAGTGTTAAAAACTGGCCCTAGTAGATAAAAATGTGTGTAAATTTAGATCACAAATGTTTCGTCATCAACATGAAAATGGCTGGACCGATTTTGATGAATTTTTTTGTGTGTATTTGTGTGGGTTCTTGGAATGTTTTAAAAATGCAATTGGACCCAGTAGGTGGCGCTTTTGTCGAGATCCAGAAATGATCCTTGTAAAGCCGGGTCGGATCTCTGGTGTTTAATAATTACAAATACGTAAATAAAACTTAAATGTAGTACTTATATCATACAAAAAAAGCTAGTTCCTCCTAGTTTTTCTTTCCTAAATTAGCGAAGTGAGTAGGGACAGTGTTGTAGATGGCGTGATGTTACAGTAGGCAGTGTCGGGGAGCCGTCGCTCGTGCTGATCCTCAAGTGGGGCGGCGAGCTGACGCCGGCCGGACGCATCCAGGCTGAGGAACTCGGCCGCATGTTCCGCTGCATGTATCCCGGCGGACAGGGACGCCACATACCCGGTCAGTATTCACTTGGTAGAGGGACAATATATATAGAGTTGATAGTCTCTGACGAAATATTGTATTGTACAGCACTTTTTATTATAAGAATAAATTTTAAAGCTGTAATTCATTATGAAACGTTTAGTTTATTTTAATATACGTAAAAGTAAAACGTGACTTCAAACAAAATAAAAAGAATTAAAGTAATAGTATAGTCTAAAGAAGAATTCAAAGCCCATTAAAAGTTAAATTTTTTGCTCCTTTTCAGTGCACATAAAAATATTGAATATTTATATTGAAATATAAAAGGTTATCTAGATAGTTAGCGCCTTAAAAATTTCATCCCCTTTTTTTCGTAATAGTCCAATGCTACACTGATTTTACATCTGTGTGAGCCGGATGATTTTACTGCCATCTATATGAAGTAATTAAGATCTTTCTGGCTTTCTTTATGGACGAAATGTGGTGATGGATTCTCACATTTTCTTATGTAGTGTTCATAAACAAACATCAAAAAACAAAAATGTACAACCAGTGCGATTATAACCAGTATGTCAGTAATTATATCTATGGAACCGAGACATAATCATTCTGTTCTCCACCATTGGCGTATGTAGAAACTCAAAGTCGTTCAGGAAGCTATAGGAATAACTACGCTGAAAGTTTTCTGCAAGTTAGATTATGTACTTAAAATATTCGCTATAGTGCCAGAGTAACCCAGCATAGAGTAGAGTAATAATGTACAGATAATAGAAAGTATATTACTCACCTTCGACAAAGTAATTATGGTAGAATCGGTGGCGGACCTGGTAATACATAAAGACAACTCGATCGGAGGCCTCTACGCCCGTGATTTGTATGAGGATATATTCTCTCTGGTTTGGCAGTAAGTTGCTTCAGTGATCTTATATATACTGCAATACCTCCTGCGCAGTTGATCGGTTCGAATTATCCGAAAGTTTTTGCCGTGGACAAAAACATCATTCATCAGAGTCGGATAGTGCCTGATTTAGAGATCCGACCGTCATAGGCTAACTGTGAATATGGGCTCCCCACCGGCCTGTCTGTGCCTGCTCAGTCCAGGAATATATTTACTAGAATTTTATATTTTACTAGCTTTGTAATATTAAGTGTCAACAATTGTCCGTGAATAATTGCATCACCAGGGAAATTGAAGGTGCGTTACCAGCCTTTTTAAAAGGAGTAAGCTCGTTTCTTAAAGGTCCCTAAATCGTATCAGTCCGGAAAAATCGCCGATGGTAGATAATTCCAAAAAGAAGTCTTGCGAGGAAGAAAACTAATAAAATAAATAAATATATAAATATAATGACAAAAAATGTCCTGCCAATCATTATTTTTAATAAGTCTGAGAACTTTATGTGGCTCTGCTGCTGATTGAAGGTCTTTAAATAATGGGATTAAGCTCATAAGTTCCTGAACCCATTTACAACTAGATAAATCAGATTACGCCCATCTCTTCAACTGATTTGCAAATCAACACAGGTTTATTGTACACTCAGGAATTGTTTTCATTTCGTATAAAAATGTACACGTATCATAGAATTTTGAAAGTTCAAGTTAAGTAACCAACGCACTTTTAATTGTATCAATCACAGTGTAAAAAAACTTCATTTTAAACAATTCTTTAGGATCAGTTGGTTTCTCACCTACGGCTTCGTACACAAATAACATACAACAACAACTCAACTCAACCCATAAAACTTCCCCTGAAATGGTACTATTACCATAGTACCTATATAATATATAACATAGGCCGGCCATATAGCCCAAATTAGTTCAAATCTTTTGTCAGGCCTTTATTCATTTGAAATCTTTGGTGTTGTTCATTTTAATCTTTATTCGATTCCAGGTGAAAGTGGGACCCAAGGACTTGGCCTGCTTCGTCTTCACTCGACGTTCCGACATGACTTAAAGATATACGCGTCAGACGAGGGCCGCGTACAAATGACTGCCGCTGCCTTTGCTAAAGGCTTGCTGGCTTTAGAGGGAGAACTCACTCCTATATTGGTTCAAATGGTGAAGTCTGCTAATACAAATGGATTGCTGGATAACGACTGTGATTCCTCAAAAGTACAAAATATGTGAGTAGGTATATGAATAGATAGATAGTAGTGAATACCCAAGACTTCGCTTACAATATATTTACGTCAAATTGTTAATGAATTTTTTTCTCAACTAACCGACTTTAAAAAAGGAGGTCGTAATGCGATAGTACTAAAGACCGATTTACACTTCGACAAGTACAGTAGCGAGTTTAGTTACAGGGCAGTTGACAGTAAATGGTTAAGTGGGCAGTAGCGTTCAAACAATGTCTTCGTGGCGAGTTTAGTTAAGCACATTAGTTCATAGAGTTCGTTGGAGTATGACGTTTCAAGACTACGGAATTTTTCCGATTTTCGTTTAAGATGGTTCTAGGATTACGTCAAGATTTAAATGATCTGGTCAGAGAAGTATTAATGGTTGTTGTTAAAGAAGTTTTTAAGAATTTTCATGAGTGCAGCATCTCGAGCAGGTTTAATTTTACAATTTGAACTTCTACATACATACATAAACATTCGTGTTCTAAATACTTCTGTACAAATTTATACGTGATATCTTCCGTCCATTTTATTATTAAAACTCAATATAAAACGTATAAATATTCATTAAACAGTATCGTACAAACTTTGTGGAGAGTTTCATTATAAAAGTACAATTGTACGTTTTGGCGCGCTGTTTGTTTTGGCGGGGTGAGCAAAATATATATTTTTGAAATAATATTTCTTTACAAAAATCATAAACTTCAATTTAGCTATATTTAGCTCTACATCACATAGTCATCATTGTCATCATTGAAACACCCTTTTTAAAAACAGAAACTTTTTTACTTAACATAGATTATAAATAATACTTATTGAATGTCACTCTTTTGTTTAATTACCACTGATTCGGGAAAAAACCTCTGACCTGGGATGAACCAACAAAAAAACCCAGCGGGACTTTTTTTTATAAAAAAAAAACAATAACAGCTTATAATTATTTTTGTTACACAGTTAACAACATAAAACAAATTAGAAATAGCTTGGTATAGTGATCACCTCATTCCCAGGGGCTATTATCATCTGCACAAAAACACAACAAACAATAAAGTTTTTGATTTTTCACACAACATCAACACTCTGACAAGTCAAAGCTTGTGATCATACCTTGACGGTCGCCACCATTCTATCAGGTTAGATGGATCACAAATTCGGTGAGGCTATTGAAATTAAAAGACATCCTAATTTCAATAACGAAGGAGGCTGGGTACTTCCGCTTCTTTGAGATATTGTAATTAATAAAATTTCAATATTTTTAGATTCAGTAAGCTCATTCTACGTAGATTGGACCAAAATTAATAATTCATTCGTTTAGTCTCCTAGTGACCATAGGTGCTGCAAAGCACCCGAAACGTGAGAAATAAAACATGAGTAAAATTAAACTTGATAAAATCCGTAAGACTAGCTTTATTCAATGTTTGGTGGTCGTGTAAATATAAGAAATCATTATAGTTACAGCCTATATACGCGCCAATATTTTATTTCATCGCCGATCATCTGGTAAATCAACGTTTAGAATTGCAATTAATGAATTCAGTGGTGCGGACGGTAATTTGACTGTGATTACTTGTGATATTATCGCATCCTAGGGTATTTAAAAGTTGTACGCAATATTAAAGTTAGCTAGATGGAGATCGTCGTTGTATTATTAAATATGTGAAAGAGGATTGAATTCTGCTCAATGCTCTTCCAGGTTTATTAATTTGAGGAGTCTGTTACTGGGGGAGGGGTGGGGGTCAGCGGGCTTATCTCAAGCGCCCCCAATGCAATTTTAGCTTAGACGGTTGTAGCTTCTTCAATATCTAAACCAATAGCAACTAATGCCAATTCTTCAAATGAAAAATCCATGTTTCACAACATTAACACGTTAGTTTCGAGTCACTGTCACGGTGCATATGCATTAAACTTCCGTGCGTGTTGAGATACAACCACGTTCCGTCTCCGTGCCGTGCACGTGTTGATTCCGTCCTGTATGCAGCGACCTTTACAATGGAGAGACATGAAGCGTTTTAAAGAAATCAATCCAACCCCTTACCCCGCCCTCGTCTTGAGACGAGTTGATACTAAACCTTTGTCTTTATTAATTCTACGTAAGAAATATCATTGAAGAAATTTTTCTTTCAAATGTTCTACTATTTCAAAATAAGCTTCCTCTGACCGGAAGAAAAACCGGCGAAAGAAAATCTGTAGATATCTCCTGTATATTTGGCATTGTCGGTATGGTTGTCAGGGCGAAGGCGCGGCTGCACGAGGCCATGCAGGTGGACCGCGAGTTCACGGAGGAGGACCGCGCGTGCATTAACCCATGCGGCTCGCTCAGCATCGCCGCCGCCATGGACTTCGTCAAGAACCCCGTGCGCTGCTGCGCGCACGTGCACTGCCTCATACAGCGGCTCGTGCACATCGTGCAGCTCAAGAAGGACGACCACAAGACTAAAGGTACAACCTGTACACCCTCACGCACGCACCACCTTATACTTAGGATCTTGAGCTTGATCGGAGGACGACCACGCTCTCACAGAATACCAATTTAATGCTGCTGTACTTTATACGGTAAGCGTAGAGAACCGGAGACCATTTTACTCGAACAAGATATTCCATTTAAATCCTCATGGGTAATAACGCATCTGCATTTGTATTCTTAACCCAATAACCGATAAATGACATCTTCATTTATCGGTTATGGTCCATTGGCCACAGCATCCATTTATTATCAAGTGGTTAGAGTTTTAAGACTTATAACTGAACATTATTTTTATCAATGTGTATCTTAATGTGTTCACATTAAACCGTATCGAAATAAATTATTCGCACACATGAGCGACTAAACGCATTTGTTTGAAATTTCGCAAACGTGTTATCTAGGGTAAAAAGTTATTGCAGGAAAATTGAATTCGAAAGCATTACGGATTCACATCATAATTAAACAATAGGTTAAGTAAAAATTGTTCGTTTTTAATCAGTGTTTCGTACTATTAACTGTTATCCGTTCCACAATTAATTATTCACAAGGTAAGTCAAAAGAATAGGCCCAAGAGAAATCACACGTTTAAGAGGCGGGACTCCCTTAGTAAAAGTAAATGTATAAAAAGGCGCCAAACTAGAGTAGTTGGACGCCCTTCTCAACGTCAAGATATGACATTTATTGTTTGAAAAAAAAAAAGAACATACAACGTAGATGAAGTGCTAGTACTAGTGCTAAAATGTCTATTCCCGAATAATTTTATCGATGTAATGTTTATCGATGTTTTTATATATCTATACTGATTTATAAGAAATAAAAGTGTTTACGTGGGGATTGAGTAAAAATGCCGATGATGATAAGAAATCAATATATTTTACGCACACATACATTTGTAATTATATCTCTACAATTATTATTAGGTCCAAAAATACGTGTAAAATAAACAAAAGAAACAAACGCAAAATTATATACTATACCTTCTGTGTACTAAATATCGGGAATTTGTCAATAAAACAAAAAATACAAATTATTCATCTAAATTTATTTTATCGCCTTCAAAGTAGGCCCCATCGCTTGCAATACAACATCTCCAACGCTTCACCCAGTCTTCCATACATTTTTCATAGGCTATTTGCGGTATGGCCTTTAGCTCATTCAGCGAATTTTTTGTTATGGCTTCTATCGACTCAAAACGATTTCCTCGAAGTGGTAATTTTAACTTGGGAAATAAAAAAAGTCAGACGGAGCCATATCAGGTGAATATGGTGCTTGGTCGAGAACTTTTGTTGAATTTTTCGCTAAAAACTCTTTCACTATAATGGCTGTGTGTGATGGTGCATTATCATGGTGCAGTATCCATGAGTTGTGTTGCCACAAATCTGGACGTTTTCGGCGGATACTCTCACGCAAACGCTTCATGACGCCTAAATAATATTCTTTATTCACTGTTTCTCCCTTCGGAAGGAATTCGGAGTGAACCACACCACGGTAGTCAAAAAAAACTGTCAGCATCACCTTGATTTTGGAGCGACTTTGCCGCGGTTTTTTGGGTTTCGGCTCGTTTTCGAGACACCATTCTGCAGACTGTTGGCTTGTTTGCATGTCGTACTCATAAACCCATGTCTCGTCGCCAGTTATTATACGTTTCATAAAGGTCGGATCCGTAGAAGCTCGGGAAACCATGTCTTCAGCGACATGCTTTCGCTGCGCTCTTTGAACAAAATTGAGCTCTTTTGGAACTAGTCGAGCGGCGACGCGTTTCATGCCTAAAATGTCAATGAGAATGTTGTGGACGGACTTAAAAGATATGTTCACCTCACTAGCCAACTCTCTCAGATTCATACTTCGATTTTCGAGCACTAGCTTCTTGATTTTGTCGATGTTTTCTTTGGTCGTAGCGGTTGAAGGTCTACCAGAACGAGGCAAGTCTACTACTACTTCTCGGCCTTCTTTAAAAGCCTTATACCATTCATAAGCCCTTGTTTTCGATATACACGATTCGCCGTAGGTATTTCGCAACATTTTTAGTGATTCGCCACATGAAATATCATTCGAAACACAAAATTTAAGGCACACTCTTTGTTCAACAATATTTTCCATTGTAAAAATCGCCGAGAACTCAAAACTATGACCAACAAAAAGTGTAGTTTAAAACAAATTAAATGACAGATCCCGCTCAAACTTTGCGCGCTAAATCAGTACAGTGCTACCAACATGCAGTAAAAAAATTAGAACGACCTCTTTTACGCGGGTCTTTTTATTGACATATTCCCGATACTTTTTACACACAGTAGTATAGTAATTAATTAAATAAAAATAAATGACGACAGTTAAGCGTTCGGCTGCAGAGCTGCAGGACCGAGGATTTGTTCCCGCACTGAATAGATGTTTCTATACTGTAAAATATATAGACTGCGTCTCGATGCTTGTTTTTATCATTAGTATTCTTTAAAGGGGAAAACTAAACTATATACGTGGTAGAGCCATGCTGCAGTTATATTAGTAGTATAGTTGTAGCACTAATGGGTCAGCTCGACCGGGGAAGGACCACGCTCTCACAGAATACCAGCGTGAAATAGTAACTTAATGCTGCTGTATTTCGTATGATGAGTGTAGAGAACCGGAGACCCTTTTTACTGGAAATGAGGCATTTCATCTTAGTCCTCACGGGTGACAACTGCATCTGCATTTTGATTCGTAATCGAGGATAGATGTAGATGTCTATGGGCCACAGCAACCACTTACCATCAGGTGGACTGTGTGCTCGTTTGTCACCCTATCCTATAAAAAAAAAACATAACATTAAGACTTTTTTTCTTTAACACTGATGGGATTAATTTACTTGAAAGTCTATATATATATATATATATATATATATATATATATATATATATATATATATATATATATAAAAGTAAATTAAAGTTACAGCCTATATACGTCCCACTGCTGGGCTCAGGCCTCCCCTCATTTCTGAGAGGGCTTAGGGCAAGGAAGTGTCCGCCGCGCTGCCCAAATGCGTGTTGACTAACTTCACATGTCTTCGAAATATTTTTTTTTCTTATGCCTCAGACATGCAAGTTTCCTCACGATGTTTTCCTTCACCGCCGAGCACGTGGTAAATCAGCACTTAAAATTGCAATTAACAATTTCATTGGTGCCGGCGGGGATCGAACCCGGGTTACTCGCGTTCTGTTATACTTACAGCGAGCGTTAACCACTGAGCTACCACGGCTCTTATACATTTATATATATATATATACATCTGCCAGGTCTACATAATTAATTATTCATTAATTAATAACTAAATTCACCCATTGCTTACATCTGCAAAAATAATATTAATAAAATTACCTTTTTATTGAAAAAATAAAATGTAAGCAATGAAAATTGATGATGTAGTTTCTGAGTATAGCTCGTTTCGGATTGCCATCTCATCGAACTATCAGATTTAGGAAATAGTGTGTTTGTGGCTAGCGTCCGTGATCAAAGTTCGGTTTGGAAGACATTACTACAAATAAAGGTCCAAAAATGTATTCATGTTATATATCATATTACAATCTAATTTGAAATCACCACACCTTTCATCATCTACGGGAAATATTGTTATGAAAAGACTTTTCTTGTTAGTAGTTTTTTCGCTTCTTACACCATCTAATTGGCAGGTTTTATAATGCATATTTGGTTTTTTAACAATTCTATAAAAGGTTAACGACTCCCTAAAAATTAAAAGCAATCTAAATAATTGAAATGAATATAAACGTAACCGTTTTATTTGAAATTCGAAATTATTTGATTTGATGTCATTGATAGACATATGACTAAAAGTATAACTGCCATAGCAATTTGCTCATGTTTCGTACATAACAATTTTTACTATGGAAGTTGCACTAACCTGGTTTAGGCTATGAATGAAGAACAGAAAGAACAATTATATTGTTTGTGATAACAGTGAGCTACCTTTTTTATAGAATGAGGGTGACAAACAAACACAGTCTACCTGATGGTAAGTGCTTGCTGTGGCCCATAAACATCTACATTTCTATGCTCAATTACAAATCAAAATGCAGATGCGTCGTCACCCGTGAGGACTAAGATGGAATGCGACGTTTCCAGTAAATAGGATCTCCGGTTTTCTACACTCACCATACGAAACATGTGGCGTATTAGCTTTAAGCTGCTATTTAACACTGGTATTCTGTGAGAGCGTGCTTCCCCGACCGGGCCGACCCATTCGTGCTACAACTATATAGCTGCAGTCTGGCTCTATCACGTAAAAACCTGATCCCAACCTTATATCTTGAAGACAACAACGTACATATCTAACTACAACAAGATATTCGTCATCAGAGATTATATAATGATATATTGATA
Source organism: Parnassius smintheus behrii (assembly GCA_036936625.1). Lineage (NCBI taxonomy): Eukaryota > Metazoa > Arthropoda > Insecta > Lepidoptera > Papilionidae > Parnassius > Parnassius smintheus. Next base: position 39,362,252 of record JAUPFT010000011.1, read on the forward strand.
GATATATCAATATATCATTATATAATCTCTAATTATATAATATATATTGACATAATACAACAGTACAGTAAAATGAAACCACTTACAGATACCATTTTATATCACGGCGAAACATGGGAGCTGATGGGTCGACGGTGGGGGAAAATAGAGAAGGACTTCTGTACAAAGAATAAAACCTATGACATATCAAAGATCCCGGACATCTATGACTGCATCAAGTACGACCTGCAACACAACCAGCACACACTACAGTTCGATCAAGCGGAAGAGCTCTACATATACGCTAAGTATTTAGCGGACATCGTGATACCGCAAGTAAGTATTACTGGAATTAGATTACTTTATTTTGGGAGATATACTCTTCAATATTTAAATTAAACAGTCACAAAGTTGTAAACCAGTATTATATAATATATGGCGATATCTCATCAATTAATGATTTCTTATATTTACGTGAACACTACACATTTAAATAAGACTAGTTTTTACGGATTCATCGCGTATATTAACTTATTTTATTTAATGATTTCTTAAATTTACATGGACACTCGGTACCCCCGTGACCATGGGTGCTGTAAAGCACCCCAAACATCGGGAATTTTAAAATAAGTTAAAGTAGTTAATTGAACGCGATAAAATCCGTAAATATTGTTTTATTTTATATTCCCAACGTTTCGAGCACTTTACAGCGCCCTGGTCACGGGTTATTTTAATAATTTTTATTTGGAGGTAGCCCTGGTCCCATGTGTTAGATAAGTGATCATTATGCTATATTACTTAGCAATCTTCACAATTAATATTAATATGTATCTATTTCAAACTACCTACATTAATTCTAGAATTGAGTCACAATATAAAAGAGTTCAATTAAACAACGAACATAGTGGTTAAACAGTTAACTAAGTGAGTTGTCGTGACAACTAAGTGTCTTGCGATTACGTGTGGGTTTGTCGTGACCCACACGTAATCCCAAGACATCCTGTCCTAAAGTCGATTTGGAGTATACGCAAAGAAGACTGTTAAAGTGAGTTTACTATGAACCAAGGTCAGTGACTTATTCCTCTTTAATAATTTGTAACAAATTTGTATTTGAATACATCCTGTGTCTGTGTTAATCACATAAGTGGCAACCTGTTTTAATCTTCGAGCTGCCATATCTAGTGTATACAGTTTGACATAATACAACATTACAGTGAATATGATTTGACTAAGTGAAAAAAAAAAACTATTAGGCGTGATTGAAACAATTCAATTAGAATAAGATAAATTTAATCCTTTTTACTAAGATTGCTTAAATATAATTTCACAGTTTTGTTACCATAAAACCTATAAAGTGAAATTGCAATATCTTTGCTATCATAATATCCAAGGTATCATAAGATTATAATTATAAATTTGTAACTATAAATATTTCTCTTCATTTAATTGGTTACCGTTAGTTTAGTAGATACGAGTGAAAAATATCCTTAATTTTTAACAATTAAATTTTTGGGTTTGTCGGTTGGTTATAAACTTATATTTTAGGGTCGCCACGTAGACGACGTAATCATGCTCGTAAACGTTATGGAAGCTCGTCATCATCAATCAATTCTTATAGCTCTAGTACTCCTGATCGTCGTAGTAAGCAAAGGCGCCATGGTAGGCAAAAACGTAAACGGTCCCCATCAACCCGTTGTCGACACCACGATCATCATAAATCTCGACATGGTAATGTAATGACCATAGATCTCGAGAAATCGTAAAAGAAGCGTTTCAATAAGAACTCCGCCGTTGCCAAGGGTTCGAACAGTGTCACCACTGATAAGGATTAACTTAAATTATATGCCTCATAACATTACACCCTCAGTACCTACCTTATGTTATGGAACCACCAGTTACTTCAGGTTTGACAAGCAGCTCAATGGCTGTTCCTGTTACTCCAATTGGAGGACAAATGTGGTCTAATAATATAACGGTAAATTTTAATGTTATACCAGAATTTGATCCTTCTGTTGATAGCCAAAACATTGAATGGTGGATTCAAGAAGTGAGAGCGAAAAGTTCGTATAAATATTCCTGAGGGATTTAATTTTTAAATCTAGAAAATTAAAAGTAAAAGTTTGTCATAGTTATTTAACCAACCAGTGTTAGACTTTATAGTATAACTGTTCCTCAATAATAAACTTTTTCGGTCAATTCACCATTATACGCTCATTATATTCAATTATTAGGACATACTTAATATGGATTGTATTTAATTTTTAATGAAATTCATCTATTTATGTACCTACCTAATATATTCTTCTTCTTCCATCCCTGATCCCGTTATTTGGGGTCGGGTCTCCTCACTTGTCTGCGCCAAGACAAACGGTCTTGGGTTGTCACATCCGGCAACTGGGCTTTCCTTAGGTCTCTTGTGATATTAGACCACCATGTCATTGGCGGGCGTCCTCTGCTTCTCTTTGTTTCTGGCAGGCTTAGAGCTATTTGAACTGCATGATCTTCGCTGCGTCTTTTAATATGTCCATACCATCTTAGGCGATTTTCAATGATTTTATCTGTAATAGGTGCGACTTTAAAGCTGCCACGTATATGTTCATTACGGACTTTATCAAGCCGAGTCACACCTCCCGCCCACCTAAGCATCTTCATTTCGTTAGTATGGACCTTTTGCTCATGCGTCTTTTTTGTTGTCCAACATTCAGAACCATACAATAACACGGGACGTACTGCGGTTTTATATACTTTGCCCTTAGTTTTTATCGGAATACGTGGATCACACAATACCCCTGGAAGTGATCGCCATTTCAGCCATGCGGCACTTATTCTATGGGCCACATCTGTGTCAACATTTGCATCTGTGGTAAGCATAGAGCCCAAGTATTTAAATTTATCTACTGTAGGAATAGGTGTTATCCCAATACAGATTGTTTCAGATACCGTGTTTCAGCTATATCCACCTTAGGTATTGGTCCAGATGTAGATTTGCAGGGTGTAGGGTCTTCATTTGGAAATTCTTCATTTAATAGTTGTTTATAATATTCATACCATCTATCCATAATTTGTGAGTTGTTTGTTAACAATTTTTGGTCTTTACTTTTAATGTATTTGTTTGTCTTTATATCCCTAGTGGTCCTGTTTCTAAATTTTGCTACTTTTAATACTTCATCTACAGTTTTATTTTCCAAATTATTGTAGAAGGCTTGGTTGCTAATTGCTCTTTCTATGGCTACACATTTCTTTGCCTGTTTCTTCGCTTCTTTATATGAGTCTTTGTCTTCATCTAGTTGCGAGCTTTGCCATATCTTAAAGAGGTCTTTCTTATTCGCTAGAGTCTTGTTCACATTGTCATTCCACCAGTTAGGATCCTTCTCATTTCTGGGTGGTCCTTTGGAGACTCCCAGGATTTCTGCTGCCTTAGCTCTACAATGCGCTTCAAACTTAGACCACATATCTTCGGCGCTTTCGTAGTTCACTCCAATATCAGAGTCTAGGTATTCCGTTATTACACCTCGCAGTAATTCGCCCTTAGAGCTATTCAGATCTTTCCACTTAGTACGCGGTGTTCTATCTACAAAAGTTTTTATAGGTTTGAACAGAGAGTAAACGGCTACAAGTATACGGTGTTGTGATGTTAGGGACTCTCCAGGGATTACTTTGAAGTCCTTGAACTTTTGTTTTTCATCCGTGTCGGCGATAATGTAGTCTATTTGACCTGCACATTTATACGTGATTAGATGTTCTTCTTTCTTTTGGAAATTTGTGTTTATCAGAGTTAAAGAGTGTCTGGCTACAAATTCTAGAATGTCTTCTCCCTGTTTATTTGCCTCGCCTAGTCCAAAACCGCCACGTACCGCTCCGTATGTATTACTTTTAGCTCCTACGTGGCCATTTAAATCCCCTCCTATTATTTTACGTTCATTTAATGGTATTTCATGTATTAGATCGTCCAAGTCTTCCCAAAATTGAGATTTCTCGGACTCCGCGCAACCCGTCTGTGGTGCGTATACCGATAAGATGTTAATTATTTGTTGATCAACCAGTGCCAATTTAGCCGCAATTAGACGGTCGCTCTTCCGGGTGATGTTTACTATGCGGCTCTTAAAGTTTTTATCCAAGGCTATCGCTACCCCATTTCTTTTACTGTCTATACCGTGGTTTATAAGCTGATAATCGTTTCCTATGTCTCGAGATTTTGAACCTTTCCATTTCGTTTCTTGTATGCAGCAAATGTTAATGCATCTTTTCTTTAGGATTTTGCTTAATTCTTGGCTCCTTCCTGTAAGAGATCCCAAGTTCCATGTTGCCAGTCTTATTTTGTTAATAGTTTGTAAATGCGAATGTTTGTTCTTGTCTAAGTAATCGTCGCTTCGGGGGGACGCCCTAGCAGTTTTGACATTGAGTATCTGATTGATCGTATCGCATTTGCGTCGCTTGGGGGGTACGTCCTAGTATTTTTGCCCTGTATTATTATTGTCTTGTGCTTTCATGTGAGGAGAAAAATGTTTTGGCTATTTGTTTTACGGCCGGTTGCCACCTGACGCCAATGCAGTAACCCTTCTGAAGGGCTAGAGAGCCGCCGTTGGACTGAGGTCCGCCGTTGGACTGAGGTCTCTTCCGCCGCCATCCCTACTACATCACCCTGCATGGTGTTGCAGCTCAAGTGCAACCTGGGGTCTCAATATGTGAGAGCAGCTTTCCACTGGGTTTGTGTTTCTTCCGCCTGCTCCGCCGTACCGATAACTATTATCTTCGCCTTCACAGCCGTTGAAGTCTTCACCCGTAACCCTGGGTAAGGGACTGTGTTGTACCCCATAGCACTGGGTCCCTGCCTGAACTTGGCCACCAATTTACTCCGGCCTACTGAAGTAAACGGCGCCCACCCCCGCGGCGTGGACGCGCCAGGCAGGAATTACCCTAGTGGGAGATAGAGAGGATGCCTCTACCTCCCCCAGAGCCGGGATAATGGTTGTCTCAAGCCACAACCAAGGGCACCTACCTAATATATTAATTTTACATAGATATTTTTATTTCTCTTTACAAAAATTATCTATTATACAATAAACAAACCAAAATTCGAATCTAATACATAACAAAATTTCATCACGTGTCTGTGTATCTCAGTTTTGTTTTGTTCAGAAACTCTTGTATCTCATGACTATGATGAGGAAACATGTAGTTTCAAATTATTGATTTATTTTATTGCTATTAACTCTTAAGGTTCGATAACTCATTTTAGTGGGTAGAATCCTGTTGAATAGACTTGCAAGTTTTGTACATATCTATTAGGATAAGTTATTTTGTATGCAAAACGTAACACAAAATATTATGCACTTTTTGAAGCGAGCATGTTGTTGAAATTAGGAATAATTTTACATTAAAAAATGGCAAGCTTTATAGAATCGTCAAAAAGAACTATACTGTAACGTTCCTAAGTCCGTAAGATGGCAAATACTAAAAATGAATCATGACAATAACGGTCATTTTGGGTTTGAAAAGACGTACAAACGTATCAAATTAATCTACTGGCGCAAAATATGAGAAAGTTCACTAAAAATATAGCAAGGCTTGTCTAGAATATGCTCATAATAAAATTCCTGCCGGACCAAGGGAAGGAATGCTTCATCCTATTGAAAAGGTAAGCAAACCATTCGACACCATACATGCGGATCATTGCGGGCCATTCCCGTTAAGCAAAAAGAGGAATCAATATATGTTGGCAATTATTGATTCTTTTACAATATATATATATATATATATATATATATATATATATATATATATATATATATATATCTCTTAAAGTTGTCCGTGATTGTAGAAGTAAAACGAGTACCTAAATTTTTAAAGAATACTTGCATTATACATTGCATTATTCGAGTTGCCGCGGCGGTTAATTACAGATCGCAGTTCCAGCTTCACTAGTAATGAATTTAGCAAATATAATGGGGAAAGGTATAAAACACATATTAAATGCGGTCGCTACACCTCAAGGAAACAGTCAGGTGGAACAATATAATAAAACTCTCGTAGAATCACTTGTGTCTGCTAATCATGGACATTATGAAAATGAATGGGGTACCGTATTGTTTAAAGTGCAATGGTCGTTGAAAAGCACAATTAACAAAGGCACTGGGAAAACTTCTGCTGAGACTTTATTTGGGGTGGTTCCTATGGGAAGTTGCGATAGCGTTATAAACAGTGTAGTGGCTGAATCTCAGCTACTTAAAAACCGAGATGAAATTCACAATGACGTTGAACAACGAATTTCTTCTGAACAACTAAAGCAAAAGACTAGGTTTGATAATACGAGAAAAGAAGCTAAGCAATATAAAATAGATCTTGTTCGTATAGAGAATATATATACGGCGCCGGGACATATCAGAAAGTTGGTTCCGAAATATTCCGGGCCGTACAGAATAACAAAAATTCTGAGCCATGATCGATATGAGGTTCAAGACACCGATTACTAAAAAGGAAGGTAAAGCAGCATACATCGGAGTTTACCCGGTAGATAAAATACACCCTTGGTTAGTATTTCAAAATGATCCAATCTCAAGTGATTTAGAGTAGAATGTGTGGAATGTCCCTTTAAGATATGTAGCTGTATGTTGTATGTTGTATAAAGGAAGAGATATATTAAAATAGTAATACAATACAAACATAGTGTGAGTTAGGTTGGGATTTAATTTTATTTATTATAGGACCATCTGCTTGGGATCCTATAATAAATAAAATTAAATCCCAACCCCAAGCATACAACTGCAAGACTTCATGATACCATAAGTTCATACTGTGTAGATCGGAACAAAAGTTAAATTTTATTCTATGGTAACCGCGGTTAACTATGACATCTGGACGTTGAACATCTCAGTCCTTCCCGTGACCATGGGTGCTGTAAAGCTCTCGAAACGTCAGGTATTTAAAAAGTTAAATATACGCGATAAATTCCGTAAAAACTAGTGTTATTTCAATGTGTAGTGTTCGCGTAAATATAAGAAATCATTACAATAATGCATGAAGATATGAATAATTATTACACTTTAAGGCCGGTATGTACAACGGCATTCATTACATATAAGAAAGTGAGCCGTTACCTAATTGTATCGGTGTGGACCGTTCTGCGCAACGGCACTTCTCAGAGTTAAAGAGTGAGCTGGTACCGAATGGTATCAGTGTGGACCGTTCTGTGCAACGGCATTCATTACATATAAGAAAGTGAGCCGTTACTGAATTGTATCGGTGTTGACCGTTAAAGAGTGAGCTGGTACCGAATGGTATCAGTGTGGACCGTTCTGTGCAACGGCATTGATTACATATAAGAAAGTGAGCCGTTACTGAATTGTATCGGTGTTGACCGTTAAAGAGTGAGCTGGTACCGAATGGTATCAGTGTGGACCGTTCTGTGCAACAGCATTCATTAGATATAAGAAAGTGAGCCGTTACTGAATTGTATCGGTGTTGACCGTTAAAGAGTGAGCTGGTACCGAATGGTATCAGTATGGACCGTTCTGTGCAACAGCATTCATTAGATATAAGAAAGTGAGCCGTTACTGAATTGTATCGGTGTTGACCGTTAAAGAGTAAGCTGGTATCGAATGGTATCAGTATGGACCGTTCTGTGCAACAGCATTCATTAGATATAAGAAAGTGAGTCGTTACTGAATTGTATCGGTGTTGACCGTTAAAGAGTGAGCTGGTACCGAATGGTATCAGTGTGGACCGTTCTGTGCAACAGCATTCATTAGATATAAGAAAGTGAGCCGTTACTGAATTGTATCGGTGTTGACCGTTAAAGAGTGAGCTGGTACCGAATGGTATCAGTGTGGACCGTTCTGTGCAACAGCATTCATTGGATATAAGAAAGTGAGCCGTTACTGAATTGTATTGGTGTGGACCGTTCTGCGCAACGGCACTTCTTAGAGTTAAAGAGTGAGCTGGTACTGAATGGTATCAGTGTGGACCGTTCTGTGCAACAGCATTCATTGGATATAAGAAAGTGAGCCGTTACTGAATTGTATCGGTGTTGACCGTTAAAGAGTGAGCTGGTACCGAATGGTATCAGTGTGGACCGTTCTGTGCAACAGCATTCATTAGATATAAGAAAGTGAGCCGTTACTGAATTGTATCGGTGTTGACCGTTAAAGAGTGAGCTGGTACCGAATGGTATCAGTGTGGACCGTTCTGTGCAATAGCATTCATTGGATATAAGAAAGTGAGCCGTTACTGAATTGTATCGGTGTGGACCGTTCTGCGCAACGGCACTTCTTAGAGTTAAGAGTGAGCTGGTACCGAATGGTATCAGTGTGGACCGTTCTGTGCAACAGCATTCATTGGATATAAGAAAGTGAGCCGTTACTGAATTGTATCGGTGTGGACCGTTCTGCGCAACGGCACTTCTTAGAGTTAAAGAGTGAGCTGGTACCGAATGGTATCAGTGTGGACCGTTCTGTGCAACAGCATTCATTGGATATAAGAAAGTGAGCCGTTACTGAATTGTATCGGTGTGGACCGTTCTGCGCAACGGCACTTCTTAGAGTTAAAGAGTGAGCTGGTACTGAATGGTATCAGTGTGGACCGTTCTGTGCAAGGGCATTCATTAGATATAAGAAAGTGAGCCGTTACTGAATTGTATCGGTGTGGACCGTTGTGCGCAACGGCACTTCTTAGAGTTAAAGAGTGAGCTGGTACCGAATGGTATCAGTGTGGACCGTTCTGTGCAACAGCATTCATTGGATATAAGAAAGTGAGCCGTTACTGAATTGTATCGGTGTTGACCGTTCTGCGCAACGGCACTTCTTAGAGTTAAAGAGTGAGCTGGTACCGAATGGTATCAGTGTGGACCGTTCTGTGCAACAGCATTCATTGGATATAAGAAAGTGAGCCGTTACTGAATTGTATCGGTGTGGACCGTTCTGCGCAACGGCACTTCTTAGAGTTAAAGAGTGAGCTGGTACCGAATGGTATCAGTATGGACCGTTCTGTGCAACAGCATTCATTAGATATAAGAAAGTGAGCCGTTACTGAATTGTATCGGTGTTGACCGTTAAAGAGTGAGCTGGTACCGAATGGTATCAGTATGGACCGTTCTGTGCAACAGCATTCATTAGATATAAGAAAGTGAGCCGTTACTGAATTGTATCGGTGTTGACCGTTAAAGAGTGAGCTGGTACCGAATGGTATCAGTGTGGACCGTTCTGTGCAACAGCATTCATTAGATATAAGAAAGTGAGCCGTTACTGAATTGTATCGGTGTTGACCGTTAAAGAGTGAGCTGGTACCGAATGGTATCAGTGTGGACCGTTCTGTGCAACAGCATTCATTGGATATAAGAAAGTGAGCCGTTACTGAATTGTATCGGTGTGGACCGTTCTGCGCAACGGCACTTCTTAGACTTAAAGAGTGAGCTGGTACTGAATGGTATCAGTGTGGACCGTTCTGTGCAAGGGCATTCATTAGATATAAGAAAGTGAGCCGTTACTGAATTGTATCGGTGTGGACCGTTCTGCGCAACGGCACTTCTTAGAGTTAAAGAGTGAGCTGGTACCGAATGGTATCAGTGTGGACCGTTCTGTGCAACAGCATTCATTGGATATAAGAAAGTGAGCCGTTACTGAATTGTATCGGTGTGGACCGTTCTGCGCAACGGCACTTCTTAGAGTTAAAGAGTGAGCTGGTACTGAATGGTATCAGTGTGGACCGTTCTGTGCAAGGGCATTCATTAGATATAAGAAAGTGAGCCGTTACTGAATTGTATCGGTGTGGACCGTTCTGCGCAACGGCACTTCTTAGAGTTAAAGAGTGAGCTGGTACCGAATGGTATCATTGTGGACCGTTCTGTGCAACAGCATTCATTGGATATAAGAAAGTGAGCCGTTACTGAATTGTATCGGTGTGGACCGTTCTGCGCAACGGCACTTCTTAGAGTTAAAGAGTGAGCTGGTACCGAATGGTATCAGTGTTGACCGTTCTGTGCAACAGCATTCATTGGATATAAGAAAGTGAGCCGTTACTGAATTGTATCGGTGTGGACCGTTCTGCGCAACGGCACTTCTTAGAGTTAAAGAGTGAGCTGGTACTGAATGGTATCAGTGTGGACCGTTCTGTGCAACAGCATTCATTGGATATAAGAAAGTGAGCCGTTACTGAATTGTATCGGTGTTGACCGTTAAAGAGTGAGCTGGTACCGAATGGTATCAGTGTGGACCGTTCTGTGCAACAGCATTCATTAGATATAAGAAAGTGAGCCGTTACTGAATTGTATCGGTGTTGACCGTTAAAGAGTGAGCTGGTACCGAATGGTATCAGTGTGGACCGTTCTGTGCAACAGCATTCATTGGATATAAGAAAGTGAGCCGTTACTGAATTGTATCGGTGTGGACCGTTCTGCGCAACGGCACTTCTTAGAGTTAAAGAGTGAGCTGGTACCGAATGGTATCAGTGTGGACCTTTCTGTGCAACAGCATTCATTGGATATAAGAAAGTGAGCCGTTACTGAATTGTATCGGTGTGGACCGTTCTGCGCAACGGCACTTCTTAGAGTTAAAGAGTGAGCTGGTACTGAATGGTATCAGTGTGGACCGTTCTGTGCAAGGGCATTCATTAGATATAAGAAAGTGAGCCGTTACTGAATTGTATCGGTGTGGACCGTTCTGCGCAACGGCACTTCTTAGAGTTAAAGAGTGAGCTGGTACCGAATGGTATCAGTGTGGACCGTTCTGTGCAACAGCATTCATTGGATATAAGAAAGTGAGCCGTTACTGAATTGTATCGGTGTGGACCGTTCTGCGCAACGGCACTTCTTAGAGTTAAAGAGTGAGCTGGTACCGAATGGTATCAGTGTGGACCGTTCTGTGCAACAGCATTCATTGGATATAAGAAAGTGAGCCGTTACTGAATTGTATCGGTGTGGACCGTTCTGCGCAACGGCACTTCTTAGAGTTAAAGAGTGAGCTGGTACTGAATGGTATCAGTGTGGACCGTTCTGTGCAAGGGCATTCATTAGATATAAGAAAGTGAGCCGTTACTGAATTGTATCGGTGTGGACCGTTCTGCGCAACGGCACTTCTTAGAGTTAAAGAGTGAGCTGGTACCGAATGGTATCAGTGTGGACCGTTCTGTGCAACAGCGTTCATTGGATATAAGAAAGTGAGCCGTTACTGAATTGTATCGGTGTGGACCGTTCTGCGCAACGGCACTTCTTAGAGTTAAAGAGTGAGCTGGTACCGAATGGTATCAGTGTGGACCGTTCTGTGCAACAGCATTCATTGGATATAAGAAAGTGAGCCGTTACTGAATTGTATCGGTGTGGACCGTTCTGCGCAACGGCACTTCTTAGAGTTAAAGAGTGAGCTGGTACTGAATGGTATCAGTGTGGACCGTTCTGTGCAACAGCATTCATTGGATATAAGAAAGTGAGCCGTTACTGAATTGTATCGGTGTTGACCGTTAAAGAGTGAGCTGGTACCGAATGGTATCAGTGTGGACCGTTCTGTGCAACAGCATTCATTAGATATAAGAAAGTGAGCCGTTACTGAATTGTATCGGTGTTGACCGTTAAAGAGTGAGCTGGTACCGAATGGTATCAGTGTGGACCGTTCTGTGCAACAGCACTCATTGGATATAAGAAAGTGAGCCGTTACTGAATTGTATCGGTGTGGACCGTTCTGCGCAACGGCACTTCTTAGAGTTAAAGAGTGAGCTGGTACCGAATGGTATCAGTGTGGACCGTTCTGTGCAACAGCATTCATTGGATATAAGAAAGTGAGCCGTTACTGAATTGTATCGGTGTGGACCGTTCTGCGCAACGGCACTTCTTAGAGTTAAAGAGTGAGCTGGTACCGAATGGTATCAGTGTGGACCGTTCTGTGCAACAGCATTCATTGGATATAAGAAAGTGAGCCGTTACTGAATTGTATCGGTGTGGACCGTTCTGCGCAACGGCACTTCTTAGAGTTAAAGAGTGAGCTGGTACTGAATGGTATCAGTGTGGACCGTTCTGTGCAAGGGCATTCATCAGATATAAGAAGTGAGCCGTTACTGAATTGTATCGGTGTGGACCGTTCTGCGCAACGGCACTTCTTAGAGTTAAAGAGTGAGCTGGTACCGAATGGTATCAGTGTGGACCGTTCTGTGCAACAGCATTCATTGGATATAAGAAAGTGAGCCGTTACTGAATTGTATCGGTGTGGACCGTTCTGCGCAACGGCACTTCTTAGAGTTAAAGAGTGAGCTGGTACTGAATGGTATCAGTGTGGACCGTTCTGTGCAAGGGCATTCATTAGATATAAGAAAGTGAGCCGTTACTGAATTGTATCGGTGTGGACCATTCTGCGCAACGGCACTTCTTAGAGTTAAAGAGTGAGCTGGTACCGAATGGTATCAGTGTGGACCGTTCTGTGCAACAGCATTCATTAGATATAAGAAAGTGAGCCGTTACTGAATTGTATCGGTGTTGACCGTTAAAGAGTGAGCTGGTACCGAATGGTATCAGTGTGGACCGTTCTGTGCAACAGCATTCATTGGATATAAGAAAGTGAGCCGTTACTGAATTGTATCGGTGTGGACCGTTCTGCGCAACGGCACTTCTTAGAGTTAAAGAGTGAGCTGGTACCGAATGGTATCAGTGTGGACCGTTCTGTGCAACAGCATTCATTGGATATAAGAAAGTGAGCCGTTACTGAATTGTATCGGTGTGGACCGTTCTGCGCAACGGCACTTCTTAGAGTTAAAGAGTGAGCTGGTACTGAATGGTATCAGTGTGGACCGTTCTGTGCAAGGGCATTCATTAGATATAAGAAAGTGAGCCGTTACTGAATTGTATCGGTGTGGACCGTTGTGCGCAACGGCACTTCTTAGAGTTAAAGAGTGAGCTGGTACCGAATGGTATCAGTGTGGACCGTTCTGTGCAACAGCATTCATTGGATATAAGAAAGTGAGCCGTTACTGAATTGTATCGGTGTGGACCGTTCTGCGCAACGGCACTTCTTAGAGTTAAAGAATGAGCTGGTACCGAATGGTATCAGTGTGGACCGTTCTGTGCAACAGCATTCATTGTATATAAGAAAGTGAGCCGTTACTGAATTGTATCGGTGTGGACCGTTCTGCGCAACGGCACTTCTTAGAGTTAAAGAGTGAGCTGGTACTGAATGGTATCAGTGTGGACCGTTCTGTGCAAGGGCATTCATTAGATATAAGAAAGTGAGCCGTTACTGAATTGTATCGGTGTGGACCGTTCTGCGCAACGGCACTTCTTAGAGTTAAAGAGTAAGCTGGTACCGAATGGTATCAGTGTGGACCGTTTTGTGCAAAATCATTCATTGGATATAAGAAAGTGAGCCGTTACTGAATTGTATCGGTGTGGACCGTTCTGCGCAACGGCACTTCTTAGAGTTAAAGAGTGAGCTGGTACCGAATGGTATCAGTGTGGACCGTTCTGTGCAACAGCATTCATTGGATATAAGAAAGTGAGCCGTTACTGAATTGTATCGGTGTGGACCGTTCTGCGCAACGGCACTTCTTAGAGTTAAAGAGTGAGCTGGTACTGAATGGTACCGGTGTGGACCGTTCTGTGCAACAGCATTCATTGGATATAAGAAAGTGAGCCGTTACTGAATTGTATCGGTGTTGACCGTTAAAGAGTGAGCTGGTACCGAATGGTATCAGTGTGGACCGTTCTGTGCAACAGCATTCATTAGATATAAGAAAGTGAGCCGTTACTGAATTGTATCGGTGTTGACCGTTAAAGAGTGAGCTGGTACCGAATGGTATCAGTGTGGACCGTTCTGTGCAACAGCATTCATTGGATATAGGAAAGTGAGCCGTTACTGAATTGTATCGGTGTGGACCGTTCTGCGCAACGGCACTTCTTAGAGTTAAAGAGTGAGCTGGTACCGAATGGTATCAGTGTGGACCGTTCTGTGCAACAGCATTCATTGGATATAAGAAAGTGAGCCGTTACTGAATTGTATCGGTGTGGACCGTTCTGCGCAACGGCACTTCTTAGAGTTAAAGAGTGAGCTGGTACTGAATGGTATCAGTGTGGACCGTTCTGTGCAAGGGCATTCATTAGATATAAGAAAGTGAGCCGTTACTGAATTGTATCGGTGTGGACCGTTCTGCGCAACGGCACTTCTTAGAGTTAAAGAGTGAGCTGGTACCGAATGGTATCAGTGTGGACCGTTCTGTGCAACAGCATTCATTGGATATAAGAAAGTGAGCCGTTACTGAATTGTATCGGTGTGGACCGTTCTGCGCAACGGCACTTCTTAGAGTTAAAGAGTGAGCTGGTACTGAATGATATCAGTGTGGACCGTTCTGTGCAAGGGCATTCATTAGATATAAGAAAGTGAGCCGTTACTGAATTGTATCGGTGTGGACCGTTCTGCGCAACGGCACTTCTTAGAGTTAAAGAGTGAGCTGGTACCGAATGGTATCAGTGTGGACCGTTCTGTGCAACAGCATTCATTGGATATAAGAAAGTGAGCCGTTACTGAATTGTATCGGTGTGGACCGTTCTGCGCAACGGCACTTCTTAGAGTTAAAGAGTGAGCTGGTACCGAATGGTATCAGTGTGGACCGTTCTGTGCAACAGCATTCATTGGATATAAGAAAGTGAGCCGTTACTGAATTGTATCGGTGTGGACCGTTCTGCGCAACGGCACTTCTTAGAGTTAAAGAGTGAGCTGGTACTGAATGGTATCAGTGTGGACCGTTCTGTGCAAGGGCATTCATTAGATATAAGAAAGTGAGCCGTTACTGAATTGTATCGGTGTTGACCGTTCTGCGCAACGGCATTCATTAGAGTTAAAGAGAAAACCGATGTCGAATGATACTATTTAGTCAGTATTAAGTGAAAAAAATAATAATTAGTAGTTAGATTTAAGAGTTATTGTTAATTTAAAACCTAATATCTTTGGTACTGTTTTTACGCGGGGACGCGTCTAGTGTCAGGATTGGTCGAGTGTTAGATAAGTGATCATTATGCTGTATTATTTAGCAATCTTCACAATTAATATTAATATGAATCCATTTCAAACTACCTACATTAATTCTAGAATTGAGTCACAATATAAAAGCGCGTACACTTGACGCTCGCGGTAGTTGATTACGAACAGTGGTTCTGAGAAGGTTATAATAGTCAAGCCTATTGTGAAATAAGGTGTTTCTAAAGGTTGTGAGTAAAGGTAAATTAACATATAATCTTCTTTGTGAAAGTAAAGTATAGTGTGTTATAAAGTATTATATACAATTTAAGAGTGAAATTAAACAACGAACATAGTAGTTAAACAGTTAACTAAGTGGGTTGTCGTGGTTTTATTGGAGTAAAGCTGCCACATGTTTAACTATGACATTGGGATGACGTCTCGCGCAGAAAAACTCCGAGCACAGCCCGCTCCATTACTCGCACTATCGTTTCAGTTACGGAATAATGAGCTGGTGAAATTTTTGTTCCATTCTGCGTATACTTAATTGTATTATGCGACTTAATTTTAAAAAACCAATAAATATACTTCTTGTGTTTAGGAATATGGCTTAACAATGAAAGAAAAACTGACGATCAGTCAAGGTATTTGTACGCCGCTTCTTAAGAAAATACGGGCAGATTTGCAAAGGAACATTGAAGAATGCGGTGAAGAGACTGTCAATAGATTAAATCCAAGGTATAGTTTAAAAATCATTTCCATTTTTACATTATTACGTTCATGTTTTAAAAGATGTTTTAGCAAGTAATATGTTATGATTATAACGAATGATATTTGATGCAAATTCCAGGCGCAAATAGTAAACCATATCCTTGAGGATTGGTTTTAGTACGTAATTATGTTTTATATCTTAATATAGTGTGAAAGTTTTACATACAGTTTAATCTTGCATGTTCGTGTTTAAATTGGCATGTTTGGCGAAATAAGTAAACACTAAGACTTGCAAATAACACAAATAAAATTAAAAACAACGTGACAACAATAATAACAACTACAAAAATATTAACACAAACCACAACGAAAACTTTTGTAACCGATTGTCCTCGAGGCAAAGAAGAGAACACGAACACCAAACCCAATGCTGACGTGTATGTGAGACGCATTACCTCGTACCAAGTATTGCCGAACAAGCACGAAGTTAACACATAGATGTATATGTCTTGTTGTTTAATCGATTATTGGTTAAATCGTAAGAAATTAAGAAAAAAAAAACATAGTTCTGTTCAATTTTATAACGAGGTTTTAATTTTCTCAGACTAAAGTAGTCGATAGTAGATTACAGAAATTTATTACATCATGTATTTTAATCTAAAAAATAAATTATTGTATTTTTTTAAAATAAGAGCAACAAACTCATTTATCAACGACAAATATTGATATGGTAGTCATTGTATTAGAAATTTATTTTGTTAAATATCTTGTACACTAAATTCATTTAATTCTACATGAAACTAATCGATTACGATATTTAATCGTTGTTAAGGCCCTCAGTTACCCCGACAAAAGTCGAATGGACTAGGGCCCATAGTAACCCAACTCGACGAGTAACTGAGGGGACCAAATGGCCTATGGATAATTAATTTATAACTGCTGCTATAATCAAACACAAACTTACCGAGCTCCGGTACCACATGCGTTGACTGCTCCACAAGGCGCTCACCGCTATCTGAACTCATGTCTAGCGTCACTTAGCAAAAACTATAATCTAATATAACGCGATATCCGGAGCACAAACTTTAACGTTCCACACGAAAGCAAAATTCCTTCGTACACTTTAACTAATTTATTTTAACTTTAATTACTACACAAGCCACTCGTCGACACAAGCCACTCGTCGACGCAAATTAACCACCAACCAAACGAAACCAATCTAAGTTTGGTGGAATTAATACCAACAGAAGACTATCTTACTCAATCAAAACTCAAAAAGCCTCTTTGTCACGTATATTAACGACAAAATACAACACAGTAGAGGCCGTTGTAATGCGACACGGCAATTCTTATCAAAACTCGCGACCTCTAATCGACACGGTCGCCGCGTACTATCGAATGTTCTAGGCTAATCTCGCGACCCCCACCGGCACGGCCACAGCGCTCAAAGATTCCTGCCAACTGCGCTCGCTGGCATCGCCGTATGCGCATAGCGAGCGCCCCCCTCCCGCGCAGCGCTAACCGGTTCCCCGCTCGGAACTAGCTTCTAGCAATTTGTAGCTTGCTACAATCGGGCGTGAACAAACCCCCGTCCCGGACATAAGGACCTATGTCTGCGAGTAAATTGGCAACCGGGATAGGGTCGCGACGGTACGTTGCAAGACCGAATCTCCAACCAAAACCTCGGCCACCCTAGGCACCCCATCCGGTCCATACGACAACTTAACAATACGCCCACGGCGCCAGTACAAAGGCAAAGCGTTAGGTTCTTTAACTAACACGAGGTCTCCAAACCGAGGAGGATCCGTCCCGTCGGACCACTTAACGTGCCAAAAACTCTGAGTCCTTTGTTGCAGCAGGTCAAATCTGCTCAACCGCGAAGAATTTGTTTCCCTGAAGGGGTACTCGGGCGGGGCGTTAAGCGGCTGGTCAATCAGGAAGTGGCCCGGGGTTAGAACCTCCAAATCATTCGGATCGGACGAGAAGGGGCAGAGGGGCCGAGAGTTGAGTACCGCCTCAATTTTACATAATACAGTGGCAAGTTCCTCAAATGTCAAAATAGCCTCGCCAGTAACGCGACGGAGATGCGCTCTTGCAACCCCAATCACCACCTCACCGCCCCAGCGTGGGCAAGCCGGAGGGTCGAATTTCCACTGGATGCCCTTCCCGGACATCGCAGCAGCTAAATAAGTCCTGTTGCTGGACAGAAATTCGACGACCTCCTTCAAATATCTATCCGTGCCCCTACAATTCGTTCCGCAATCCGACCGGATCAGGTCCGGCAAACCGCGACGCGAGACGAAGCGACCCAGCGTGCCCACAAAGGCGTCAGTGCTGAGGGCATCCACAAGTTCCAAGTGAACGGCCTTAGTGGCGAGGCACACGAAAACGCACAGATAGGCCTTATGTGAACGCGCGTTACGAAGGTTGGAGGACTTGACGAGGAAGGGGCCAGCAAAGTCGGTTCCGACGCCAGCGAATGGTCGGGTTGCCCTGACGAGGTCGGGTGGTGGTAAGTCACCCAACATCGGCTGCGATATGGTGGCCTTAAATTTATAAAAAGGTATGCACTTAAAAATGACGCTCCGAATGGTGCGTCGGCCAGCCAAAATCCAAAACTCCCGCTGCAAAATAGCCGAAACACCGTTACACCCAGCGTGGGCATTCTGAACATGGTGGTGAGATACCAGCAACCAAACAAAGGCGCCGTCCTTAGGGAGCAGAAACGGGTGTGGAGCCCCGTACGAATTTCGTGAGAATTTTTCAAACGTCCGCCAACGCGCAGCATCCCCGCGTCGTCCAGGCGGGCCAGAGCGCCCTTGACAACGGAGCCCCGCTTCAAGGTGTCAATCAGGGGCTCAAAGTGCTCCGAGCACTTTGAGCCCCTGATTGACACCTTGAATGAATGAATTGACACGTGCATCAAGGCTTCGCGACGCTCGCTAGGGGACAAAACGGAATCAGAGATTCGGTTGGCGTCGATTTGTCCGCAATTCGAGGGACCCCGAATTGCGGACAAATCGACGTAACCAAGCAGTCACTCCTAAGAGCTTGTCGAGAGAGCTGTACTGTTCTAGCAGGGAGAAATCCCGAGTGGGCTTATTCTTGCCCACTCCTACTCGGGCTCGTAGGCCAGGCAATTCAATCGGTTCGGAGTGATCCATCCATTAGAATCTAAGGTGCGGGCTAGAGTCAACAGCACCGAGCGCTTGGTCCATGATTAAGGAGGGGGATCGAATTTGACTCGATACGTGAAAGTATCCTGAACAGGCTTAAATGCCCAGCACAGTCAATAAATTAGGATTGTCAGGGTGCTCGAATAGATGAGGGTCCTGTTGATCCTCTCCTGGGAGGTTCTTCAAAATATGAGGGAAGTTCGACAACCATTTGCGCAACTCATAACCTTCGGACTTCAGGATGGCAATCAATTCGTCTCGCAATACAAGAGATAGATAGATAGATAGATAAAACGTTTAATTGTATCTCCAATCACACACGTAAATTCAGTGATTAAACTGGACAATCAAAGTATTATGGAAAAAAATATACATAAACTTATGATCTAAATATAAATGTGTGTTGCAGTTAAACAAATGGGTCATAGCTCAGCGATTAATATTGCTCAGAGAGCAAACACTGATTTTCAGCTATTACCCTCGAGGTGGCGAGAAGAAAATGAGCACAATAGTACAAGCAGAAAGAAATAAGGAAAAAACAATTTTTTTTGCACGTTAATATTATTGTAGTGTAATTATGTCTGAAAGATGTGTCCTTTCAGCTCTATGATTTATATCTTGGGTTTAATTTAGTAAAAAATTACGGAAAAGATGTGATTTATATATTGGGTTTAATTTAGTAAAAAATTACGGAAAAGATGTGTAAGACTGCGTACCCAATTAAGGCTAGTACCTAAATGACTTAAAAACCATGATGAGTTAGTAAAAGAAAGAAAGAAGCAAGAGCCTCCTCGACGGTGGAGGCGCCCGTGCAAATGTCGTACATGTAGACCGAAGTCTTCAAAATAGAAGCCCCCCGAGCGTATCTTAGACGCTCTCTCTCAGCGAGTTCGAGGAGGGTTTGCATGGCGATGTACGGGCTGAACCGGAGTCCATAGGTGGTGGTGTTCAACTCAAACACTTGCTTGTATGGGATCGCTGGGCTTCTCGCGCCACAATATCAGCTGATATCGACGGTCATCACGATGGACCACTGATTGTCGAAACATCATCCGAATGTCAGCTACAAAAACCACTTGGCGCCGAAGGAAGTGGGTCAAAATCTCGTATATGTCCTTGATCAATTTAGGACCAGAGTGGAGACACTGGTTCAGGGACACACCATTTGACGAGGGGGCGGAGCCGTCAAAAACTACCCGAATCTTACTCCCAGGGGTCCTCAAGACCGCATGGTGAGGGAGGAAGTAGTGCTCGTGACCGCCAGTCGAAGTGGGAGGTACCAGAGCAAGGAGGAGTGTACCAGAACAACTCGCACTCACGGTCCAGAGGGTTAACTCGAGGCGCGTGTGGTGGCTCCTCAATTTCCCAGAACCGCTGGACGACGTCCGAAAGGGACACGCCCACCACAGAGAGCGGGTCGGCCGTCTGAGGAGGTGGAGACCACAGAACCGGTTCAAAGAAACTGTGCCTAAATACAGTGGACATGGCTGACAAACCATCGGGCTGCAGGGCTCGTATCTCGCCTAACAGGATGAACCCCCGCACGTCGGCCCCCAGCAACAAATCTATAGACCCAGGTTGGGACCATTGAGGGTCTGCCGGTCTCAAACCCGACGCACAACGAACCGCGCTGTCATTTATACGGACGCTAGGGAGAAAACCTACAATGTCATCGAGGACATTTACTTTAACTAAAATATGAAGGTGATCTCTGGCAGCACCAAACAACAACTTCGCATGTCCCCTAGGAGCAGGAGGTTCGGCAACTCCGATACCTACCATTGGACGTAATTCAGAGCTCCAGGGAAGCCCTAGTCTTCCCACCAACCAAGTGGAGGCCACAAACGTTGTGAACCCGAATCCAAAAGAGCGCGAACCGTTAAACAGTCGGCACTTGGGTTGTACACCTTCACTGAGGCCGTCGGTAATAGAACAGTTTGACAAGTGGACTGTTGACGGCTCAAAGGATCAGTGAAGCCGGCTGTGGCTGCCTCCATCGGACCGGCACTCGAAACGGGGGTCCCGAAAGCGGCATTCCGGCGGCATCTCACTGACCCGTGGTTGGAAATCACCGAACGGGCCGACCTGGGGAGCTTCGGGGAACCTCGGCCTTGAGGCCCGGGACAAATTCAAGGTCGCAGGAGGCAGGTGGTACTCCAGTCGCGGCCTCTCAGCCAACGGGGGTAAGAAGGGTCTGGCTGACCGCTGAGTGGCCTTAAAGTTCCTCTTAACACGCTGACGGGGGGTGACGAACCTCCCGCCCCTGGGGGAACGAACCCCCGACTGGTCGGGGGAGGGTGATGGACGGAATGGTACGCAGAACTGTGGGTCCGGTTTACTACCCGGATCTCATGGACGGTAAGGACAGCTTTGGCCGGCTGCGGGAGTTTGCGCACGGATGGCATGTGAGAAGAACTGCCATGGAGAAGCAAAGGAGTGCTCTGCCCGGAACCGAAGGCGTGGTGTGTTCGTCCAGCCCAGAAGGGGAGAGTGGAATACAAGGGACAGGAACAGATTAAATAACTTGTAGAGAGTCAAGAAAGTGCACGCGGGAAAGAGCCCAGAGCAAGTACCGCGTGCATCTCTCGAGATTCGGCCCGTATAACCGTGAGGTTGGTGGGGCCATGGGAGGTGGAGGGTGGTCGGGGGAGGGACCCCCTTCAAAACCAAGGGCACGGTCGCCCGACAGAGGGCGTGGCTGAGCGCCCCCGCCCGTGGGGGTTGAGGGCTCGGCAGGGCCCCGTGAGGATGCGCCGTTCGCACCCAGGCACAAAACGGCATGGTGGTTGCCCTGGCGGTGCGGACAGGGCCGCTGGTGCGGGCAGTCTCGTTGGAGATGCCTTTCCAAACACGAATAGCACCAGCGGTGCTCCTTGGCGATGGTTCGCCTCGCTGGGACCGGCTTACCCAATAATTTCGGGCACGTCACCCGATGATCGGATGCTCGACAGTAGGAGCAAGGGGGCGCCTCCTTGGCCGCTAGGCCGCTATAAGAGGGTAGGGGGCGGCGCCCTCCCGCGGGTGCTCCGCTCGGTCTTCGGGGGGTTGGCGACGACTTGCCCGGTGGACTTCGCCTCTCCCTGGGCATGGCTCGGTTAGCAGGTCGTCGACGGTGCCCGCTGCGTTTTCGATTTGCCTGCACTGCTCCTCCAAGAACCGCAGCAGGTCCCTGAAGGGCGGAATATAGGAGGCGCCCTCAAAATGGATCCGAAGATCGAGAGGCAGGCGGGACAGCACAATGTGGAGCAACAAAAAGTACTATTCGTCCACCGGTAAATCCAGCGCCTCAAAGAATTACAGGCCACCAAAGATTTACGATGTCCGGACGTAGTCTGGCCCGGTCCTTAAGCAGCGGGAGGTCCGCAATTCGCCGGACGTTGGCGTACCTTCCGGCGAGGAGGTCCCGAGCGGTCTGGTAGGCGTCGCCCGACAATTTCAGATGGCCGACGACGCCCAAGGCCCTCCCCCTCCAGTGAGCTCAGGAGGTAAGCCATCTTCTGGCTTGGTGTCAAGTCTCTCCGGGCTGTCAAAAAGGCCAACAAATGTCGGCCAGTTGGAGAAGACCGCGGAGAACCTTGGTAGGTCCAGAGTTGGGAGTCGTCTCAACAGCTCCGGCTGAGTAGGCTGCTTCCGAGGGGACTCGGGCAGGCCACTCAGCCGAGCTTCACGCGCTTCATGAGCATAATTGGCCCCCGCCTCGATCAAGTCGTCCGTGAGCGAAAAAAATTGCTCGTAGTCCGCGAGGCAAGAGTCTAGGACTCCCTGTTCCGCTCCCGAGGCCAAAAGCTCAGTACAAGCCTCCTCCACTACGGCCCTTCGGGCCATGACCTGCTCGAGCCGCTTCTCTAAGCTATGGACCCGATCGGGTCGCCCCATCAAGGTGTCCTATCGCGGCCCATCGCCTGCAAGCGAAGCGCCGGTGGCTTGTGCGATGCCATCACTATTAAATACAAATACTACTAAATTAAATTAAACACAATTACACTACACGGTAAGTACACACTACAGTCGGTCAACAAGGTGCCCCGCTGAGGCGACTGACCCTTCGGCAATTTCGTCTACAATACAAATACAAATACTAAACGTAGGTACCTAACTCTAAACTACGCTCCGTTTGCGCAGCCTAACGGCATGGCTCGAACCACCGATCCGCTAACAAACAACAAAAAAAAATTATATTACGGCCGGGCGTGATTGTCGAAACCATCAACCACGCTCTGCTACCAGCAATGTTACGGCCCTCAGTTACCCCGACAAAAGTCGACTGGACTAGGGCCCATAGTAACCCAGCTCGACGAGTAACTGAGGGGAGGGCCCAAATGGCCTATGGGTAATTAATTTATAATGGCTGCTATAATCAAACACAAACTTACCGAGCTTCGGATGTAGTGTCGACCACAAGGCGCCGTCAGGGGTAAGTAAATGGTGTGTGTGGTGTAGGAAAGTGTGTAATGTAACCTGACGTCACCGAGGTAATCGTTCAGCAGCACCACATGCGTTGACTGCTCCACAAGGCGCTCACCGCTATCGGAACTCAAGTCTAGCGTCACTTAGCACAAACTGTAATGTAAGATAACGCGATCTCCGGATCACAAAGTTTAACGTTCCACACGAAAGCAAAATTCCTTCGTACACTTTAACTAATTTATTTTAACTTTAATTACTACACAAGCCTCTCGTCGACGCAAATTAATAGCAATCGTGGAATCATCGGCCCTACCGTAATCATAGCTGCAGGATGTAAGCAGATTAAATACAAAAAAAAAAATATTCCTTCTTCCCTATTATGACCAATTACTTTTTTTATTAACTAGATGTTCATTTCCAATGTAAAGAAAATTTTAAGCCATGCTGATTTTGGAACAGTTTCCAGATTGTTCGTTCATTAATAAATAAATGAATAGTCCTTTTTTGCTATTTACAGTTCTAAAAATAAAATTTACTTTATCAAAAATGGTTTTTTGTAGTATGAAAAGCCTTTTAAAGTATACGGGCGATAAACTAGCACCCTGATGAATAGTGAATGCTGTGGCCCATAGATAATATCTACATCTATCTATCCTCAGTTAAGAATCAAAATTTAGATGCGTTGTCAATCGTGAAAATTAAGATAGAATGCCTCATTACTAGGAATAATTGTCTGCGATTCTCTATATCTGATGTACGAAGCACTGCAGTATTGAGCTGCATTTCACCCTGGTATTCTGTGCGGTGATCCCCCACTATGGACTGACGTAAGTGAAGATATACAGGAAGCCGACGGTTCAAGTTAGCTCAGGACCGTGCTTTGTGGCATACCTTAGGGGAAGGCTATGTTCAGCAGTTGACATTTATAAGGCTGTAATGATGATGCTGATGATTATGTGAGAGCGTTGTCCTTCCCCCAAGCCATAGCAGCTGCAACGCGGCTTTACCACGTCGATACCACGATGAACTTATGGCTAAAGTGGTAGAATTAGAATAAGCAACTGGGGGACAGTAATAAGTAAATGTAATGTGGAGATTTGGCGGGAACTTGACCTGGTGGATTTGCGGATTGCTGCTCCTGTATTATTGTTTATATAATGGTTCGAAGAAGATTTTGATGCGAAATAGTGATGCCATTTTTGATATTAAATGTCTGCGCATATAAAACTATTAGTGGGAACGATGAACAAGTGCTCCGACGGTGATGTGAATGCCAAGATAAGATTAGGCTTAGTTGCCTTGAGATACTATCATCATTGACTGTCTGCTAGCTCAAGCTATCGTCAAAACATCCCAAAAACTTCACGATGTGAAGCGTCAACATATTATGAAGAAGTTTTAAAACAAATTATTTTGAGGATAATTTCTTTAAAGTTTATACTGACAAAAGTACTACAGTACAACTCCATTACCAAAGAAAAAAGCGTAATGAGTAGGCTTGGCTTCGCAGATACAGTCACGGCGTGTCGAGCCCGGGCCGGCACGTGCGCACGCGCCTCTACTTCACCAGCGAGAGCCACGTGCACTCGCTGCTCACCGTGCTGCGCTGCGGCGGTCTGCTCGACGTGAGTCGCATCCTTTCTATATATCGGTATACATACAGCATCTGTACTTCACCAGCGAGAGCCACGTGCACTCGCTGCTCACCGTGCTGCGCTGCGGCGGCCTGCTCGACGTGAGTCGCATCCTTTCTATATATCTGTATACATACAGCGCCTGTACTTCACCAGCGAGAGCCACGTGCACTCGCTGCTCACCGTGCTGCGCTGCGGCGGCCTGCTCGACGTGAGTCGCATCCTTTCTATATATCTGTATACATACAGCGCCTGTACTTCACCAGCGAGAGCCACGTGTACTCGCTGCTCACCGTGCTGCGCTGCGGCGGCCTGCTCGACGTGAGTCGCATCCTTTCTATATATCTGTATACATACAGTGCCTGTACTTCACCAGCGAGAGCCACGTGCACTCGCTGCTCACCGTGCTGCGCTGCGGCGGCCTGCTCGACGTGAGTCGCATCCTTTCTATATATCTGTATACATACAGCGCCTGTACTTCACCAGCGAGAGCCACGTGCACTCGCTACTCACCGTGCTGCGCTGCGGCGGTCTGCTCGACGTGAGTCGCATCCTTTCTATATATCTGTATACATACAGCGCCTGTACTTCACCAGCGAGAGCCACGTGCACTCGCTGCTCACCGTGCTGCGCTGCGGCGGCCTGCTCGACGTGAGTCGCATCCTTTCTATATACCTGTATACATACAGCGCCTGTACTTCACCAGCGAGAGCCACGTGCACTCGCTGCTCACCGTGCTGCGCTGCGGCGGCCTGCTCGACGTGAGTCGCATCCTTTCTATATATCTGTATACATACAGCGCCTGTACTTCACCAGCGAGAGCCACGTGCACTCGCTGCTCACCGTGCTGCGCTGCGGCGGCCTGCTCGACGTGAGTCGCATCCTTTCTATATATCTGTATACATACAGCGCCTGTACTTCACCAGCGAGAGCCACGTGCACTCGCTGCTCACCGTGCTGCGCTGCGGTGGCCTGCTCGACGTGAGTCGCATCCTTTCTATATATCTGTATACATACAGCGCCTGTACTTCACCAGCGAGAGCCACGTGCACTCGCTGCTCACCGTGCTGCGCTGCGGCGGCCTGCTCGACGTGAGTCGCATCCTTTCTATATATCTGTATACATACAGCGCCTGTACTTCACCAGCGAGAGCCACGTGCACTCGCTGTTCACCGTGCTGCGCTGCGGCGGCCTGCTCGACGTGAGTCGCATCCTCTCTATATATCTGTATACATACAGCGCCTGTACTTCACCAGCGAGAGCCACGTGCACTTGCTACTCACCGTGCTGGGCTGCGGCGGTCTGCTCGACGTGAGTCGCATCCTTTCTATATATCTGTGTACATACAGCGCCTGTACTTCACCAGCGAGAGCCACGTGCACTCGCTGCTCACCGTGCTGCGCTGCGGCGACCTGCTCGACGTGAGTCGCATCCTTTCTATATACCTGTATACATACAGCGCCTGTACTTCACCAGCGAGAGCCACGTGTACTCGCTGCTCACCGTGCTGCGCTGCGGCGGCCTGCTCGACGTGAGTCGCATCCTTTCTATATACCTGTATACATACAGCGCCTGTACTTCACCAGCGAGAGCCACGTGCACTTGCTACTCACCGTGCTGAGCTGCGGCGGTCTGCTCGACGTGAGTCGCATCCTTTCTATATATCTGTATACATACAGCGCCTGTAATTCACCAGCGAGAGCCACGTGCACTCGCTGCTCACCGTGCTGCGCTGCGGCGACCTGCTCGACGTGAGTCGCATCCTTTCTATATACCTGTATACATACAGCGCCTGTACTTCACCAGCGAGAGCCACGTGTACTCGCTGCTCACCGTGCTGCGCTGCGGCGGCCTGCTCGACGTGAGTCGCATCCTTTCTATATACCTGTATACATACAGCGCCTGTACTTCACCAGCGAGAGCCGCGTGCACTCGCTGCTCACCGTGCTGCGCTGCGGCGGCCTGCTTGACGTGAGTCGCATCCTTTCTATATATCTGTATACATACAGCGCCTGTACTTCACCAGCGAGAGCCACGTGCACTCGCTGCTCACCGTGCTGCGCTGCGGCGGCCTGCTCGACGTGAGTCGCATCCTTTCTATATATCTGTGTACATACAGCGTCTGTACTTCACCAGCGAGAGCCACGTGCACTCGCTGCTCACCGTGCTGCGCTGCGGCGGCCTGCTCGACGTGAGTCGCATCCTTTCTATATATCTGTATACATACAGCGCCTGTACTTCACCAGCGAGAGCCACGTGCACTCGCTGCTCACCGTGCTGCGCTGCGGCGGCCTGCTCGACGTGAGTCGCATCCTTTCTATATATCTGTATACATACAGCGCCTGTACTTCACCAGCGAGAGCCACGTGCACTCGCTGCTCACCGTGCTGCGCTGCGGCGGCCTGCTCGACGTGAGTCGCATCCTTTCTATATATCTGTTTACATACAGCGTCTGTACTTCACCAGCGAGAGCCGCGTGCACTCGCTGCTCACCGTGCTGCGCTGCGGCGGCCTGCTCGACGTGAGTCGCATCCTTTCTATATACCTGTATACATACAGCGCCTGTACTTCACCAGCGAGAGCCACGTGCACTCGCTGCTCACCGTGCTGCGCTGCGGCAGTCTGCTCGACGTGAGTCGCATCCTTTCTATATATCTGTATACATACAGCGCCTGTACTTCACCAGCGAGAGCCACGTGCACTCGCTGCTCACCGTGCTGCGCTGCGGCGGCCTGCTCGCCGTGAGTCGCATCCTTTCTATATATCTGTGTACATACAGCGTCTGTACTTCACCAGCGAGAGCCACGTGCACTCGCTGCTCACCGTGCTGCGCTGCGGCGGTCTGCTCGACGTGAGTCGCATCCTTTCTATATATCGGTATACATACAGCGTCTGTACTTCACTAGCGAGAGCGACGTGCACTCGCTGCTCACCGTGCTGCGCTGCGGCGGCCTGCTCGCCGTGAGTCGCATCCTTTCTATATATCTGTGTACATACAGCGTCTGTACTTCACCAGCGAGAGCCACGTGCACTCGCTGCTCACCGTGCTGCGCTGCGGCGGCCTGCTCGCCGTGAGTCGCATCCTTTCTATATATCTGTGTACATACAGCGTCTGTACTTCACCAGCGAGAGCCACGTGCACTCGCTGCTCACCGTGCTGCGCTGCGGCGGTCTGCTCGACGTGAGTCGCATCCTTTCTATATATCGGTATACATACAGCGTCTGTACTTCACTAGCGAGAGCGACGTGCACTCGCTGCTCACCGTGCTGCGCTGCGGCGGCCTGCTCGCCGTGAGTCGCATCCTTTCTATATATCTGTGTACATACAGCGTCTGTACTTTACCAGCGAGAGCGACGTGCACTCGCTACTCACCGTGCTGCGCTGCGGCGGCCTGCTCGCCGTGAGTCGCATCCTTTCTATATATCTGTGTACATACAGCGTCTGTACTTCACCAGCGAGAGCCACGTGCACTCGCTGCTCACCGTGCTGCGCTGCGGCGGTCTGCTCGACGTGAGTCGCATCCTTTCTATATATCGGTATACATACAGCGTCTGTACTTCACTAGCGAGAGCGACGTGCACTCGCTGCTCACCGTGCTGCGCTGCGGCGGCCTGCTCGCCGTGAGTCGCATCCTTTCTATATATCTGTGTACATACAGCGTCTGTACTTCACCAGCGAGAGCGACGTGCACTCGCTACTCACCGTGCTGCGCTGCGGCGGCCTGCTCGCCGTGAGTCGCATCCTTTCTATATATCTGTGTACATACAGCGTCTGTACTTCACCAGCGAGAGCCACGTGCACTCGCTGCTCACCGTGCTGCGCTGCGGCGGTCTGCTCGACGTGAGTCGCATCCTTTCTATATATCGGTATACATACAGCGTCTGTACTTCACTAGCGAGAGCGACGTGCACTCGCTGCTCACCGTGCTGCGCTGCGGCGGCCTGCTCGACGTGAGTCGTCTCCCTTTTATATATCTAACTATACATCTACAAGTCTATTGAAACGTAATGAAACCGAACTATTTTTGAAAAAATTGACCTCTGGTGATAAAAAGTGGATCACCTACCACAAGAACGTGCGTAAAAGATCATGGTCAAAGGGTAGTCAAGCTTCACATGCTGTAGCGGAACCCGGATTAACACGCAATAAGGTGCTGTGTGTATGGTGAGATTGGAAGGGCATCATTTATTATGGACTTTTACCGCCGCGCCGGGCAAAAGCATCGATTCGGATCTCTGCTGCCAACAACTAATTAGACTCATACATGAAATTTAGAAAAAGCGGCCTGAATTGATCAACAGAAAAGGAGTAGTCTTTAATCATAATAACGCCAGACCACACACATCTTTGGTCACTCAGCAAAAATTGAGAGAGCTTGATTGGGAAGTCTTAATGCATGTTCACCATATAGTATTAACCTTGCACACTCAGATTTTTACCTATATTGGTCTCTTCAGAGTTCTTTGGGTAGTGTTAAGAGAGGACTGTCAAAACTACTTGTCGCATTTTTTTGATCAAAAATCCCCAAGATTTTTACAGCAACGAGATTATGTCTCTACTCTCTACCTACAAGATGGCGACAAGTTATCGAACAAACTGGCACATATGTATTTTAATAAAATGTAATTAAACTTTGAAATAAAAATGTTTTGAATTTGTATATAAATCATGATGAAACTTTTCACCGGCTTTTTATTACATAAACATGTTGATACTTGTGTAATTTACATACATCGTAATGTAATACATATGAGTAATTGAACAATGAATTAACAAATAAATAATACATTTTGTAGAAGAAAGAGTAAAAACGGGCACAATGTCCAGCTGACACTAAGGGGTTGCTGTAGCCCATAAATTCATATTACACATCTATCCTTGGTTAAGAAAACGACGGGTTGCACTCCGGGAGTGCCGGCAGAAGTGAAAACTTGAATATTAACGTTGTGCATTTTTGATATTTTGGAATGGTTAGGTAATAATTTTGCGCGAATTGCTTTAATTATCAGTATAAAAGTACTATAATTTATATGATAGAATACAATATTTATTTATTGCGCTATCGTACACAAACATGACAATTTATATTACATTCGCGCAAGCGCCCTGCGCCGCCTAAACGAAACAGCAGGCGCAGGCATACATTTTCGCCGCGCCGTAGAAAGAGATGGGCTACTTGCTCTCCTATGCTGTCCGTCTTACGCATTTTCGATCAGGTCACGTGTCCTGACGCGAGCTTAACATTTTTTACCCATTACAAAAAAAGTGTAACACGCCGCTAAAGAAGTTTTCATTTCAAAAAATGCGATGCGGAATGCTTCGAGGTCAAGGACTAATGTAATGCCTCGTTATCAGTGAAAAGGGTCTTCAGTTCATTGCCCTCGCCGTACAAAGCGCAGCAATATTATCCAGTTTCACGCTTCTGTTCTGTGCGAGCATGGTGTTTTCCCAGTCAAGCCGAACCATTTATGCTCTTGCCATAATTAAGTTGGAGCGTAGTTTACAGTAAATAATGATGTTATTTAATGCATATTCATGAATGGTTAATTTTTATTCCAAATAAAATGACTTCTTTTTAAATCGATTTTTGTGTATATTGTATCAGCAATTATTACTAAAAGCATTATTTTCTACAAAATAAAAATATGAATAACCTATAAATAAAATATGAAATTACCTTATTCACAGGTATTAAAAGATGAGCAGTGGCGACGCGCAATGGAGTACGTGTCGATGGTGTCAGAACTGAACTACATGTCGCAAATTGTTGTAATGTTGTATGAGGACCCCACAAAAGATCCTTGTTCCGAAGAAAGGTATTATATTGATAAATCAAAATTAAATAATTGATACAAATTTATATATCATGTTTGTTACATATGTTGACTTTATAACATTCTATATAACTTTTAACTAATTAGATTACTGTTTGTCAAAGCTTCTAAACGATTATACAATTAATTAATTTCTAAGTTTTATTAATCAATCACAAAAAATCTATTTAAATTCAAACAATTATTTGACACTTGGATTTTCACTAAAAATCAATTTTTATATCTATGATATTTTTTTACGCAGATTATTGCAGTTTAAATATTTAAGTGTTTTGTATGGCTTAAAGGTTTAAATATATGCTAGAGATGAAGGAACTTTAAAAAACATCCAAAATCAAATAAAAACTTGTTTTTCTTAAATATTTACTGACTTTCGCATTTAGAATTTTGATTTCAAAACTCAGGATTCTGAGGACAACTCTTGAGCACGTTGTTCTCACCAAAAAGATCAATTGAATATGTGGCGTTGTGTGCGTAGATTTCACGTGGAGCTGCACTTCAGCCCGGGCGTGAACTGCTGCGTGCAGAAAAACCTGCCACCCGGGCCCGGGTTCCGACCGCACAGCCGTAACCACTCCACCACCAACAACTCGGTACAGCGCCTCGTACCGCCGCCACCTCACCATCACGTCACCGTCACGCCACATGGTGACGTGGTGGTGATATTTTACTTTTTGTAACCTGCCACATTACTACCACATCATCGCCATTTTACCGTCATTTCACTGCCATAACATCTCCATATCACCGCTACATCATCGCCACGTCACTGTTTCGTCATTGCCACATGGTCATCACATTACTGTCACATCATCGACCCTAGATTTACCCAATTCACCTAGGTACCTATTTTAAATATGTAGCAACATACTATCGTTAAATATTAAAATAAAAAAATCTAATTTTCTAGCAATATTTTAGGTAAACGTTTTTGCATTAGACCTTTAAAAACTTAATAATTAAATCCTTTTTGTACTGCAATAATTTTGAATTAAAATTCCATTTCAAATGTTAAGTAATAAAACAAATTTGGTGAATATGTATTTAGAGAAAAGGATAACGGCACGATAATATTGATTATTAAATTAAGAAACAAGGCTGCCCTCATAATTTCAATTTATAATGAAAAACATTTTAAATAACACGAAAAATGTTCGACATTTAAGATGTTTAGAATACCAAAACAAAATGAAACTATACTACCATTTGTGGATTTTGAAACAAGAAAAAATCTCGAATGTTATTATTTTGAAAAATATTTAAAACAATAACATTTTAGAAGAAGCGATGACTTGTATAATGTTCACAGCAGAGCTCGTCAGATGAGGTGAAATGTATCGAAGAAGAAGAAGGGGAAGACGATCAAATGGCCAGCCAGGAAACTCTGCAACCGGTAAGATGTTTTGTCATAAAATAAAATTCGCTTTTTTATAAAGCCTCATATACTGTTGAATATGACTCACATCGGATTGCGCCAATTGCTATGCATGGCAAGTAAAGATTAATTTAATCTAAAATATATGATATGGTTGTCCCGCAGCCTATTGAAAAAAATAAATAAAAATAAACCTGGCAATAAGGTGATCGCTACTGTGCTGGTTCTATTGCAATTCATATAACTAATTACATATTACAAATATTATTGTAAACGAGGCAGTCAAAAGCATTTTAAATAACACGAGAAATGTAAAATACTGCCTCGTTGGTCTAGTGGTTGTAGTAGTGTGACTGCTGATCACGAGTCCTGGGTTCGAATCCCGAAAAAACTAAATATTGAGTTTTTCCGTCAATAAATT
This sequence comes from Parnassius smintheus behrii, assembly GCA_036936625.1. Taxonomy (NCBI): domain Eukaryota; kingdom Metazoa; phylum Arthropoda; class Insecta; order Lepidoptera; family Papilionidae; genus Parnassius; species Parnassius smintheus. The sequence goes on from JAUPFT010000011.1 coordinate 39,394,714, forward strand.
CTCAGTAGTTGCCCGGAGTCAGGACGTTGGTGGTGTCTCACCCCCGCGCCTCGGAAAGCACGTAAAGCCGTTGGTCCTGCGCCTGATCTCTCTCCAGTCGTGTCGGCTTACCGTCCCATCGGATTATGAGAGTGAGGGAATAGAGAGTGCACCTGTGCTTGCGCATACACTTGGGCACTATAATCCTGTCCTGTGCCGATGGCTAGTCTCCGTTGCGGCAGAACGCCGTGACCGAAATTCGGTCTGGAGGACATTATTATATATTATTATTATTATTGTGAAATTTTAATTGAAACAAATTCTAGCTGTGTTTATGGCTTCTTCAAATAACGCAGTCTGAATAATTCAAATAACGTATTTTCTGAAGCAGTGGTAAAACAAATGATTTTTATTTTTATTTTGTATCATATTCCTACATTGTCATCCGATCCTGAGCTATGTTAAAAAAATTTATTCTCCAGTATATTGAGGAGTGCTCGAAATTTGAGTTGCAAGATTCCACCCGGGACGACAGACAGGCAGGCAGACAAACAAGAAAGTGTCTTTTTATAGAATTAGGTGACAAACGAGCACACAGTCCACCTGTTGGTAAGTGGATGCTGTGGCCCATAGACATCTATTTTATCCTCAATTGGCAATAAAAATGCAGATGCGTTGTTACTCCTGAGGACTAAGATAGAATGTCTTATTTCCAGTAAAAAGGGACTTAATAAAAACGCGATAAAAATGACTTTCAATAAATATTATCCCACTAGATGGAGTGACGACCTGGTAAGACATGCAGGAAGTCGATGGATGCAGGTGGCTCAGGGCCGTGCTTTGTGGCATTACTTGGGGGAGGATTATGTTCAGCAGTGGACTTGTGAAAGGCTGTAATGATGATGACGGTGATGAAACATTACGTAATTGAATAAAAATATTCTATTCTGTTCTTATCTTAGCCACGAGGCTATTGCGTGGATGGATTTTCTTACACTCCCTTGTACTAACCATTTCCTTTTTACACTTCAAACATTATTTTACTTGTCTATAAATTATAAATATATTTGTCATAGTACAAAAGTCCTACTACGACAAATATTTTGAATAATTATATTTATAAATAGTACTACTAGAACTAAATAATGTTTACTAGTATCTTGTGTGAATAAAAATATTGGAAAATACCATGGCCCCTTAAAGCTAGTAGAATGAACTTAATATTATGTCAGACCTGAAATTCGATTACAGAGTGAAGATTTTAAGTCCTAAGGTACTGCGATGAATATTAAGAAGATTTAACATTTATGCTTAATTTTTGTGGATTACAGGATTGTTTGGACGATATGGATAACGCTTTTTCACTCAAAAGTATAGCAAAGTCTAAACTGATGCCTTCAAATCCTATCCCTATATGGTAAGATCTTACATAAGCTATTGTTTTCAATTGTATAAATCAAATATCAAATTTTCACTTATATTCTTGAATGCATTAGAATATATATATATATATATATATATATATATATATATATATATATATATATATATATATAATAAAATATTTAACTAAAATACGGTTCTTAGGGTTATTTAGACCTCCAGCTCATTATGTTAATGTTCCCGCCTATGACCCTCAATGATAGGAAGGACGATTTCATAGAAATATTCCGTGTATTTTGTTCCTTTATGTTTTAGTTTTAAACTTTACCATGGAGTTAATGCTCGGTTCACGTTATTCTAGTCCAATATTCCAGCAAGTCAATCTAGTCCAGTGTTGGAATGGATCATACCGTTTTAATTATTCCAGTTATTCAAAAGCTGGTTGAATCGGTAACGCTATAGTGACAATGGTTTCAAGAAAGGAGTTCGAATGGTTTTTAAAACTGCTCAATTTCTACTGTTAGAAGAAGTAATTGATTTAGTGGAAGAACTAAAAAAAGAAGAATGGGTGAGATGTTGGATGGGCGAAAGAAATATAAAAGAACGCTCAACAATGCTTTTGCGACAGCAGGGGTCAGAAGATTCTTCTGAAACCTTCTATTTGCATCTCCTCAGAAATTATTTCTAGGATAGATGACACATGGTTATGTTTTTATAAAATTACGATGTGTTATCCCACAAACACACATGTTCTCTGTATAAAGAAACAAACTGAGGAGTTTGATCTTCGGTCGACTTCATTGTGAGGAACTTATAGAACTACAACAATGCGTGTTCACTGTTCAGTGTTCAAACTAGCAGTGGATTGATCGTCTACACTATTCCAGAGGTGCTGGAATGGTCGAGCTGAAATGAAAAAGTGCACTAGCATACAGTCACTGGACTGCATTGTTCACTGGAATGGATACATTTCAGTGCTGGTTTACATTATTCCAGTGGCATTCCAGCACTGGAATCGATCGCTGGACTGAAATGCTACTGTAATGCTCGGTGCACATGATTCCAATCCAATAAACAGTGTTGGACTGTAATCGATTCAACGACTTTTAAATAACTGAAATAATTTAACCGATATAATAAATACAGTCCAATTATATCGGTTAAATTATTTCAGTTATTTAAAAGTCGTTGAATCGATAACACTATGGTGACAATGGTTTCAAGTAATTAAGAGTTCGAATATTTTTGTAAAACTTGTCAATATTTATTGTTAGAAGAAGTAACTGATTTAGTGGAAGAAAAACCGAAAAAATAAAAACGGGTAAGAAATTGAATAAGCGAAAAAAATATAAAAGAAGCCATGACAAGGCGGGAACCCGTCCGGAGGGTACAAAGCGTGTGGTGGAGATCGGAGAGTCAGCTATTTCGGGAACACGAAAGTGAACTCTACTTCGGAAAGCGACTACGACGACTGCGATACCTGCGGTTATAAACAACCTCACTGACGAAGCTCAGCGATTTTGGGTGACATATTTATAAAATTGCTGCATGTATGGAAAAATATATCATTTTTCATACGGCAGTTTACTCACCCCGCACCTAACAATATGATGCTTTCAATTATTTGAGATTTCGAGCCACAATTCTGTTATTATAATGCTTATGCATCTAAGAGACCTTCTACATATATAAATGATTTTGTATCATAGACCGTACTATCATAAGTCCTTAATATGGGATTATACATTGTGCAACAGTACTTTGATATCAGCCACCTGACTACCACGTATCAGTTTGATGGCAGGTACGTAGCTGCGGCAACTCCCTTATAAAAGCAATCATTACATGAATACACCCCAGCATTGCACGAATACTTTCAGTAACTTTTTGGACCATTTCACCATTTATAATATAAAGCTTATAAATGTTATTTATCTTCATTATCGTAATATAATCGACTTGTATTTCTATTATTTAATACATTTTTAAATAATTTAAGCAGTTTCAGTAAATTTAATAAGTTGTTAAAGACAATATTAAGCCCCTACTATATATATGCTCAATGTTCGAAATGAATGTATTTTAACTTTATACTTTTTAATGCGTTTTAATTGTCCAAAATATTACTTTTAAGATATTTTTACACTACTTTATGTAAAAATTAATTATTATTTATTAATAATAATAATGCGCCGTAACAATATAAACTAGAACCTATGCATCCGGCTTAAAAGACCATTAATCAAGACATGTTTGAGCCGGTAAATAAAAGATTAACTGTTTAGTATAAGTTTATTCACTGAGGTACAATTGGTTAAAATAATGTTAAATATTTACATATAAATATTTTAAATAAGCGTTCATGACTGTGCTTAAAATCGAAGTGTCGATGTAGGTATTACTGCGGGTGCATGGCCTATGATACCGCCGCACCCCTGCAGCTCAGGCTGCCCACCGTCGTCTTCTTTGTGTGTGAACAAAGTATACACACTGGAAAACGAAAACTTTTACTCAAAACGTGACTGCGATAATGATGACTATAGATCGGATATTCGGAAGCATATTTACCTAAAGTTGAGATGTTAGTTATTATGGAAACGATTTTGGGAAATTCAAATGTAAATGTATACTCCGTGACCGTGATATGCAATAAACCAAGTTTGACACAAATGACCGGTACCCTGTGGGTTGATTTGCCCTACTTTTATTGTAAGTGATTTTTGACGAAGCAAAATTACGTTCAAACAAGTGTAAGTTTTGAATAGTCAGCAGAATCAGACGTAACACCATCATGTTCAATAAGTAAATATACATCCGATTAGTAATACGATCCCGGAATCCCGAGATTTTATTTTGAATAAAAATATTCTAAGAAGCCGCTTCCATATTTTGTCAGCGAAATTACTTTAGGTAAATATCCGATTATCCGATCTCTAATGATGACACTGTGTGACAAATAAGTTGATCTCAGTGGGGAGTAGCGTCACGTGGGGTGCAGAAGATCATTAGCTTTGGTTACCGGCTTGCAGCAACCTCCACTACACGGTGAGCGGGCACGAGGCGTCGTCGCTGGCGGCGCGCCTCACCGAGGAGCTGCGCGCGCGCAGCCACCCGCCCCCCGACCCGCGCCCGCACTCACAGGTTAATGCTATTTGAAGTCTTTAAATTTGCACACATATTACACCATTTAAAAATATCAAAAAATATATATTTATGATAGTTTTGTAAAAAGTAAACGAGAAATATTGATTTCTTTAAATATTGATAATATTTTTTATCTGTGCCTCAAATCTGCAAAACTCTTAACGCCGTGTTAGATTCCGTCGTGCAGTCACTGGTTAAGTGTACTAGCTTATGTGATGTGTGTTATTTCGACATTCTTCAAGTTATCATTTTCGAATTTTATTGAAAAGACATCATAGAAGATGGATTCGTAAAAGCAGAAAGTACTCATCTATCAAGGATTAATATATTGATGGTGGCAAGTTGGCAACATTTTTTGCATACAATCATCATTTTGTTTTGCTGACTTGAGGAACGTTAAAACTTCAATGTTAGTAACTATTACCAACTTTTGTTTAAACAATAACAAAATACCAGGTCGGAGTGTATTTTGATAAATCTATGATTACAATCATTAGCAATCATTAGTTATAATATCTAAGATAACCTAATCTATTAAAAAAATTGACATGCAATACCTATAACCTTATGATGTTTTTTTATAAACGATAGTTAAATGTTAGTCATACTTCCATCAAAATGATCTTCACAGAAGTATTGTCTAGTTTTTGTTAACAATGTATTCGGGTATCTTCTTGCCTATGCGCCGACGCTTGACCGCACTATGATACGAGTACTGTAAGTATAGCGACTAAGCGATCTTGACCTTCCATTATTCAAGTTTTCTTAGGATGGAGTTCAGTGGATGGAAAGCTTTTGGTGTGTCATTTTTATTTTATCTAATTTATTTACTCTATCTATTTGATATATTTTTCATTATTTATGAACCTTAGCGTTGAATAAAATAATTAAGTAAATTGTAATATAATAAGTACACATAAATATTTTAATTGTTTCGCAGTAATAGATTGTTAACCCATGTTGGTTATAATAATTGATTATATCTACTAACGGTAGCATAGTGGTATAAATTAATAAATAGTACGGTTGCAACCTGTTTTAATAAATGAAATAACCAACTGTATCTAATATTTTTTTAGTCTGTACTTACAGTCAATTACCATATTTTTTTTATTATAAAAATATTTGCCGCAACGGCATGGACCGAGCTTATCTCGAGTCAATAATTTCAAGCCGCACACACTTTTTATAAAGCGCTTGTAACTTGGGTAACATATTCAAAATCCAAAATTTGTAGTCTTTGTAGATTTTTAGTACTTTTAATGCAATTGAGCTTATTGTGGTAGAGCAAACGAACTATTTTTACCAAGTGGTTGTTATTTCAAGCAACAAACGGAAAACACATAATTTCAGCGGGAACCTTGTAATTTCGCGTTTTTTTGTAATACGAGGAGTATTAGATGACATCGAAAGTCATAAAAAAATTATTTTCTCGCGTTAAATTCATGCTGACCTTTCCATTACACAGGCAATCTTTAATTTTCCGCCAAATCGTAAACAAATGACAAATTAATAAAATACATACACAATAATACTGGCAAAGAGTTCCATTTTCAAAATTTGAACTTATTTTTTATTATATAGTTTACAAGTGGCCAGTTCTAAGAACTTTCAGTGTCGTCCTCGTACCTCCTCCTTTTTGAATTCGGTAAAAACTGGCTCGTTTTTCTAGAATTTCTAAAGAACAAAAATATAAATAATTTAGAAAACCGATTGTATTAACATAATCGTTTTAATATTTATTCGGATTCAAGGAATAAAAATAAAATAAAAATGCGTCTAAGGTTTCAATAACCGCTCCAAAAATAAAATTAATTGAACTCCGTTAGAAATAAACTATATTATTCGTGTAAGGAAAAAAAATTCTTATGTCGTAAAATAAAGAATCGATATTCGAAAATTGATAAATAATAAATAAATCGAAATTCTCGTCTTTGAACGCTACCAACCACTAAACGTTGTTTCAACGTCATGTTGATATTGTGAAAAATCGACTTATACAATGTAAGTAATATACAAGCTCGCTTTTGGTAATATATAACCTCGCTTTTACTTATACTACGATAGCTCAGCTCCTAGATTGATAATTCTTACCAGATTTTCAGCTATGAATTTTTTATAAGTAAGCTTTCGAATGATCCTACTCGTGCTTTCATCTTGTTAACACCTGGTCCCAAGAATGTATGGAAACGTCCCTTCTCCTTTCGAGCGGAAAAATATGAATTTATTGAACTGTTTCCAAATGATATTTAAACCTGCATTGATGGTTTACTAAAACCATGAATTACAGATCAATAGTAATTAAATATTAAAGTTAGTAACAAAAAAAAACAAGCGAATCTTTTAGTAGTCGCATACGACATCTAGCTTCTGACATCTCACCTTGGTAATAAGCAACATTAATATTATAAAAATTAACCTCAAAATTTATAACAAGCTAAATACTAAAATATTTATTTGAATACTAATTCATTATTAGCTATTAGAAACTTGTTATCCACAGTAAATACAATACAATACTCTTTATTGTACGCCAAGAAAAAAGAAATATAACAAAAAATGAACAAATAATGAGGGATAAAAAATAAGAAAAAAAGAGACGAGTTAAAGAGACAAATAATGCTCCTTCACCCTCTTCTTAAACACATTTAAGGATTGAGTACTTTTAATTGACTGGGGTAAGGAGTCCAGAGTCTTACTCCAATAACAGCAAAATATTTATCATAAAATGAAAAATTTTTGAACCATAAGGAAAAATCGTGACAAGAGCTAAAAAATTTTAAACGTTCTTTTAGATAGGGAGGACTTGATATATTAAATAAGAGGCAGTAGATCACAGAAAGTATATGAGTATTCCGACGAAAACGCATTGGAAGCCACTTGAGTTTAGTGCGGTATTCCGAGACATGGTCATATTTACGAAGCCCAAATATGAACCGTATACAGAGATTTTGGAGTCGCTCAATTTTGTTAAGTTGCCCCTCGGTGATATCAAGGTAACAAATGTTAGCATAGTTAAAGAGAGGGAGTAGTAAAGATTGTGCAAGCGTAATTTTGGTGGAAATATATCAAAAGTATTTAAACCTAGAACATGTACCTGTACCTGTCTAGAACAGGTAAATGAAATTGTATACTTGGGGAGTGCTTTCAGCCGGGATGAAAGATGTGATTTAGATGTGGACAGGCGTGTCGCTGCCGGGTACAAAGTCAACGGTGCCCTGAATGCGTTAGTCAAAGGGCAAGGCGTGGTGAAGAGTGCACGCCTTGCAATACATAACCAGTGTTGGTGCCGACTTTGTTATATAGCAGCGAAACCTGGGTATGCCAGAAGAAGCATAAAAGCAAGTTGAATGCAGTGGAGATGCGATCTCTTCGTAAAATGTGCGGCGTTACCATAGCCGACCGAAAGCGAAACGAAGTATTTAAGCCTCCGGAGTGAAACATATGCTGCAAACACATTTATTAATGTAGTTTACACATATAAATTAGTTTATAAAACAGCACACTATACTAGCACCGCGCGCACCGCACCCAGCTCCCTGTAACTTACGCCCCTTTTCACGAAATCGCTCCTATAAGTTGCGGGAAATGTAGAGGAAAGATTTACATTTCAAAAAAAAATTATCTAAAAAAGAGATGATGAATGCTTTCTTTCACTGCTGGCCGTATGAGGACGCTCAAAGGCGCTCAGCGATGCTCTGCGTGATAAACTTAGAAATGAGGATTTCCGCAGTAGAACCAGAGTGACCGACATAGCCCAACGGATTAGTAAGCTGAAGTGGCAATGGACCGGCCATATAGCTCAAAGAACCGACAACTTGGGGAAAAAAGGTTCTCGAGTGGCAGCCTCGTACCGGTAGGCGAAGTGTAGGACGACCCCCCACTAGATGGAGTGACGACCTGGTAAGACATGTAGGAAGTCGATGGATGCAGGTGGCTCAGAACCGTGCTTTGTGGCATACCTTGGGGGAGGCCTATGTTCAGCAGTGGACTTGTGATGATGATGATGATGAATGCTTATCGCTTACTGGCGTGACACAACTGTAAAGGTCAGCGAGTGTACTTTAACCAGTCTCATTGTTCTTTCTATATACAGAAGTCCCTGTAGACTATCATTTTATTTTTTACTGTAAATTACGTATTATTTTTAGAGCGAAGAGAAGGAATCCAAAACATCCGAGGAAGCGCACCCTTTAGCGCGCAGCTACGATCAACACAAACAATCACACGATAACGGTAAGTCTGTGCAACAAAACAAACCCAGGTTTAATTGTATGTAATTTTTTTTGTTACTAATAGCTCGTTGTGAGTTCAAAATATTAATGTTAATAAAAAAATTAAAATGAAATTGAGTTAGGCGCTTAAGTCACAAAGGCATTCGAACTGTTTTAATTAGCAAAGTAAACTTTCGTTATTTAAATATTTATTTGTAAAAATGTCACTAGCTTAAGATTATAGACTTATAAATATATAAAATAAAGTACGAAGGTAGATTGAATTACAAACATTTAATTACCTAGAGTAACTATATAGGGTGTTAGTGTAAACACCGTTATCCTTGAAACCAGTGGTTTGGTTTGACTTATAGAACGTAAATTCAATAAAAATAACAACATTTTTTTAAATTAAAATCTCAATTTTTCCTTAATTCCTCAATTTTTGCCTTTCATAAGCCAGGATGAAAGTATGAAGGAAAAGTTACATCACAGGTTATGTGTACCTATTGTGTTTTTATTGGAATGTTGTGTAGGTAGCTAGCGCGGGCGGTAATCTTTACAGTGATTACGTCACTCAGGCGCATAGGGTATCCATGAATTTACGGACGGTGTCGGACAGAAACTTTTTAATTTTATGAAAGAAAATACCGTTTTTTTTTTTAATTCATTGATTTTACGTTCTATAAGTGAAACCAAACCACTGGTTTCAAGGATAATGGTATATACACTAACATCCGATATAGTAACGACAAAAGTATCGATTGCATAAATGATGACGCTAATGTTATTAACAATGGAATGATGTAAACAGATGTTAGTGGGGTGTTCATTTTATTTTGTAATCTTTAGCACTCTGAAACTATTATAAATCACCTCAGGCGCATAGGGTATCCATGAATTTACGGACGGTGTCGGACAGAAACTTTTTAATTTTATGAAAGAAAATAGCGTTTTTTTTTTTAATTCATTGATTTTACGTTCTATAAGTGAAACCAAACCACTGGTTTCAAGGATAATGGTATTTACACTAACATCCGATATAGTAACGACAAAAGTGTCGATTGCATAAATGATGACGCTAATGTTATTAACAATGGAATGATGTAAACAGATGTTAGTGGGGTGTTCATTTTATTTTGTAATCTTTAGCACTCTGAAACTATTATAAATCACCTCTATAAACTATTCTCTCTTATTGCCTGTGTAGTACTATTTTATTTTAGTTAACCGTTTTTAGTTTTTAGGCGATTTTCATTGCGATTAATTGCCTGGATGCTTTATTAAGACGTAAATTGCAGTAAATGACGGTAGATTCGACAGTCGACACTCCAATTAGATATACGGTTCGTTAACATAAATCTCCAGTCTTACTACTTAGTACTTTATGTAATTATAAACATAAAAAGTTTTTGAAATATTCAAGAGTAAAATATTCCCGCCGCCGTCGCATTGCCGTGCAGTTTATGAGTTCTCTACTTCTGAGAGGCTACAATAAAATCGAACGATGTAGTTTAAGCTCGTAGTGATTCGGTCGCTAATTTCGACACGCACACCACTCGATGAAAGTAGTATTTCCAAGGACTTTATGATTGAGAAAAAAAATTAATAATCATAATCAGGAAACTTATCATGTATTTATTCCATTGTAGGATATTTATTAATTTATTTGTTTATATTTAATCTTTATTGCATTCCCAAAAGGTTACAAAAGGCGGACATTTAAATATAAAACCACTTTTTTGCTGTACTTAATAGAGCCGAGCTCTACTACTTGATTACTAGCAGCTAAGACCGACATTGTAATGATGAATGAAGTCTTATTTTCATCACATATATACATCGTTTATACGGACAAAATTTAAGAATAATATGTATTATAATAAAAAAGAATATAATTATACTGTATTTATAAAACAATTCATTATACAATAAATGAAATCAATTACATTTAAATTATACAAGAATATTAAAATAAAACTAAGAAACATTGGGTACAATAAAAGCTTAAATGACAAATAAATTTTGTCAAAATACGTTGAGGCTATACAACATGTAAAAAAAACAAATAACAACATCTAATAGTCAGTATTCAAACGTATAGAAATAACTTTTTTCACAAAACTCAATCGTTTTTTTTATTGTAAATTGTATGTGATTTTATCCTCTGTCCTTGTCCGGGAGTAAGAGGATTATCAAACACCTCGCTTTACCGGTGCTCGTATCAGTTAAATATAATAAAAACACATACAATTTGCAAATAAAAACTTATTTTGATTACGTAAAAATTTTAATGGTCGAGTTTTCTGAAAAAAAAAATTATTATTCCTATACGTTTGAATACTGATTCTGATAATGTACTTAACGGAAATCACAGAGCTTTTGTTACATGTTTTATAATGGAGAAAAAAAACAAAATTACATAAAGGCAGTTGGGCTTGCGTTTCATATAATATGGCTTATACATTCAATAATTTTCATTAAATAATAATTTATTACAGTAAAATAAATATTACTGAACAATAATTAGATTAGAAAAATAACTGAATTGTAAAAGGTAAAATTGAATTTTAAATATCCAACTCAATGAGAGAAGCTAAAACATTAAGTAAAAAGTAAGTTACTGCCTTTGCACGCCTAAGCGTGGGTGAAAGTTTTCGATCGCATTTTTTCCTCAGATAACCTGACATAAAGTAAGTTTACATTAAAATTCTTTCCTCAGAGTAAATCAACAGAAGTCATGTTTGTTATAACATTCATAGACATGTATTGCTGTGAGAATGTTACGATTTAATTTTGTATATTATTAAAATGTACGAGTTCTTGTAGCACATACTTCAAATATATTATGAAATATTAGTTACGTCTGAAATTTTTGATACAGAGTCGCTAGGTTTTCATAATGTTTGAGAAGTGTCTGTTGCTAATATTTTGACGTGTTATTTTGGAGTGTGTAGTGTTGTTGATCATCAGTACCGCTTGGTAGCTCATTCTGGCCGGCGATCTTGTGTGTTGTGTGTCCTCTTGCCGCCTCGTGACTGTGTATGCGTTTGACGACTGTTTCACTACTGCATGTTGTGACAACTACTCACATAACGCCACGTGAAAAACAGGGATTTCTATTCTGACATTCCTTCTTCGATCACAAGTTTCACATGTGAACGCAAAAGAAACGAAGTTATATCGAAGCCTGTGTTTTGCGCGGCTAACGAAGAGTCGTCAGTCGCCACACAAGTTGGGTTATAGGTATTAACTTTTATCTGTTTTTATCTGTTAACATTAAAGCACGCTTGGACACACAATGTATATATGTGTCTATTTAATTGACTTATTTATTTAATTAATTTATTTATTTTATTATATTCTAAATACTAATTAGTTTTCTCTTTTTCTATCACTACCTATCTAACGACACTCCGCTTGCATCTTTGTCATGTAACACCGGTCCCCCCATTCGTATCGTAACGTACTAACAAAGTGTCGCGCTCGCTCCCGTCCGCTCTGCCTATACTGACCGTACCGGCGCCGCCCGGGAGCGCGGCCCGCTCGAGCCCGGCGCGGAGTCCGGCGGGCGGGGCGCGCTCCGCACTAACCATCACTAACCCGGGCGGCGGCCGGAGCCCCGTACCCACTAACCGGCCCGGACCGGCGCGCGCGGGCTCATGGCCGGACTGTAGCGTGTGGGGCGTAGGTCGGCGCCAGCGGCACAGCATCGCCGGCCAGATGAGCTACCTCAAGATGTTGGGGCTGGGCGCGCGCGGGAAATTGACCGGCGCCGCGGGTCTCTTCAGCACCGCCGTCATCTCCGGCTCCAGTTCGGCGCCGAACTTGCGGATCATGATCCCCGCCACCGCCGCCAACAACAGTAAGTTTCAACACCACTTTTATACTTTTTATATACTACAGCCGCCAAACCAAGGGTGTTTTAAATTTGCAAAACTCAAATTGTTTATTTTAGTGTATGATTTGTACTATAGTTATTGACGCCGTGTTTTAAGTTTTAAAACTACTTCGAATTCTAACGCATAAACGTTACATGGGACACGAGTACGTTACGATTAACAACGGGTCTGTATTTGAGCGCACACATTATTATACTCGTATCTCCTGTGTAATTGATTTCTTAAAAGTCAACCACCTTCCGGCTGTTCGGAAGTTGTCGCCGATTTCAAAAAGCTATTTATTACTCTCATTTATTAATTCTTGACCAAATACAGAAATTAAAGTCGCCTACTGCGAAAATCGACAGACAACGTTGGGCACAAAAATCTTAATACAAACTTAAGATAAATGTGCATCATCTCTAACGGATGTACCAGGACAAGATGATCTCGTGTGCACGTGTTATCGTAAGATTTAAATTTCTCTATTGTTCTTACTATGAGTTTAATGTACTAATGAGATTATTTTAGAAAGATTTCCGTATATTTTCGAAGTATAACTTTTTTTGTTGGATTAAAACTTATTTAAAGTTTCATTCATTCATTCATAACAACCTATTAAGTCCATTGCTAAACATAGAACTCTAATCTACAAGGTTAAATTAAAGTTTATGGCCTTCAAAATTGAGAAATGGGAATCCCTCGAAGATAAACTATTAGTTTATAGATTTAATTTAAGATTATAGATAAAATAACTTTTTGGCCGTGTTTTCTAATGTAAATTTTAAAATAATGATTATGTATATATGATACAGTTAAAACCAGTTTTTAGATAGAACGCGTTTTCCCTGGCTAAAACTAGTTTTTAGTTAATGCCTTTGTTTATAACTAGAATTAACTAATGCTCAAAATTGAATATCAGGTAAAACTAGTTTTTACTAGACAAACGCGTGTTTCCGAAACGAGTCAGTTAGAACTGTTCTGAGCGAGGTTAAACGAACGAGGCTTTGATTATGGATTTGATATGATTGTGTTACTTTGGACTTTGGCTTGCTTACCGGACATGAGAATGAGCAATTATTATAGATAAGATAGGCGAATCTGTACTAAATCCGAATCCGTAGTCTTGTCTGCCTTACCCCTAGAATGTTTTTGTAAAGCCGTAGGCGCGAAGGGAGAGCAGTCCCCGCTCGCCTCCGCAGCTTCGGCGACCAGCCTTAACCGCTACGGCTCGCACAGATGCCTGCGATTACGCAATGGCGAAGGGGCTGCACTTCCCGCAGCGCCGAAGCCGTTGCAGAAGTAAAAGTGCAGAAGTGTCAATATTCCTGTGTGAAAAAATTTTAATAAATATTTAGTAGGTATACCTTGTTTTCAATACCAAATTAGTCTCTCTAATACTAGTTTTAACTAAAGCTCGTAGTGACAACTAATTTTATATGAAATTCAAATATATCAGTGGTAAAGTCTAGTTTAGACCAGGTATTTCCAGTTTTCACAAAGGCATTTAGTAAAAACTATTTTCAACTAAAGAAGCCGCGTTCTATTTATAAACGGGTTTTAACTGTAACATATACATATTAATTTTATGTAAAAATAACCTGGGATATTTACAATGCAGATTATATTCCTTGACGCCTCCTCTGAGTTTCTATACTATGTAGTCATGAATTGACGGACCGAATCACACTAGTTTTAACCTTCCGGTGGAAAAATGAAATTTTTACTGGTATCCCAATCTATATGAACTCCCACTGGCAACACTATACATCTCATGTCATTGTGATTTTGCGGGCCGAATTTGCGAGTCGCATCTCCAAATTAAAAAGTTTTAAATTGGTTTTTAAGTAAAAGATCTGGATTATTTAAACGTACCTTGCTGTGACAGTGCTGTTAGGGGGGTATTTATGTATGTAAAACATAAAAATAATCATTTAGCTCTTGTCTGTATATACAGTATGTCTATTGTCTAAAGTCGTGGTAGGTAAAATAAGAAATTTACTTATTATTCTTCCTATTATGATTTGGGCTCATATTGTGAAGTTAATCGGTTCTTTTCTGGTGATTATAGGATGGAAAAAAACTAGAATCTAGAAATAGTCTAACACAATTTTGTTTATATAGCTGAATTTAATCAAAAAAAAAAAAGAAAAAGCAAAAAAATATATATTAGTAAGAGAAAATATGAGTATTTATAACCGACTTCAAGAAGGAGAGGAGGTGTTCAGTTCGACTGTATGTGTGTTGCCTCAAGCTTTTCTCTGGGTGAGCTGATTTTGATGATTCTTTTTTTTTGTTCGAAAGCTGGGTACTTCTCGTGTAAGTTTGTTAGGGATATGACTAGTAGTTTTTGAGTTGTGCTTAATGGTGCGTATTTGATTGCCTTTTAACACATTGATGATGTTCATTTTGTTTATATTGAAGTCAGTTTTGCAAAGTTTTTAATTTTGCCACTTGTATCAGTTACCTCACAATATTACTCATAATATTGCCCAGCCCGCGCCGCCCCGCCGCTTCAACGTCGGCCACCGCACTTCCCTACTAAATTTCACGCACACATTTGCACTTGTACAAACGTCATTTGCCTATGTAGTAGTAATAGTTAATTAATTTTCAAGCGTTGTATGGGGTGTGGTTCGTTGTATAGTCATATGAAACCTCGCACATTACAGTCGCATAGTACCTCATTTTATACCCGTTTTTAAAAAACTGTAAAATTGTTAGCAATACAAAAGAAATGCGTACGGTGCGTACGTACAAATGTGCGAGGCCATCCGCAAAATGCGGCGCGTACGGTGCGGACAAATGTGCGTTCAGCTTTAATAAGCAAGGTATGGAGCGCGCGTATCGTTTCTTGCCCATTATGCCAAGCGTAACCAGATGTTCTATAGATACCGATACCTACATGTTTAGAGCGGTTAGTAATGCGCCAACATTGATGCCTATGTGTTATTGCACTTAAGTTATTAATTTAAATTTGTAAGTATTTGTAAATATTAGGTAGGGCGATAATTATAAGGTATGTTTTAGCTCAATAAAACATAGGTACACATTTATGAAACGATGTTAATTAATTAAACAGTAAATTAAATAAATTTACAGCCACTTTAAAGATGGTAAAGTTGTTATATAATTGTGGTTTTGATTGCTTGATTGCAGTTTTCTATCAAATATCAAAATATTGTTTTATGACATCCATTAGTTTTAAAAAATCATGAATATTTACATGTCATTACGTAGGTACTTACATTAATAACCGTCGAAGCTAGTTTTAAATCTCTTTAAAATAAGTATAACCTTACTTAAAATTTAAGCACTGGTATTGCATCTCCAACCAGCTTGCGCAGTCCACCCTTGCTTTCAAAAATGAACGAAGTGCTAAAATGGACAAAACAAACGTAATTCCTGATGTTGGGCTCTCAGTTTTAGTATTACAACAGGCTTACAATATAACAAACAAATTTTACAAATAATTTTATATGTTATATTTGATAACATTTCTGTTAATAAATACGTTTAAATCAAGTTATAATTGCATTAGAGCCCTCACTGAATATGCATCATAATTAATTGTTATAATTTTTATTGTGGCGATATATACGGTACCCATTTATTTACCAATTCGCGGCTTTTCAGAAATCTGAAATTAGTAAAGTATTTACCGTATTTACCTTTATTATACACCTATAAAAAAGCGTTTCAAAAGTTTTAACTTAGACATTAATTCATATTGGTTAGGAATACAAAGGATCTGAACTTTTATTACTATAATTATATTATTATTATTATTATTACAAAAGAAGTCACGTTATTAAAGAATATTCTAGCACAACTTGCCGTAGCACTACCTCTAATCCGGAAAAAACATGAAACGCGTGGCGCTGGGGACATACTGTCGTCCCCGCCGCGCCCTTTCCTTTGACGCCCTAAGTAATTTTGTTAAAATCAGTGTTGTCTTATCTATTATAAACTTTATTGTCTCAAATATTATATACCGAAAGATAAAAGAAATATCATTGTTCTTCTTAGTTTACTTCCGTAAATTGTTTTTGCAGCTTGGCACTGCATATTTCACTATGGTATCTTAAATTCAAATAAAGAATGTCGAAAGATATGATTTGCGCCCGTGACTAATAACGTCGCACTTGCCATTTCGAGGGAGTATATATGTTCTGTGATTTCGAGACTGCTTACACCCGCGCTTACGGTTCCGACTCGCTAACGCGCTTTAGATCCTGCTTATAAATACTTTAAGCATTTTACTGAGTCATTTTAGTGATTCTTATTTGCATAAAAGTTGAACTGTAAAATCCCCATTATGAGATTATCAAAGGCCTATGTTCAGCAGTGAATTTTGATAGGTTGTTATGAACAAATGAAAATGCAGGTAGGATGTTTTAATTTTTTGTTAGAATTACAATTACTATACATTGTTGCGTGTCATGTAAACACAGTGCTCTTTCAATGGGAAAGTATTAAACTCTTAACAATATGTTAAAAGAAGAATAGGGATTTTTTGTTTGTAGACACATGAGTTTTACTTGCATTAATTATTTTGGCCTTTAATTTTTACATCTACACAGTGATGGAGGATGTTGATTCTATCTTCGGGTATATTTTCATACAATTTGAAGCAACACCACATGAGTAAAGAAACCGAATACTACATGAGTAAAAGAAACCGAACACCACATGAGTAAAGAATAAAATAAAGCTTCTAAGGAGAGTGCAAAATTTTTACCTATTCTGATAGTGTTGGCAAAGTAGGATAATATTAAACAAATGAAACGTTTATCAGCTTTGTTTAGCGTTTATACACGTATGATAAAATATTTCGTTTACAAACTGCTTACTCTAAATACTTTATTCTTATATATTTATTGTTTTTGAATAATTAGTTGTGCCTTTATAGTTGCAAGTGCTCACGCACCCACTCGCCTCATAGCGATTGTATGAAGCTTTGTCTCTGTTCGGTTACTTTACACATGTGATAACACGCAAATGGCTGTCGTAACGACATAAATACATCAGAAAATACCTAAGATCTGAAATTTTCAACACCTTACATCCGGCACGTGATGCATGTCGCTCAACAGGCGAAATGAAGTTGCTCTGAGAAAAATATGACAAATAAAGCGTTTAACTGCGGTCGCAGCGGCGCTGGAGGGCTTCGGCGGCGTGCCGGCGATCCGTCCGCTGGAGACGCTGCACAACGCGCTGTCGCTGCGGCAGCTGGACGCGTTCCTGGAGCGCGTGACGGCCGCGCCCGCGCCGCTTGGCACGCCGCCGCACGCGCCGCCCCCGCCGCCTCCGCCGCCCGTGCCCCTCACGCCCGCCGCCAAGCGGCCCTCGCCTACCAGCAGTACGTCTACCCTCACAACCCCCTCCAACTCACCTTCCTACCTTTCTTACTTAAAAACGATTGCTTTTTGTCTCTAATATTTACTTATAAAATAAAGATGTCATAGGAACACGGTACACCCTCAAGTTAATACTATAAGCCAATTGAATCTTACATGTATCCTTTATGAAAAGACAAAATACGGATGTGTTGACGAAATGCAAATGTTTATGCTTTTACGACAAAATACCTGAAAATATGGTTAATCTTTCCAATATGGACCATCGATTTCAAAGCCCATATTTTTTTTGTAGACAGTACTCACTACGAGAAAGCGTTTTGCAAAGTTTTAGGTTGCGGAAACTTACGGTTCATGAGATATATTTTTTTAAACTTTTCATACAAATTGGCAAATAACACGCAATTACAAAATAAATTTGACAAATGATTGATGTTAAACGTCAGTTAGTGAAGGGTTCCGAATATTTTGAAAGTATCGATACCTACTCTATACCAAGTATCATATCAAAAGTATCAATACTACTTGGTATCGAGTACTTTTCGTTAATTTTGGAGACGAAAAATTATGACAAAACAATTAGATGCATAGGAAGAGCTGATAAGTGTAATTATATATGTATATAAAGTAGAATAAAGTTTACTCTATTTAAGTTCCACCTTAGTTAGCCACCAAACGCTTTCTTTTAGTGAGTACTATCTACAAAAAAAATATGGGCTTTGAAATCGATGGTCCATATTGGAAAGTTTAGCCGAAAATATACAAACTTTGACCTTCTCAAAGTTCAAAAACTTTATTAAAGAATGTTTGCCTAAAAAAAGGGTTTTCATAATAATAAGGAATTCATTCATCTACCCCTGGGAATAAAGTGATTGCTACTAAGCTATTTCTAATTTGTTTTGTGTTATTAATTGTGTAACATATGATTGTAAGCTGTTTTTGTTTTAAATCCCCTTGGGAATTCTTGCTGGCTCTTCTCAGAACAGAGGTTCTTTTCCTGACCAGTGATAGAGAACCAAAAGAGTGACTTTCAATAAGTATTATTTATATAATCTATTTTGAATAAAAAAAGTTTGTAACCTCGGAGGATTAAGTTGGAATGCCTCATAGCCGGTAAAAAGAGAAGCACTTCTCTACAATCACTATACGATACAAAGCAATGTGCTGGTATTTCGCGCTGGTATTCTGTAAGTGTGATTCATTCGGTTTGGAGCCATAATATGAGCTACAACGTGGCTTTACTCACGTAGAAAATATTTTTATTTGACAAAAATTACTGAGTAGTTCTTCGTCATGAGTCTATATAATAATGTCCTCCAGACCGAATTTCGGTCATGGCGGCCAGCCTCAACGGAGACTAGCCATTGGCGCAGGACAGGATTATATTGCACGAGTGTATGCGCAACCACAGGTGCACTCTC
This sequence comes from Parnassius smintheus behrii, assembly GCA_036936625.1. NCBI lineage: Eukaryota > Metazoa > Arthropoda > Insecta > Lepidoptera > Papilionidae > Parnassius > Parnassius smintheus. The sequence goes on from JAUPFT010000011.1 coordinate 39,414,096, forward strand.
TATTCCCTCACTCTCAAAATCCGATGGGACGGTAAACCGACACGACCGGAGAGAGATCAGGCGCAGGACCAACAGCTTTACGTGCTTCCCGAGGCACGGGGGTGAGACACCGCGAACTTCCTGACTCCGGGCAGCTACTGAGAATTTCTTGACAAAAAAACATAATAATTGATTTTTGGCCCGACCCGGGATTCGAACCCAGGACCTCATGATCAGCAGTCGCACTACTACAACCACTAGACCAACGAGGCAGTCAAATGAGTGTAAGCTATTGCCGGACTTGGGTCTCACCCGTTGTATGCAGATAGGCACCACGATTGGTACTTACCATTAATTTTACTAATTGATAGGATTCATTTTCGGCCTAAGACTTGTCTAGGTAAGTAGCTTCTTACCTGCTTCTGCCGCCAAATAGCAGTATTTCCTTTTTTTACACTGATCTTTCCAGTCGTGTCGAATTACCTTTCCATCGGTCTATGGGAATGAAGTAAAAGAGTGTATTTGTTATTTGCGCGCGTTCGGTTAATCCTGCCCTGCGTAGATGGTTTTTCTCCATTGAGACTGGCCGCAATGACCGAAATTCGGTTTGTTGCGCATTTTTTTTAAATAGGACAGGTTGACAAACGAGCACACAGTCCACCTGATGGTAAGTGGTTGCTGTGGCCCATAGACATCTACATCTATCCTCGATTACGAATCAAAATGCAGATGCGTTGTCACCCGTGAGGACTTAGATTTAATGTTTCCTTTCCAGTTAAAAGGGTCTCCGGTTCTCTACACTCACCATACGAAACACAGCAACAATAAGTTACTATTTTGCGCTGGTATTCTGTGAGAGTGTGGTCCTTCCCCAGTCGAGCCGACCCATTCGTGCTACAACTATACTACTAAAATAACTGCAGCATGGCTCTACCATGTAAAAAAACTAAAATAATATAAAAATCTTTTACGGATTTTGTCGCATTTAATGATACTTATTTTTAATTTCCAACGTTTTGGGTGCTTTGCAGCACCCACAGTCACAGATAGTTTTCCCGTGACCGTGGGCTCCCGTCGGGCTTTAAAAATTATTTCAAATTAAACGGGATAAAGTTTGTAAAATAATATTATTCCATGTTGGAGGGCATTATTATAATTAGACATTTTATTATCCGGCATTAAAATGCACGTGTACGACACGCTACAGGCACCGGCTGGAGCGGGCCGTCGTCGCTGATGTCGTCGTCGGGCGAGCTGACGAGCGGCGTGTCGTCGACCGGGCCCTCCTCGCCCACCTCCGCGCACGCCGACGCGCGCAGCGGCGACAGGTACGCACGCACCACGACAACACGCACGAACGCACTGGTTCCACGTTTGGCTTGCCAACTTATACCAAGGGGATATTACTGTGTAATTAGTTAATTATAGATTAAAACTACTTTTACGGATTTAATGGCGTTTTTTTTTAATTTTAATTATTTTTATTTTTAATTCCCGACGTTTCGGGTGCTTTCTAGCACCCATGGTCACGGGGGACTGAGGTGACAAACAACAAACTTCAAACATATAGCTGATGTGAAACATCAACGTTTCGGGAAGTCTGCAGTTTGTGATCATATCCTAGACGGCCCCAACCATTACATCAGCTTTGATAGACCACAAATCCTCGCGAAAGAATACCGATTCCTACCAAGGATGATACGTGAGGCTATTGAAATTAAAAAACATCCTGATTTCAATAGAGAAGGAGGCTGGGTACTATCACCTGCTTGGGATCCTATAATCAATAAAATTAAAACTAAACCCAATCATAACACTGCAAGACTTCAGGACATAGTCGGTTAATTTTGCATAGATCGGACCATAAACAATAATTAAAAAACCTGAAGGTACTCCGGGCTTAACAATGACATCGGGACGTCAGTCACCTCTATCCCCCGTGACCGTGGGTGCTGGAAAGCACCCGAAACGTCGGGAATTAAAAATAAAAATAATTAAAATTAAAAATAAACGCGATTAAATCCGTAAAAGTAGTTTTAATCAATGTGTAGTGTTCGCGTAAATATAAGAAATCATTAGTTAATTAGTGTTACTACCAATCCCAATATTTTACTAGTGTAAGCATTCCTCAGTATACATTTAATAGCTTAAGAATGCTTTCTTTTAAAATGGGGTACCTGACAAGTTAAGACATTCCTCCAGTAAACAATTAAAGCAGAAAATAATCAATTACATCACACTTGTACTCCCCGAGTGCTAATCTAAGCGCTAATCGCCGAGTCCGAAGAGCTGTGAACTACTCGGACCACGTGTAACCAAAATGTACTCGTACATAATATTTATAAATGGAAAATTGTGAAAAAAGGGATAATTTGCTAGCCTGCTCTATCACAATCTCAATATCCCATAGTCACATTTTACGACATATTAGCCAAGTAATGTAGTTGCTTTTTTTATTATATTTTTTTTTATAACTTTTACTTAAACATGGAACCCATGTTTAGGTAAACGTATGTTTATTTAATATTAAAACATAAAAGAATGTGTTATCTATCTTAATTCCCTATCACGTAAAAAACAACATGATTACATTTGTGATTTTACCACTTTTTTATAATTTTTAAATTTAAATCGATATTTTTCACACTTTTCAATTATTGTATCTTTGCTAAATATACATATTTAAAATTTACTCTGCCATCTAAAAAACTTTTAAATATAAAACACTTCTTTTCATAATATTCACCGTTGTGAAAATGAGGCTGTATTATCATTGATCATTCATCGCTGTCATTTTATCATTTTAAAAATAACCGGTTATTAACCATCATAAGTTGCAGTCCCATTTGAATGCCTTTCATAATAGATATTTAATTATTTAACGCTAAGGAATGTAATTGAAAACATTTTCGTACACTATATATCATAACAGTATTTAAAATAATCATGCTACTTCAAATATTTTTTTAATTACCTATTTATGAGGTTTAGTGTCACTGAATTGCTAGGGTTTCACAAGCTTCTTGTTGATTAAGTTTTATTCTAAATGACATTAAAGTAATATGTGCTACGTACTAGAAGAGATGCCTAGACTTGGGTTTGCAACACGCGTTAGAGCCCATGGGCTCAAATTTACTCAGTCTCTGCCATAAAATGTTCTTCAGTGCCAACTTTCACGCGGCCCGCACTTCCGCACAGATTTTGTTCGCGGTCTCTGTTATACGTAGTGCATATCACTTCAATGGTAAATGTGTTTTTTTTGTGGTTTTGTGGTTCTATCACCGGTCTTGCACATTTTCATTTAACGTCACTTCAAACTGTGCATTCAAAATCTGTAAGAAAGTGAATTATCATGCTGTAACAATTCTTAAGTGTAACAAACGCCAAGTGAATATTCGTCACACTAAAGAGATAGAAAGCCGCGAAAATTCCGTGAAGTATGAAATAATGGTTCGAAGTGACGGTGAAAACGAAGGCAGTGGGTGTGTTAAATTGTTATGGATTCCAGTAGCAATTGGAGTAAAAATGTGCCGAGCAAACTCCCCCAGTGGGACGGTGAGGCGGCGACGTTGTGTGCGTTCGACGTCAGTCTGCACACATTCATGCCGCACACCAATGTAGCAGGTATACCACATTTTGCACACCATATACCGGATTGTAAGCATATCGCAAATTACTGTCTGCTATGAAAATGGGTTCTACTAAATTGCACCAGTTGGGGTAGATAGAAACAATTTGTCTGTGCAATTGATATTTCTTTGCACATTTTAATACGCTTCACTCTTTTTACTTAATTTACAACAACCTAGACTTTTTATATAATTGCCACTTATAGTATCTTTAATCCAAAATATAAACTGAAAATAAACGACAATCTAATCTAATAACTATAATTCATAATCAGATTGAATAAAACTAAATTTACGGATTTTATCGCGTTTATTTCACTACTTTTACTTATTTTTAATTCCCGACGTTTCGGGTGCTTTACAGCAACCATGGTCACGGGGGGGACTGAGATGTTTGACGTTCCAATGTCATAGTTAGTCCGGCTACATTCAGTTTTTGAATATTAATTTTTGGTCCGATTTACGCAAAAAAAAAAATTAATGACCAAAAAAAAATTAATATTCAAAAACTGAAGGTAGCCGGACTAACTATGACATTGGGACGTCAAACATCTCAGTCCCCCCCGTGACCATGGTTGCTGTAAAGCACCCGAAACGTCGGGAATTAAAAATAAGTAAAAGTAGTGAAATAAACGCGATAAAATCCGTAAATTTAGTTTTATTCAATGTGTAGTGTTCGCGTAAATTTAAGAAATCATCATAATCAGATATTAGAAATATATCAGATATTAGAAATATTTAATCTTAAAAAGTATTTGTCATAAAATTGTGATCTATTTTGCCAATTAGGAAAATAGTTAACAGGCCACAAATACAAGAGCGCTCTTTAGCCTTAGCCTTAGCGCCTTTCTTAACGACTGCTTTCCCATAAAATTAGTAAGACAGTAGGATTACAATGCAAAGTTTTTGGTGGTTCATTTAAAATTGCAACGCGTGTCAATGAAATAAAATAAAACTTGCACGTTTATTATATTTTTACAAATATGATAGTAAGAATTAGTCTGTATTGTACAAGACGGGTCGTACATTAATCCTATATCCATAAACACATAAACTATAAACAATATAATATCCATATTTATTAATATATGGGTATACCAATTTTTAGCTTTTATCGACAACTGTATCATGATCATCGGGTAACTATCTAACATCATTGTTGCCATCGACGGTGATCAAGTTCAACAAGACTTGCTCCGTCAAAAAAAAATAGTCGGAAATAAAATGTTTTATGAACAACCTTAGTATTTTCAAAAAACGACCTCGTTGCGTTGTCAATAAAATCTACAACACCCTACCACTAATTAAGTCTTGAAACGCGTGTACATTATTTGTTCTGTGGTCATTTTGACCTCTGACCCACATAATTTATTTATTCTTTGTTTATTATATGTATTATTTTTCGTTATTTCATATTGTCATCGCTTGCCCGATGATGCGATGCGTCCGACAAAAATGATCGTGCGACCGTGCGTTTAAACATACTCATATCTGTGGAATGTCCTATTGAATGTCGTGCGATTATGCGATGCGACTGAAGAAATCGCGAGTGCGGATTCATCGGACGATGAAATCGCATCGCATCATCGTGAGAGCGATGGCAATAGGACAACGCCATACGTTGCACAATATCGTCGCTTGTAAGTGGCACTCGGCAACAAAAAGCTTTGTCATGTTGTAAATAACATACGTAACACTTACTTCCATTCCTTTAAGGCAAACGTTTTGCATGATACTGTTTTTAGGAATGCATGCAAAATCATTTAATGCAGTCTTCAAAATTCATTGGAAAAAAAAGAACTTAGAGATTGTTATTAAAATAGCACGTTTATGGCTTATATAATGTTTTTCTGGACATAGTCATATAGTTAATGCGAATGAACACTATTTAATCCTCACCTTAATATTTTCACAATTAAAATTTTAAGTATATTAAGCTGTGCGATTGTCCAGGTTCCTGTATTAGCGGCGACGTGACTCCGGTGTCGGCGGCGTCCGAGCTGGAGTTCAACAGCAACGAGGCCACGGCCGGCTCCGGTACTGACCATGAGCTGCTGGTAAGTGGAATACTAACACCGGTGGAGCATTTCTCAACTCCGACTACAAAAGACCGTTTATATAGCGATATGGTGTCTCAACACGTTTAATAGCAACGAGTGCAAAAGTACAGCATTTGCAACGTTACTAGATTTTATAGCCCAGATTGACATGCCGTAAAGGAACTTGATTACTCATTTCATCATCATCATCATTATCATTACATCCTCTTTACAAGACCTAGCTTCAGGCCTCCTCGAAGAAAATGCCACAAGGCACGGCCCTGAGCCACCTGAATCTATCGACTTCCTGCATATCTTACCAGCTCGTCACTCGATCTAGCGGGGCAACGGCCTACACTTCGACTGCCGGTACGAGGCTGCGACTCGAGAACTTTTCTTCCCTATCGGTTGTCGGTTCTTCGAGCTATATGATCGACCGACAGATAATTACTGTTGGACTACGTCGGTTACTCTAGTTCTGCTGCGGATATCCCCGTTTTTAAGTTTATTATGCGGAGAAAGCCCGAGCGTTGCCGTTGCCGAGCCGTGAGCTTCCTCATACGGCCAGCAGTGAAGGACCACGTCTCAGATCCGTAAGTCATCACTGGCAACACGCACTGGTTGTACAATCAAGTTTTGAAGTTTTGAGGTGTGCCTGACGAGAAGATGTGTCGTAATCTCCCGAACACTTTCCGGCCGAGTTGAAACCGTCGATTGACTTCTCGGTCGAAGTTGGACTTACCCAGTCGGACTATTTGTCTCAGGTAAACGTAATTGTCAACAACTTCGAGCTTAATGCTCCCAACAACTACCAGCATAGGTGTGACATGGACATTACACATGATCTTTGTTTCGTTCACGTTCAACTTAAGACCTATCCTCTGAGATATCCCGATGAAGAGGTGGAAGAAATATACGAGGATATCTTTAGAGCCATGCATTGCTCCAAAAGCCACTATTGATAGAAGGCTTCAACGCAAAATTAGACACAAGAGAAAACTTTGAGCTGAAGACAGGAAATTCGGAATGGAGCAACGGAACGCTTAAGACCGAATACGACGCGAATGACCTTGCTCGTTTCGCAGCAAACCACGCGCTGGCAGTACGCTTTGTTTATATAGACATGTACGGGCTTTGATTATATTATATTTGACTGAGCTAACTCAGTATGCAGAGTAATAAACAACACAGAGAGCATTGCTTACTTCTTAAATATATTTTTCTTATTTATAATATTAGTTCCTATAGATTATAAATTCTGTACTTTATTCGTTATAAAATATTGTTCGAAAAGTTATTGAATTGATAACGATTTTTTTTTCTTAATTGGTGCATCGTACGTAAAGAACCTCATATAACTGAAAATGTTTGTTCTTGTGAGTCTTACAAGATGCCGTAACCCGTAATGCAAATTGCATAAATAATAAAGAAAAAAAACTAAAAAGTCGGTGATTGCCCCATTAGTGGGGATACTGTGTATGTAAATTCTCACTAGACTACTCCGACTGGTCAATCAATTCACATCCGAAGTATTTCACTTTTACCCCATGCTTTCGGATAATACATTGACTGACATTATTTGCGGTCTCTGTGCTTGCTCTACTCTGTACATTCTTTTCCGACTGGGTCTTGATATTTTACATTTTTAGTGTTTCTCACTTGAAACTAGAAAAGTATAAATGATCAGTTTGGCTAATGTAAATGAGTAAAAATGCAACCTATTAGGCAGCCTCAAACAAAAAATTACCTTACAAAAATATAAGTATTATTATTATTAACCTCAAAATACAACATTCGAGCAGCGTTCATGCGATAAACTCTCTTTGTTTTACCACTTAGGTAACATTTATTTCTTTTCCTACCCATATTTACATTTATAGACACTATAAAACAATAAATTAACGAGGAAAAAAACAATAAATTAAACAAAAAATGTTTGTATTGTGATTCCGAAGGTACCTGCTATCTTTATTTTCGATAAAAAATATTATTTATTAACATAATTCGTTTTAATTAAAAACACCTAATAATAATATCGTATATTGCCAGATAAAAGTTTGCCATAATAAATTACCAGGCGCTTCGACGTGTGACGTAAGGTAACAACAGTCGATGTGTCTGTAGCGAAAATCGTTAATTTATTGTTTTATAGTGTCTATAAATGTAAATATGGGTAGGAAAAGAAATAAATGTTACCTAAGTAGTAAAACAAAGAGAGTTTATCGCATGAACGCTGTTCGAATGTTGTATTTTGAGGTTAATAATAATAATACTTATATTTTTGTAAGGTAATTTTTTGTTTGAGGCTGCCTAATAGGTTGCATTTTTACTCATTTACATTAGCCAAACTGATCATTTATACTTTTCTAGTTTCAAGTGAGAAACACTAAAAATGTAAAATATCAAGACCCAGTCGGAAAAGAATGTACAGAGTAGTGCAAGCACAGAGACCGCAAATAATGTCAGTCAATGTATTATCCGAAAGCATGGGGTAAAAGTGAAATACTTCGGATGTGAAGTGATTGACCAGTCGGAGTAGTCTTGTGAGAATTTACATACACAGTACCTATCCCCACTATGGGGCAATCACCGACTCTTTAGTTTTTTTTCTTTATTATTTATGCAATTTGCATTACGGCATCTTGTAAGACTCACAAGAACAAACATTTTCAGTTATATGAGGTTCTTTACGTACGATGCACCAATTAAGAAAAAAAATCGTTATCAATTCAATAACTTTTCGAACAATATTTTATAACGAATAAAGTACAGAATTTATAATCTATAGGAACTAATATTATAAATAAGAAAAATTTATTTAAGAAGTAAGCAATGCTCTCTGTGTTGTTCATTACTCTGCATCTGAGCTAGCTCCGTCAAATATAATCAAAGCCCGTACGGCCTTGATTATAGGTATTATACATGTCCATATAAACAAAGCGTAGGTACTGGCGGCGCGTGGTTTGCTGCGAAACAAGCAAGGTCATTCGCGTCGTATTCGGCCTTAAGGCACACTCTCTCTTCAGATGCGGCCATACAGAAAGTGGACCTGGACGAGCCTCGACTTTTCGACCAAAAATTAATTTATCATTCAATGACATTAATTTTACCAATGTTATTGCGCTTCATTTTAATTTAATTTTAATTCACGTTTCACGCGCTATATTAAACCCTTATTAGGGCATTTTGAAATTTCAGAGGAAAATAATTTAAAAAAAAAATAGGTTTGGGATTGTATATCATTCTTACATATTTTAAGTTTTTTTAAGAAAACACATGTGGAAAATATTGCCTAATTTGAAAAGCAGTTTGACGCATAAGTGTTGTCAATGTATGAAAGTTATTTATATCAAAATTTCAATATTATGCTATTTAGAAAATTTTCTGTAATACAATCAGTAATGATTGCTATTATTTTAGACAACTTGCGTTTGTTTGGTATTGGTACCTGAAAAATAGTCTTGTGAATTCGTTGTCGACCCGGTCATTGCACGCTACTCTGCGTTCGAGTGAGTTCACACGGCGCGTTGCGTATTATTAATAATATTTTGTAATCGCAGTCGTAATATTTTGACGCTTTGCCGGTCACATTGCCGCTGCGTCATCGCAGCGTTGCTACAACGCAGTCGTAACGTTCCGTCGTCGCAGCGGCGACGCACGGTTACGGTGAGCATTTTGTAAATACATCGCAGTCTATTCGGAAACATGGATCGAAAAAGACGTCTGGTATTGCTCATATTACTACATCACCGCCGAAATCGACGCAAAATCACAAGACGGTATTGGATCTGTCCCTTGATTTCATTAAGAAATAGTGATGGGCAGTTTTTTTTTTTCGTTAGAATATCAGGAGTTGCTATTGTACGAAAATAAGTTTTATAATTTCTTTAGAATGAGTGTGTTCAGTTTCGAATATTTTATATCTTTTCATTTTCATTCACCTCGAATAGTAATCCATATAATTTTTTAATGGTATTCATTTTACTCTGTAAATTAAACTCAAATAAAAACATAATTAACTTGCGTACTATCAACGCACGAACAACTGAGCGCAGTTGCTCCCGCGTCGCAAGCAGTGCACCCCTTCCCCTTCGTCTCGGGGGCTTTCAGTCAGTTGTGTGTGCGTTGCGTCAACGCCGTGTGAACTGTGAACACTATGATTATTAGTATGTAAAACGACGCAGTAACAGCGCTACGTCAACGCAACGCTGACGCAACGCGCCGTGTGAACCGACCCTTCGTCGTTGTCGGAATGATCTAGTGGGGGTTGTTGCACATTATTTTATACAAAGAATATTTTTGTGCATGTACCGAAATGGTAACGGTCATGGTATGGAACTTTGAGCGGGTAGAAACCTTAATAGCGAATAGTTGTAATTATTTTATTTCTAATTTCAAGAATGAATTCTGTATTGTAAATAATTATTTGTGTATTTCTTGCTTTGAAATCATTTATATTTAATACTTTTATTTAACACATTTTTTTGCTTTATAGAGCGCAGAGGGTGAAGACGACGAAGATACATTATCCACAGACGCATGTTCTTCAATGAGAATAATAAAAAATGATCTAACTCCACATAGTTCTGGAACAGCCACGAAGTTGAACAGCTGCCAACCTTTGACCAGCAGTACCTCCACAGAACTATACGGACTAAATTTGCAGCAAACTAAAGAAAATCTTTACAAAGATATGCCCTCTAGTAGTAAAAATTATAACCATGAAACTGGTGTGAAAAATAAGTGTTTTAAAGGAGAACGTTCCCTCCAATGGAGCAATCTGGAAACGATGAATTTGCAGAGTAAAGAAAAAGATAAAAATATATTAAAAATAAACGACATTTTGAACAATGGAAGTAGAAGATATAGCGATAGTAGCGCACAGAAAAGTAATCGCAATTCACACGCGTTAGTTCCAGCCAGTAGGTTCACGACGACGTTAGTCGACGAGGGTCAGCTCCGAGCGAGCACATCAAGCGAGAGTAAGTCAAATAACAACTTGACTGACACCATTCGCGTCGCGCCCACTTTACCGATACTAACGAAGGCCCAAAAGTGTAATGTTAAGCCTGGCTTCATGGTCGACGAACTCTAACGGAATTTATACAATTTTATTTAGTTACAAATTACAAAATCAATATCTAAGACATACATAAAACTATCTCTGATTTGTTTACCTTATTAATGACATTCTAATAGTTTTCTTTCATCAGAATTTATTTAACGTATTGTAATCAAATTTCAGCGAATAATAACATGTATATGTGAATATAGGTATTATCATATTACTGTAAAAATCAAAGTGAAAAGGTACATTAACTGTGGTATAATATTTTCAGATTGTGAACATCGTGCTGATTCCACAGAGGCTTTTCTTGTGTAGAGCAATTGGCAAATTGTTTAGATGTTACAATTTATACACGAGTGAGAAAATTAATTAAAAAATGTTCTTTATCAATGGGAGTTTGCATTTCATTCAAATATAATCGACTATAGTCTTATTATTTGAACCTACTTTTTGATTTCTTATATTTACGCGAACACTACACATTGAAAGAATACTAGTTTTTACTGAATTTATCGCGTATATTTAACTTTTTTACCCGACGTTTCGAGAGCTTTACAGCACCCATGGTCACGGGAAGGACTGAGATGTTCAACGTCCAGCTGTCATAGTTAACCGCGGTTACCATAGATTAAAATTTAACTTTTGTTCCGATCTACACAGTATGAACTTATGGTATCATGGAGTCTTGCAGTTGTATGCTTGGGTTGGGATTTAATTTTATTTATTATAGGATCCCAAGCAGATGGTAACACCCAGCCATCTTCTCTATTGAAATTAGGATGTTTTTTGATTTCAATAGCCTCGCGAATCATCCTTGGAAGGAATCGGTGTTCTTTAGCGAGGATTTGTGGTCTATCAAATCTGATGTAGTGACGGGGGCGATCTTGTACATGTTCACAGACTGCAGACTTCCCGGAGCGTCGATTCTTCACATCAGCTATATGTTCTTTGACGCGGGTTTTAATTGATCTTTTAGTTTGTCCTATGTAGGAGAGACCACATTTACAATCAAGCTTGTACACTCCTGCATCTTGCAGAGGGACGTTACACTTGACTGATGGTAAAAACTGACCAATCTTCTTCGGCGGCTTGAAGTATGTTTTGATGGAAGCGCGCTTCAAGATGTAGCCAATCTTGTCAGTGACTCCTCTAACATATGGCAGTACAGCAGGTACACGCTCGACTGTGGCCGGCTTTACTCGTTCTCTGTGACGTAGGCGTGGGACCCGAAGCTTGTTGTCATGCAAAACTTGCTTGACATGTTGGAGCTCGGCAGCCAGGTGTTTACTGTCACAGATCCCTCGTGCTCTCTGAAACAAAGATTTACCCACGGTAGCTAACTGTGATAATACCTACGTGCGCCAAATCACCAAAGTTGTATGGGTTACCGAAAATACACAAGCCCAATGCTCCATTACGCCCCATAGTGAGCCAAATCGATTCACCAACTTACAGATTGGCTCAACACTTAGCGAAAATACTCTCACCGCTCACGGGACATACAAGAGCACACATAAAGGATTCCTACCATTTTGTCAGCGAGATTAAAGACCTACGTCTGGCAGACAATGAAACTATGGTCAGTTTTGATGTGCAGTCATTGTTTACATGCTTACCTGTTGAAGACTGCATCTCAATTGTAACTAGAAGGCTGGAAGAAAACAACATGCCCGTAAAATATGCAGTATTACTCAGACACTGCCTTACATCTGGCTACCTATTGTGGAAGGAGGAGTTCTACAAGCAAGTAGATGGTGTGGCGATGGGCTCACCTGTATCTCCCATTGTCGCCGACATATTCATGGAAGACTTTGAGGAGAAAGCCCTGCTTACTTCTCCCATAAATCCAAGATTCTACAAGCGGTACGTAGACGACACTTTCACAATTCTACCTTTAGATAAAGTAACTGCATTTTTAGACCATCTTAACTCTATAAATTCTAAAATTCAGTTCACAATGGAGTTAGAGGCAAACAATTCCTTAGCTTTTCTAGATGTGTTAGTAATTCGGAATCCTGATAACACCTTGAGCCATACTGTGTATAGAAAAAAGACCCATACAGATAGATATTTAAACCGTGATTCTCACCACCATCCTTCACAGTTAGCTACCGTGGGTAAATCTTTGTTTCAGAGAGCACGAGGGATCTGTGACAGTAAACACCTGGCTGCCGAGCTCCAACATGTCAAGCAAGTTTTGCATGACAACAAGCTTCGGGTCCCGCGCCTATGTCACAGAGAACGAGTGAAGCAGGCCACAGTCGAGCGTGTACCTGCTGTACTGCCATATGTTAGAGGAGTCACTGACAAGATTGGCTACATCTTGGAGCGCGCTTCCATCAAAACATACTTCAAGCCGCCGAAGAAGATTGGTCAGTTTTTACCATCAGTCAAGTATAACGTCCCTCTGCAAGATGCAGGAGTGTACAAGCTTGATTGTGAATGTGGTCTCTCCTACATAGGACAAACTAAAAGATCAATTAAAACCCGCGTCAAAGAACATATAGCTGATGTGAAGAATCGACGCTCCGGGAAGTCTGCAGTCTGTGAACATGTACAAGATCGCCCCCGTCACTACATCAGATTTGATAGACCACAAATCCTCGCTAAAGAACACCGATTCCTTCCAAAGATGATTCGCGAGGCTATTGAAATCAAAAAAACATCCTAATTTCAATAGAGAAGATGGCTGGGTGTTACCATCTGCTTGGGATCCTATAATAAATAAAATTAAATCCCAACCCAAGCATACAACTGCAAGACTCCATGATACCATAAGTTCATACTGTGTAGATCGGAACAAAAGTTAAAATTTTAATCTATGGTAACCGCGGTTAACTATGACAACTGGACGTTGAACATCTCAGTCCTTCCCGTGACCATGGGTGCTGTAAAGCTCTCGAAACGTCGGGTAAAAAAGTTAAATATACGCGATAAATTCCGTAAAAACTAGTATTATTTCAACCTACTTTTTGTTTTAAAAAAGGGTCTCCGGATCTCTACACTCACCACACGAAACACAGCAGCATTAAGCTGCTATTTTACGCTGGTATTCTGTGAGGGCCTGGTCCTTCCCCGATCGGTTCGACCCATTCGTGATACAACTATAATAGTATAAATTTTGTTGTTTAAATGTTCCCCTCGAATGATTTTCATTTCAATGTAGTTTTCAAAAACACATAAAATACGTCACTAAATTTTCGCCTTGCTGCAACCACACTAAAGCCAGCTCCTTAATTAATACAGAAAGTTACAGTTACTGACTTATAGTGATATGAGTAGAACGAGACTTAACGGCATCGGCATCCTAAAATTGAGTAGCGTTTGAGTATCTGGGTTCCAGTTCGCCTGCGTCATAAATTTGCGGAATAAGGAGATTAAGAGTAGGGGAGGAAGTCACTTATACTCACACGGATTAATAGTTGTACCCGGATGACCGAGCTTTGCACGGTTTTTTTTGAAATTACATTTGGATGCAAATTACATACTGATGAATAATATTTTTTGATCTTATTGACATAACAGAAAAAACTGAACTGGTTATTTGAATAAAAAATCATGAGTGCAATTAGTGTAATTAAAATTTTCATATTTCTAAAATATACTAAAAAAGGGCTCCAAATAATAGATTTTCTCACAAAAGAAGGGAACTTGAAAAAGAAATCGGACCGAAGACAGGACGCGAACCAAGGCATTACGACTTCGCGACCGCTCAGTGTCAAAATTTACCTTCTTATATTGTAATAAAATCGTTGGAGCCGTTTCCGAGATTCCGATTATATATATATATATATATATATATATATATATATATATATATATATATATATATATATATGTATATATATCGGGTACCGGTAATGAATGGATAACCTTGAAATGACTTATAGTACAACTTATGGCCGTTCTGAAAAAAATACGAAACATAATATATCACAAGTATAGTACGTTTGATATATATTTTTTAAAGAAAAGTCGACTTTTTTCTCTCTTACTTTACTGTGTTGAACACTATGACCAAAAATGAATTATTTCTATTGGTTTTTTGTTTTATTTTTCATTAATTTACAAAAAATGTTCAAATTGTTTGCCTCTCACTCTTATGCATGCCCTACATCTTCGGATAAATGATCTTCTGAGCAGTCTTGTGTACCGTCGCTCGCATATTTTTGATGCGGCTGCTCTGACACACACAGGCTTACAGTATACTTCCTCTTTCAGACAGCCCCAGTAAAAAAAATCCAATGGATCCGGTGAACGTGGAGGCCACAAAATTGGCCCTAGACGTCCGATCCATCTATTTGGTATCTGCAATTTAAATATTGTTACGCGCCTAAGTCGACGGCACTAGCGCCATCTAGTCTCGAACCGAAGAACTAAACTTCTTGAAGTTGAAACTCGAACTCTCGGTACCTTGCGCGTCTTTACTTGAATATTCTGGATATTTCGGTGCTAATTTATATTTAAAGGCGCTGCAAGATGCGATCGGGGAAGTATTGAATTTGGCGAGACAAGCGAAGCTTCGGAGCGAAATAAAGTGAATCAGTGTGATTAATTATTAGTGTTTTTTAACTTTAATTAGTGTAAAGTGAATTAAAGTGTTAATTTAGGTAATTCTATCGGCAATTTTTATTGTCACGAACCTCAAGATCGTAACAATATGCACGAACCGGAACAGCATAATGCGCAGGACAACCGTCATTTTGCAGCCAATACGATTCCCTCAGCTCCTCGGGAACCTCTTGTAATAAATTGGGGAGATCATTTTCATTTTGAAGAAACTCCAAATAACTTAGCCCCGTTAAGTTCCCCGGTAATTCAAATGGGCCAATTATCATACCATTTAATATTCCGGTTCAATAATTTATTTTAAATTGGTATTGCGACCTGTCTTCACGCATAAGATGGGGATTTTCTAGTTCCCAACGATGTAAATTGTGTAAATTTATGAATTATACAACTATAAAATCTACACGAAACCGACATTATTGTAAAATTATTGGTCATCCATACATTCATAATTTTTTTTCATACCCAAGAGGTTTGAACTTCGCTTAAATAATATTTTTGCATGTTTTTTTAAAAATAAATTGATTTGCGAATTTTTTAAATAAAAACTGCAAAAGCTATTTATACTATTTACTTCTTATCTATCAGCACAGTCAGTGTATAATAATAAAACAACAAAAAAACCAATAGAAATCATTCGTTTTTGGTCATTGTGTTCAAGACAGTAAAAAAATATATCAATATATTATACTACTTGTGATATTTATCGTATTTTTTCAGAACGGCCATAAGCTGTACTATAAGACATTTCAAGGTTATCCATTCATTACAGGACATCCTGTATATATATATATATATATATATATATATATATATATATATATATATATATATATATATATATATATATATATATATATATATATATATATATATAATATTCTATAGAAATAGTCACTGTCCGGTTCTCAACACTCACCATACGAAACAAAGCAGTGGGTTTTTCCGTTTATCCACCTTAGGGTGTATACTAGGAAACGCATGTTCGTTTATCCAGCACAGACGGAGTGGATAATCGAACTTCATATTATTTTTCTCACGATTTTCTCCCTCGGCTTTGTACAGTCATTTATAGAAAAATGATAAATACTGACCCAAGATACTTTAGTAGACATTACCTATAAAAATATATACTTACCTACTTCTTATTTGATAGGGCAACTCTGAAATAAAAGGAGTTACCTTACAGGATTACACTTACAGATTAATTGGTTTAATATATATATATATATATATATATATATATATATATATATATATATATATATATATATATATATATATATATATATATATACATATATATACAAAATACAAGAATTTATCGTTTAAGCGTATAGGATATTTACCAAACATCAAAAAACGATCACATCATAATTATATCACCATTAAAAGATGCCCTCATTCCGCGGCGGCTCTTTCCCTGGGAAAAAAAACTATGATTGCATTTATGATTTGGCGGGACTGGCTGTAGAGACAATCAAATCTGCGACAAATGGTCAAACTTAGTTGGTTTTTGAAGATGAAAATTTTGTTCATCATTATGAGCCTAAGCCGAAGCAATTTTTGATATATCATGCGGAACATAAAAGGCACAATACAACCCAAGAAGATTTTTTTAATAGAAATGTTTCCGTAACAGGATAACGCTACACGCTGATATAACTAAAAGGTTGGTATGACGCTGTAAGGGAAATTAGAGATAACTTTATTAAAAAGTAGAATACGCGCTCATCCATTCGGGGATAGGTAAGTACGTTTTATTTTATAGGATAGGGTGACAAACGAGCACACAGTCCACCTGATTAATTGATCAAATGAAATTATTGGTAAGTGGTTGCTGCGGCCCATAGACATCTACATCTATCTATCCTCTATTACAAATCAAAATGCAGATGCGTTGTCACCCGTGAGGACTAAGGCGCCCATTACATTATCCAATTTGCAGAGCGCTAGATTTAGTGCTACAGCGCGGTGTAAAAAGAGCTCACTCATTACACTAGACTAACTAGCGAAGCTAGTTAGTTAACCTTCCTTTCATTTCGGTAGTGATCGTCGTCCAAACCGCATCTTTCAAAAAGCGCTAAACGAATATGGTGGTCAAAACACCAGAAAGTTGGCATTGTTTTAGCTATGGTGTCAAGTTTCATGATAATTAATTTAAAAAAATGTTGGGTTAAAGAATATTTTATTGCTGAGACAAAAACTGTCAAATATGAACAGTGTGAATTCCTTGTAAACTTCGAGAACTTTGTTTCCATCATTTCATATGTCTTTTTTTTATAATCTTTGTTTTTTATCCCAAAGAAATAGCAAGTTTTTGTATAATTTATTATTTCATATTTAAGAGCCTTTTCCTTAGCCGATGGTTGCGTCACGTCATTTTGATCTTATACCAAAAATGGACGTATTTTCGAGCGCACGCCGGCTGACTAACTGACATAGCATAGCTAGTGTTAAGCACGCTAGAACGCTTTACACCAAGCAATTTAGTGCACTACCTAGTGTACGAGATGAGCTAGCGCGGCAGAGTCCATACGATCGCACTAGACTGGATCACTAGCTGTCTAACTGCCTTTACACAATACAAATTTAGCATGCTAACTCACCTAGCGCTCTGCAAATTGGATAATGTAAGTTAAAGTAAGTTAAGATGGAATGCCTAGTTTCCAGTAAAAAGGGTCTCCCGGTTCTCTACACTCACCATACGAAACAGCAGCATAAAGCTACTATTTTACGCTGGTATTCTGTGAGAGCGTGGTTCTTGCACGGTCGAGCCGACCCATTCATGCTAAAACTATACTACTAATATAACTGCAGCATGGCTCTACCACGTATAAAAGTGAAACGTTATATAAAAATTAGTATCTTCTACTTTTATTTCTTCTAGTACCTACTTAAAGTATTGTGAATCCCTTTTTTCTACGTTGCTCACCCTGTCTCACACAAACACATCCTCTTCTTTTACCCCCTGACTGTTGCCTCGTTTTCTAAAGCAATAATGATGACGGTCCCAAAAGCTGCTGTATTAACACATCGTCGGCCATCTCGAGTTAATATGAATAAATGAAGATTTTTAAATCTTAATATAAACTTGTTTTTAGTAATAATTATTTTTTATAGAATAAGATTGACAAATATGCACACAGTCCACCTGATGGTAATTGGGTGATCATTCATCATCTTCATCATGACATCTTTATCTATCCACAATTAAGAATCAAAATGCGGATGCGCTGCCCCTGAGTATTATTAAGGTTGGAGTGCTTCGTTTCCAGTAAGAAAGGTCGCCGGTTCTCTACACTCACCATACGAAACAGTTGCTATTTTACGCTGGTATACTGTGAGAGCGTGGCTCCTCTCCGGTTGAGCCGACCCATTCGTGCTACAATCATAATATAGCTGCAGCATAGCTCTACTACGTGACAAATACATTCTCCTAATTCATACATATAATAAATGTGTAGAAAAGTCGTGTCTGTAATTCTAATATTTCCTGGAAAAAACAAGTCCATGGGACTAAATAAAGAATACAGAAGCCAAATTATAGGTTTTTAGAATTAATGTCTGTCTATGTATTAAAGATCCACGCAAAAACTACTGAACAGATCTTCATGAAATTTTGTATGCAGGCAGTTGGTAACCCTATTAATTTAACGGAACTTAAAAAATTAGGGTTGAATATTTTCCTATATTTAGAAGTTGATTTTCTATTATGTTAGTTATGATTCTGTTAGTTATAAGTGGGATAACGTAGTGTTTTTTAAACGAATACAATATTTACACTTAAAGCTTAAAATTTGTTTTAACTGTTATGTAATAATTGAAACTACGCCAACGATCTACATTGTACGTTTCCGAAACATCGCTATTTGTCGTAAAAAGTAGTATATTTATCTTTCAGTTATCAGTTATTTACTAAAACATTAAATAACATAAATAACTTACATTTATATGTTTAAATAATATATATTAAATATATTTATAATAATATTTATTAAATGATTTGAAACTTCTGAGATTTATTTTAAGTTTTTCAATCTTTCATTTTAATAGTAATAATTGAAATAGATCACAGTAAAATCTATGAAAATTCAGATGGTTTTTAGTTTAACCTTTTGACCGCCAAAGTCGCCTATACTTGACCAGCACCTGCGGGCCCTGAGCGCCAACGACGTCTGTAGTTGACAAAAAACCCGGCCCACAAAAATATGAAATATAGATATTGGAAAATTATTACTGATATTTTAATTCTACACTCCTCAAAAAAGAATAACACAGCAACATGTGAGTATAAAAAACAAGTCTCCTAGAGCCACAAGTACTAAGGAACATTGAACTAAAAAAATGGATTTTTATCTAAGCAAATACCATGTCCAGCCTCAGACGAATTTTTATTTCGTCTGAGCTGTGTCCAGCTCCAGCACGCCAAAGTCGTCTATGTTTGACCGCTAGTGTTGTAATGCCTTAGGCATAGATTTATTGAAAACTATTCAAAATTAAACGCAAACGTGTTATTTTTTAAATTATTATTGATATTTGAATAAAACAAAAGGTAAGAAACCATAAAACTATCATCAGCTACATAAATAAAAGAAAATTTCATCAAATCAACTTCGCATAATAAATCTAATATCTCAACTCTGGCGCATCCTTAGCGCGTCATCGATTATCAGTGCATTGGGCGCCGTGGTCAAGAATAGATGACACCTTGAAGACCTTGATGACGTCATAAACGAATAGCAGAAAAAGTAGTGCAGTGCAACATGAACGATTCCTCACAACTCATTCGCATTTTGGAAAGCGTCGATGATGATGAATTTTTTTATTTTAATAATATAAAATTACACATAATAAATGTTTATTTTTTTCTTAAGGTATGAAGAGCAAGTTTTCATTTTGTGATGTGCGATTTTCTTTCTCAATCTCAAAATCATCTGGTAGCATCAACATCATATCAAACTCCCATTGTCATAAGAGTGTAAGACTTTTCTTGTGCTTCACTTGGCCTACACCTCCTCCGACACATAAAATATTTTGAGTCGATCTCTGTATGTAAGAACTATAGACCAATAGCCCTATTGCCCACATTTTCAAAGATTTACGAAAAAGTAATGTGTAATAGACTCTACTCATTCCTTGAAAAGTATGAAATACTAGATGATAGCCAAAATGGATTCATAAAATCAAGAACAACTACTCTAGCTGTATATAAGTTCGTACAAATGACCCTACAAATTTTAAATGATAAAAAACATACTTTTGGTATTGTACTTGATATGACGAAAGCATACGACAGGGTGCCCTATGATAAACTACTTTTAAAACTTAATGAATTCGGGTATCCGCGGGCCAGTACATAACTGGTTCAAATCCTGTTTAAATAATCGGAGGCAAACAAATTGCAAATGAAATAATAAAAATTCGTTCTGAAGAGAAACACCTAACTACTAGTTAGATGCCACAGGGCAGCGTTTTAGGTTGTGTGCTGTTTCTTATTTATGTAAATGACCTGCCAAAGTGCTTATGATACAAGTAATTCATATTGCCATACCTACTCTACTGCTAGTGCTCCGGCTACTGTATATTTGTTGTTCCATTTGTACTTGTCTATAGCTAATCCAGGGAATAGCGTATTTGGTTGTGCCTTGTTGTATTTTCCCATTAGCAAGTTTGATCCGTGAGATATGCACCATTATGTTTAATATTGCGTCTTCTAGACTCCCGTCCTTGTTTAATAACGGTATTATTCCCACTCCTATGCTTCCCATGAAATCTTTTTGAGCGTTTGTGTACAGTCTTCCTACTGTTAGATTGTCCACTGTCGCTTCTTCATATTTCTTTGTATTTGTTTTTACACATGATACGCTTCTCACACCTGCGTTTCCCGTGTGTAATAGAATCGATATTGGCTCGTTTCTAATTATATAATCTGCGTTTTCGAATCCGTCGTTGTCTATGTGAAATGTCCCGTTTTGGGATTTGTATGTTTTTTTTCAAATATGGGTCCTGGTAATATCGTATGGTAATATCGTAGATATCGTAGATATTAACGGTGGTAGTAAAAAGTGTTTGTTTACAGAGTTTAAATTGAATTTGTATGTTATTTTGTTGTCTATCAATTTTGCTTGAGCCGTACTGTGATCGGGGTCTTGATCTGCTCCCGCTCCGTAGCCTTCCAAAGTTTTTCCATATAGTGTTTCAGCTGCAATGTTTGTGCCCATCTCCACTGGTGTCTGGTGGTGGTCTCATTCCATATTTGCCCATATTCCTATTGTTGTTTGTGAATTTGCGTTTGCATAGTTTACTGATGATGTCGAAGTTAGAAACGGAGTTCTGTTTCCCAGGTTTGTGATTTTTATTCCCACCTGAGTAACCTTTGACGTATGAAACACTTGTGTCATGTCGTCGTATTCTTTTTCTGTTATATAAACTTATAATTTTTGCCACGGTAGACTGTATATACGTGTTGTATACTAGTTCAGTTGCTTTTGTCGATGGTATAGCGAATGTAAATTTCATTTTGAATTGAAATTTATGTACATTATTGTGGGTTTGTACTCCGTTTCTAATCACTGAACTCACGTTTGCTTGCACTTCCATGTTTCCGCTTTCTGCTTCTGATGCTCCTGCCACTAGTGGATATATTATTCCTGTATATTTTTCCAATATGTGTTTTGCTTCGATTCCGCCGTATGCTAACCACTGCGCTACCTTGTCGAATGTTGTCTCCGGCGCAAATGTGACTACTTCTTCTACAAACTAAAGGTCTGCTTCTTGAATTTCTTGTTCAAATTTTTCTTTTTTTTTTTTGTAATATTCGGTAATTTTGTGGTATTTTTCGTCGCGTTTTTTTGCTGCTGCGTCCAATGCGTTTAACGGTACTCCTCAATTTAATGGATTTCCGAGTCCTAGGTACTTGTATCCGGGAAATACTATTCCACTTCCACTTGGACCCTGTTGATCTGGCGGCTGCTGCGACATGAATGAGCTTTTGTATTAATTTTTCGCTTTTATATTTAATGTATGGCGTGAAATCTCTTCACCACCCTCTTGGGTTGAATGTTCGGTTCTGTTGTGTTGTTTGGTACTATGAATCATCACATGTACACATGTAAATTTATAATTATAATCCAACTGACTCCATTTTTAGTAATCTGCAGCACGAATATATGGTCGCCGAGAGGGCTGGTAGAGGGTACGAACCTCCCTCTAAAAGGGGGAAGTGCCGGAACCCCCCCCCCCCTTTTATAAAATTGAGATTATTTCTGCTGTGTCCTGTCTTAACCTCAAGTTATATAGTGTCGGTTCTGGCACTTCGGTTTGGTGTGGTCACAGTTCTAACTTAACTTCCACCGCAACCTAACCTAACCTGGCGCTTGCCGCCAGGTTAGGTTAGGTTGCGCCTAACGGACCTATGTTGTGTTCTATTCTTTATGATTTTTAAATTAATGGACATGAACCTAACTTAATATGGCATCATAACACTTTATTATAGTAAGCCTACATTTTATGGCAATCACAGTGGTTTATTTAGGCAGAAATAGCGCATTAATTTGCTCGCTAAGATTTGGTTATCATTTACTACATTTGGTGTTCGAATACCATTTTGAAGTGCAGTTGTGACTAAAATAGCTAGTACTGTTGTAACTTTAGGCTTTATTTTTCTGGTGTCAAGTATATATTTTTGGTAAAAGAACTAAGGGTATCAAAGCATTTTATGGTGGTCATTATATTTAACCCCTTAAAAGAGAAACTTTTTAGTAACTACACTTATTGGATGTATATCGGCATAGCAATCATTTCAATAACTTTCTTTGGTATTAAGTTATCTGATGTAAGTTTTTATCTCTATTTAACGGAATACTAAAAATATAAGCAACTTTTTTATAGTGCGAGTCAATATTCAATAGGCCAATAATATAAAATAAATATCGCAAATAAACACTGCCGTACATTGATAGAAGACAACGAAATTTGACATTATTTGGTCAAAATTAAATAACTTTAACTTATGAATAAATTTTAAGAGTAAAAAGTAAATTATGTAACTTTGAATCAAAGATAATTTACCCTTATTAAAGATACCTCGAAAGTCATGACTGATATAAAAAGTGACAGGGGTTGCTAGACGTATGATATTAATGCAATTCTAAAAAAAATCTACGGCTAAATCATCTCTAAGAATTTAAAAGATATCACTTGACTAACAAACGTGACAACGAGGCGTCTCTACAAGGGATCCAACTTTGTTGATTTTGGTATGGAGCAGTATTAATGATGTCCCTCAACGGAAGCCCACGCGAGCGAAGCCGCGGGTAAAAAGCTAGAAAATTAATATTTGATTGCCTCATTAATTTAGTGGTCATAAGTCGCAAGCATCGATGAGTTTCCGTCAATGTGACAATGAATGTAGTGTTTTGTTATTTAAAGGTCAATTATGACTGCTTCGTGCTTCTAGTAATCGAAACGTGGCTAATGATTGTGAGATCCCGGATTTAAATTCCGGCTCGGGACAAAATTAGTTATTGAGTTTTTCTTTCTACAAATTCAGAGGAGTCAGGAATTTGGTTGGAAGTGCCTCGGAAAGCACGTTAACCTCTTGGGATTTACGTCCAGTTAAACTATGAGAGTGAGGAAACAGAGAGTACACCTGTGTTTGCGCACACACTCGTGCAATATAATTCTGTCCTGCGAAGATGGACTTATCTCCATTAACACCTACTGCCTAAATACGGTCTGGAATACATTAAAAATTAAAGTCACAGCGTCCCACCGCTAGGCACAGTACAGTTGTATTGCAAAGGGTTGCAATGCGTGTTGGTGAACTTCACATGTCTTCGAAATATTTTTTATTCCTCAGAGATGCAGGTTTCTTCACGATTTCTTCCTTCACCGCCGAGCACCTGGTAAATCAGCACTTAAAAGTGCAATTAACAATTTCATTGGTGCCGGCGGGGATCGAACCCAGGTTACTCGCATTCTGTTATATTTACAGCGAGCGTTAACCAATCACGACTAGATGGAATACATAGCTTAACTTGATGTTACAAAGGTTTACTTTTTTAACCCTTTGACTAATAAAGTAGTGCTGTATTGGTTTGTGTTTTTATTTTATCCTTAGTTTTTTTTTTTTAAATTAAAGCAACTAGTGAACTTACAGTCCACTCGATGGTAAGTGGCTACTGCAGTCCACCCGATGGTAAGTGGATGCTGTGGCGCATAGACACGTCTTTACGTGGTAGAGCCACGCTGCAACTGTATTATAGTTGTAACACGACTGGGACGGCTCGACCGGGGAGGACCACGCTCTCACAGAATACCAACGCAAAATAGCAGGTCAATGCTGCTGTGTTTCGTATGGTGAGTGTAGAGAACCGGAGACCTTTTTTACTGGAAACGAAGCATGTCAACTCTGTCCTCACGAGTGACAACGCATTTGCTTTTGACTCTTAATCAAAATGCAAATGCGTTCATGTATATACGTAGATGTCTATGGGCCATAGCATCCACTTACCATCAGGTGCAGTGTTCGTTTGTCACCCTATTCTATAAAAAAGACATCCACATTTATCCTCAATCAAGAATCAAAATGCAGATGCGTTGTCACACCCAAGAATCAAGGTGAAATGCCTAGTTACCATTAAAAAGGGTCTCTGGTTCCAGTGGCAAAGCTACGGCTCCAAACTAGGGCAAGCCCAAGATATTGTTTTGCTGTTTTTAGCAGTTTTATAAAAATACACCAATCTTGATCTGTCTCCACTCTTCAGTTTCATATACAGTGCTACCGAGGACGTGTTTAACAAATCGCACAAGGAATACTACTGCTAGATAGATTGTATTACAATATCAGCAATTGCACACCTTTGGTGGCTTTGAAAAAGCCGTTTGATATGCTTGAGCGAAAGAAAAATATATTTACATACAATACTATACATGAACAAAGTACAATGTACAATATATATACATATACATATATATATATATATATATATATATATATATATATATATATATATATATATATATATATATATATATATATATATATATGTATATGTATATATATATATATATATATATATATATATATATATATATATATATATACAGGCTGGTCCAAAAGGTGACGTCCAAAAATTTTTTTTGGAATGCTGACCTTTCGGCTACATGAAAATACCCCATGTATGTTCCGCGATTTTTCTTAGTTTACGAGATATGATCTTTTTTGTATTATTTTGAAAAATGTCGACTTAGCGATTCAAAATTTTTTTTTCTTGAAAATTCTGCTCTCTTTTCTACTTTTTTTTATTCTTAGCGTAGTCTTCATGAGTTGGACTCTTTGACATAAAAAAATAAGCTGCCTACCATTAATACAAATTGCAAAAAATTTAATCGAAAACAAATTGTGCAGATATGATTGAATCAAAGTTTAATTTTGAAATTTAAACTAAAAATTAAATAATGAGTTCCATGACTTTAAAGTAATTTTAAAAACTTCGCAAGACCCTAAGCTTTAGTTATAATACAAAAAAAGTGGAGGTCAATGGGCCTTTTTCAGCCCTAGTCGGCCTTTAATTGCACAGAGCCAAAAGTTCAAAAATAATCGTTTTATTATGCACCTATTGTTTATTACTAAGGATAATTAGATTTTCATGGTATTTCATAATCTTTCATAATAAATAAAACAATTTGGTTTTTTAATACTTATTTTATTTTACAACCAATTCTCAAAGTACCCCCCCCCCCCCCCTCGACTTCAATACACAGTCTACAACGCCTTAGAAAATTTTGTTTCAGTCTTCTAAAAGCATTTGAATTTTGTCTGATTTTTGTTTCCGCCTCCACTAATTTATCTCGCAGTTCTGATTCGGCGTTTGTTTCGCTTGCGTACACCATCTCTTTGTAATATCCCCAGAGAAAGAAATCTATGGGGTTCAAATCTGGTGAACGTGCAGGCCAATGAATCGGTCCGCCACGACCAATCCATCTGTTGGGGAATCTTTGATTAAGGTGCTCCCGTACCTCTCTTGCATAGTGGCAAGGAGCACCATCATTTTGGTAAATCATATCCCTTCTTGTCAATAAGTTTACATCGCCTAATAAGCCGCTTAAATTGTTTTGTAAAAAGTCTAAATATTGGGCTCCGTTTAACCTAGCAGGCAATTCAAAAGGTCCTATAAGTTCCCCGTTCAAAATTCCTGACCACAAGTTTACACTATAATGTGTTTGAAAATTTGCAGGCCTTGCCTTGTGTGGGTTTTCAACAGCCCAACTATGGTAATTGTGGATATTGAAGACTCCTGTTCTTTCAAATCTAGACTCGTCTGTCCACAGAATTTTATCAAAAAAACCTGGATCCTCCGCAGTTCTTTCCAGCATTGTTCGACAAAAAGTCACCCGTCTTGAATAATCTGCAGGATGCAATTTTTGGACGCGTTGAATATGATAAGCGTGGTATCCCTCTGAAAAAAAAAACGAAATTGTACTTCCAGATGATTTTCCAAATGTGTTTTTGCCCGACATAAGTAATTAAAATTAATTGATCGCTCGTCGCTATTCAAAGGTGCGCTTTAATACGGTGTCAAAGTAAAAGTTTTAAAGACAAAATGAACTTACCTGACTTACATAAGTATCCTTATAACTGAGGTTCGTGGTACACCAGTCGTTCTCGTAATAGCTCTGGTGCTAGTAAAAGGATATCTTTGCACTTGTTCCACGACTTCATCTCTGACATCTGGATCCACTCTGGGTACTCCTTCGTGGGAACTGCGTCCCGGAATTCGTCCGTCCATAAATGTATTATGTGTATTTATGAACACTCTGTGATCGGGATAAAGTTCCCGTTCTTCTCCTCGCCGTTCTAGGTTCTCTCGGTAAAGCCTTGCCGCTAAATGGCCATTGCCTTGGGCAACGCCGTAAAAATAATGCATTTCTGCATATTCCTTCAAAGAATAACTCATTTTGCAACACAAAAATCCAAATCACAAGGTAATCAATCAAAGTCCGAAACACAAGCACAGTCATATCAGTTATAAGGCGAAACAGAATCCAGTTAGCAAGCAGTCGTGGTAAATTAGGAAGTATCGAAAACGAAAACAGGAGTAGTAGTTACGCGAGCGATAGCTGTGAACAACTGAGGCACTCTATGACTGAGGCTACGCCTGTCGCCTTATGCGCGCGAGCTATGGCCAGAGCGAGAGAGCGCGCTACACACGACACAGTATTTCTCACTCCTGCTTCCTTTGTTCGACACGTGGTATTTTTTGTGATCTGCAACTGTCTACCTGCCTATTACTATTATTATTCATTATCTCATTAACATTGAGGGGAAATTCGTTGTTTTTTGTGACCCATCTGTGCTACTTACTGAACTATCCTTAACCCGAAGATTTACATTTTATTTTATTTCATTTGATTAGATTCTATGGCGAACCTAATTATTTTTAGAAATAAGGTGTTTAAATAATAATGTTGAAAATTTTCGCCTCTGTGCAATTAGAGGCTGATTACGGCTAAACAAGGCCCATTGCCCACCACTTTTTTTTAGATTATAATTAAAGCTTAGGGTCTTGCGAAGTTTTTAAAATTATTTTAAAGTCATGGAACTCATTATTTAATTTTTAGTTTAAACTTCAAATTTAAACTTTGATTCAATCATATCTGCATAATTTGTTTTCGATTAAAATTTTTGCAATTTGTATTAATGGTAGGCAGCTTATTTTTTTATGTCATAGAATCCAACTCATGAAGACTACGCTAAGAATAAAAAAAGTAGAAAAGAGCGCAGAATTTTCAAGAAAAAAATTTTTGAATCGCTAAGTCGACATTTTTCAAAATAATACAAAAAAAATCATATCTCGTAAACTAAGAAAAATCGCGGAACATACATGGGGTATTTTCATGTAGCCCGAAAGGTCAGCATTCCAAAAAAAATTTTTGGACGTCACCTTTTGGACCACCCAGTATATATATATATATATATATATATATATATATATATATATATATATATATATATATATATATATATATATATATATATATATATATATATATATATATATAATATATATATATATATTCTATAGAAATAGTCACTGTCCGGTTCTCTACACTCACCGTACGAAACACAGCAGTGGGTTGTTCCGTTTATCCACCTTAGGGTGTATAACGCAACTCGGAAACGCATGTTCGTTTATCCAGTCCAGACGGAGTGAATAATCGAACTTCATATTATTTTTCTCCCGATTTTCTCCCTCGGCTTTGTACAGTCATTTATAGAAACATGATATATACTGACCCAAGATACTTTAGTAGACATTACCTATAAAAATATATACTTACCTACTTCTTATTTGATAGGGCAACTCTGAAATAAAAGGAGTACCTTACAGGATTACACTTACAGATTAATTAGAACAAATTGGAATCTTGGCATAAAATAATTGAAAATGATGTTAAAGACAAATTACTGCAAAGAAAAGTCCAGTTCTTCGCTAACACATCTGTTGCAGCAAATAAATTTATAAAACGTTTGCAAATGTACATTAAAAAAAAAAACCGGCCAAGAGCATGTCGGGCCACGCTCAGTGTAGGGTTCCGTAGTTTCCCGTCCGTCACAATAAGTGTTTCCACTTATGAGTTTAAAGGTGGGTATCCATTATGTTCGCGCTCCAGCTAGCTCCGCGCTCCTGCAACTGCTCCCGGTAGTGGGTACTGTTGTTTCCATCCAAGTTCAAAACGATTTTCCTAGAAAGTCCTTATAAAGTTCTACTTTTCAGATTTTTTTCATATTTTCTAAACTTATGGTTCAAAAGTTAGAGGGGGGGGGGGACACATTGTTTTTTACTTTTGGAGCGATTATTTCCGAAATTATTGACATGATCAAAAAATGATTTTAGTATACCCCTATTCATTTTTAAATACCTTTCTAACAATATATCACACGTTAGGGTTGAAATTAAAAAAAAAATCACTTCCCACTTTACATATAGGGGGGCTACCCTAATAAAACATTTTTTTCCAATTTTTATTTTACCACTTTGTCGGCGTGATTGATAAACATATTGGTACCAAATTTCAGCTTTCTAGTGCTAACGGTCACAGAGATTAAGCGAGGCCGGACAGATGGACAGACAGACATGGCGAAACTATAAGGGTTCCTAGTTAACTACCTTTTGATATTAGGTAGGTAGGTTGATATTAGAGTTCCTAATGACGAATTTATCGAAGATATCAAATTAAGTCTACTCAATAACGATATTAGTGTTAATAGTTTCCTGGACACTTTGCAGAATTTATAAATTACGTAATAATATTATTTAAAAGGAAGTTTAATTTAATTCGAATGTAATCCATTAATTCATGGACTTTAATAGACTGTAACGGTAACGGTTACGGCAATACGTAATATGTTTTTTGACTAAGTTTGTAGTTATTAAAAATCTATACATACAAGAAACCAGTAGAAAAATTATGTGTTCACTATTCACGCAAAAACTAGCGAAAGAATTTCTATGAAATTTTTGTAAGGACTCATATGAACAATCGCTAGCCGTCCGGCTGACCGCATGATCCTTAAGCGCCAACTAGATTTCGCGACCGCAATCTGCGGTTGAAGAACCATTGCGAGGTGGAAGTAGTTGCAGCTATTTACTGCATTTGCACACGTTACTTAAAGAAGAAAAAAAATAAAGAAAGCAGTATTGAGTGTCCTTATTTGCAAACACGAGATGAAAGAAAGGAGTTTGAAATAATTTTCGAAGAAAATTTTATAGGAATAACTAGCAATTTGGTGTTCCAAATTGCTGGCAGACTTAATTTCGATGACAAATGGTGGTGCGCAATGCGCATGAGCTTTATATGTATAACATATAGCCATCTTTTAATACATAGCGAAAAAGGGTTATGTTTTTCATGATGATGATGATTAATGAATTGGTGAAAAGGTTGAAAAATAACAAGTTAAGTACTTGTTATTTTTCAACCTTTTAGTATTTATCTAAATGGATGGAATGAATGATGAAATGAAAAAATATTAAGAAATATGTATGCAGTCTTTATTAATATTTATTGCAAACCCTATGAAATATAAGATTACAAAGAGCGGACTATATGCTAATTGGCATTTTCTACCAGTTAACCCTGAGTGTGATGGTATTAATTAGATTTAGGTGATGCAATGCCCAATATCATAATAAATTCATACCTTAACTTCTAAATATGATTGTTACACACACACATTTTTCAAGAAGCACTCTGCTAAATAATATAATTTAAAAAATCTTCTATTGACGTTACAATTTTTTTATAGAATAATGGTAAACTAGCATATAGTACGCCTGACGGTAAGTGGATGCTAGGGCCCATAGGCATCTACATCTATCCATGTTAAAGAATCAAAATTCAAATGCATTGTAACCCCTGAGGACTAAATTTGGATTTTTTAAGTAAAAAGATAAGAGAAGAGAGAAGAAGAAAGATTAGAATACCTATAATATGTATACCTATTTGTGCTACAACTATAGGTAATATAGCTGCAAAATGGCTCTACCATATTATATAAACAAAGACATACTTGTAAAAAAGTTGTTGCTCTACTAAATTATGGAAATTTCATATTAAGGTGACTACTTTATAATGTTAAAATTGTTTAAAATACAAAAAGTAAGGTAATATAGGTGCAAAATGGTTCTACCATATATAAAACTTACAAAGACATACTTGTAAAAAAGTTGTTGCTCTACAAAATTATGGAAATTTCATATTAAGGTGACTACTTTATAATGTTAAAATTGTTTCAAAATACAAAAAGTAAAGAACATCCTCCTCTTTTGAACTCCATTAAAAATAGCCTAGAATACTTATACTTTCCCTTTAAAATTTAACAAAGTAATTAAAGCTCACAATGCAAAATATGCTAAGCTTAAGCTTAAAATGGTAATGACCAGATGCATATCACATAATAATATATTGAACTTTTAATATTAAGCTTTTCAAATGGCCACACTTCATTCTGTTTTCAATGATGGGACTTTAGGTGCCATATTGACCATTGACAGTAATGTGTTGAAAATTCCTCTGTGTTGAACGCCAGGCCATAAGAGTATCACAATTGAGAAGATATATAACAAGAATATATTGTTAAAAGACGATGCCATCCAAGCCAGTGCGCAGGACATGGTGATAGACATAATGTAGTACTGCAAATAAAAAAAATAACAATAAATATGTAGGTTCTATTGCAAGCATTAAAAAATATTTCCATGTAATTAAAATATTCAGTATTTAAATATATTTTTGTTTTTGCTAAAGACATTTTTGACATAGACTTTCTTGATGTGTAGAGGAGTACTGAGGCCCGATTGGAGATCTCAGTACCAGATGTTCTGTACATTTGCTGATGCTTTCTGTCGCTACTTGTGTTATGTTAAAGTAAGGCAGATATCACCTTGTAGTGGCACTGTAAGAATATTGACTGCCTCATATTGTCCTAGGAGTGATATAAAAGGTGACAGGGAAACAAATAGGAAATGGGCAGCAGCGAATTCCTAATAACAATTAAAGCAGTTGCCAACCCGCCTGCCAAGCATGGCAACGAAGGCAAATATCTATTTATAATATGGCAAATATAATTTTATAATTTATCCATGTTATATATATATATATATATATATATATATATATATATATATATATATATGAATATATATATATATATATATATATATATATATGTATATATATATATATATATATATACCTGTCTAAAAAACAAATTTTAAAATATCAGCAGCAGTGGGTTGAGGTGCAGCAATGGACATTATTCCCCATTACAGGTGTTGCCATCCCCTGCCTATGCCTTCACTACATACCCGTTTACACTACAGGACACAGAGAAATGCTTACCAGAGAGTAATAAATAAAAAATGCTTTGTCTTTAGAAAAAGGGTTTCCACCACCCCCATGACTCACACTACCCCTTCCTCCCTCAAAATGGATTGTAGATTTTGGAAGTTGCTTCTAAAGATGTTTTAGTTATATCAATTTATTTTAAAAATTCTTACCATGCAAGGGCTGTTTTCTCGTAAAGAATAGAATGTGCGAATGCTGCGTAAAATTTTGTTGTATTGAGTAACCAAACTTCTACAAATTTCCTCAAACATTTTTTCATTCTGTCCTGTCCAGGAACCAGGGCTATAAATTATATTGCATATAAAAGGCACGAGGAAATCAATGAAATTGACAACTAGGCCAACAATTGCAATTGTCGCAAGAAAATTCAGATCTAAAAGCCAAATGAATAAATATGCCAGGGTTATAGAAGCAACAATAGCACATGGATGCCAACGCTGTTCCCATAAAAATACCGCCTTTAGTGGCAAAAGCGCCATGCGCCATCCTTCTAATAATCTTTTCAAGGTTTTTACTTGTTGTTCCTGTAAAGGAAAAGGAAAGGAAATTGTGAAAAAGATGATTTTTTTATAAATCATAATACAAATCAAAATTAGAATTAGAGTTAGAAAAGGTAGATTTGGAAGATTTTTTAACAGTTATATCACTGTTCCTCTAAATCTTAATTTACCTTCAGAGTTAATAAATTAGATTACTGGATTATTAACAAGTCATGGAAACCCCCACCGATTCAATTGAAACTATTAGTATGAGCTGAAAATCAGAACTAGCATATCTATTTATCTATGATCAGAACTATAGCTTTTTGCTGCAACTTGAGCTGAGCTAGCTACCTTTTCAGTCCTAGTAACCTGTTTTTATTTTACTTTGTCTGGTCTTTCTATTATTTATGAAGGTAGCTTGCAGAAACTTGTACATTCTGCATTATACAGAACTTGGCTTCTGCATTCTATTACAAATAAATAAATATTTATCGTCCCTTCCGTTGACAAACTAATTACCTAACTTGTTTTTTGTAAAGCATAATATTACAGAACGGAATACCTGGTCTTGTGACATGACTTCAAAAATTAGAAATATGTTGCTGCCAGAAAGTTGGTTCAGGATTACTCTTCACAGGCCTCAGTTATCTGTGCTGAAATCTAAAAAACCTTTAAATTATGGAAAATGGAATTACTCGACACGTAGTACTAATTTAATTAAGATACAGGTACGTTTAAACGAATCCATTAAACAACAAACTACAAAAGTGACAGTGAGTGATGTATAGTTGCTTATGCCTAATGAACTTAGTCATAGACATAGATAGAATATTCTGGCGTATCTGTGAACTTAGTTTAGATATCGCTAAAACCTGGTATTTCAATTTTAAAAATTGGTACACTCATACAATAGTATAGACTAAAGATATTATAGTATGTGTTTACGGACATGGTATAAAGTACTAAAGCCTTTTTTACATGGGGAAATGTTTTTTTTGTTATAGAATAAGGGTGTCAAACGAGCACACAGTCCAACTGATGGTAAGTGGTTGCTGTAGCCTAAAGACATCTACATTTATCCACAATTAAAAATCAAAACGCAGATGCGTTGTCACCCCTAAATATAATTCGCGAAAATAGTTTGGCAAGTTTTTTTTTATTCCATTGGGGTGCGATGTTGAATAATTGAAATATTAGTAAATAGTATAATAAGCCTCACTGATTACTGTTAAAAATATATAAAAAAAACTACTAATATTGAATATTAATATTATTCATTCCTAGTCTATTTTTCTATTAAAAATACCTACATATTTTCGAAATAAAAATGGCACCGACAACAGGATGCGAACTGTGATCGAATATTTCAAATGTACCGCCATGAGACATGCCCAGCTCGCACTATCATCGATAAGATGAATATAAATTGCATAAATAAAGAACTTACAACTTACTATTGGCGACAACAGTAAATAAAACTATAACTAGTAACCTAATTACTTTTGATAACAATGCCCGATATTCTGTTTTTAAACATAGTAAAAAAATGACCATGCATGTCGATGTCAAATGTTGGTATTTTTGCGTACCAGGAAAGTATTTAGTTGGTACATGGTATAAAAACTCTAACATACAACAACATACAACGTCTGAATATAGCACAGACTACTAAGTGGATACGCATGGCAATAAAATTTATCATATAAATATATTTTTAAAATTTTCGATATATATCGTCGATATTTTTAATGGCGATGATTATATAAATATTCGATATTTATATATTTATTTTAGAGTATTGAATTCGTATCAATCACGATATATATTATAATCATAGTGGTGTTGGACGAAAGACTTCTACGACGGCAATGTTAAACCATGTTAAAATAAAACACACAAAAAAGTCGAAAGATTTGGAAAATAAAACTGTGCGGGAAATATCTCAAAATTGTGAGTCAGCAGCGTATGCAACAAAAATACAACAAACACTTTTCGAGTCATTCACTGCAAAATGGGACACAACTGATTCGCGCGCCAAAGAAATTTACAAAGCTGTGACGGAGATGATCGTGGTAGATAACCAACCGAACAACCGATATATATATATATATATATATATATATATATATATATATATATATATATATATATATATATCGGTTGTTCGAATAACTTACTCTGATTCTTAGGCTACACCGCTCACTGGCTGGATGAGGAGTTTGAGCTTCAGCACAGTGCTGCAGATGAAACATTTAGAGGACCCTACATGGCAGACAATATTCGATCAGTGCTTTCAGATTTATCCATGAGCTGGGATATTGATACTCTTAATCGTCTTGTTTTGAGAGACAATGGACCCAATTTGGTGAAAGCTATAAATGATAGTCAATGTGTTGGCAAAGGATGCTAGATACATACGCTGCAGTTAACCGTAAAAGCTTCGTTGAAAGAACAAAATGTAATCGACGTTACTGCCTTAGCCAGAAAAATTGTAGGCCACTTTAACCATTCCGAAACAAGAAAACTGCCAGAAACTGCCAGAGCACAAACTGGTGCAAGATATTACCACAAGATGGAATAGTAATTTTTATATGATAAACAGATTGTAGCAAAAAGCGCAATATATCTCTATGTCTCTGACAACCCAAATACAGCCAAAGTACAGGAATTAACTGATAAAAAATAAAAATATAAATTTCTTCACAACCTTCCGCTAAATAAATACAATGATGTGTCTTACCCGGATTGAAGAGCACCTCCCCGCCCTCCCTCAATTGCATGCACTAACTCAGTCACCACTACTCCCAACACCAATATTCCAGGTAAGACACACCATCGACAATAATACGACACGTGTTTCGCCTCTACACGAGGCATCTTCAGGTAATGTAGAATCTACGGCGGCTGACCGCTAAGTGAGCGGCGAGGTTTTTTTTTTGCGCCCGAAGCAAATATGGGCAACCTTCCGGAAAGCGGGGGAGGGAGGCGGTGAATGCTCATAGCATACCACGCAGCCGGCTGCGTGGTTATGTGGAGACTTTTACCCTCTAAACACCGCCTTTTAGGAATTGGCTTAACGATCTGACTAGAGATCTCTAAGCCGTATACAAACGCGACCCTCCTTGGCAGAAAGGAGGGCGCAATGAGCGGCGAGTTTTTTTTTTTTTTTTTTTTTTGCGCCCGAAGCAAATATGGGCAACCCTCCGGAAAGCGGGGGAGGGAGGTTGGGAATGCTCATAGCATACCACGCAGCCGGCTGCGTGGTTATGTGGTGACTTTTACCCACTAAACCCAACCTTTTTAGGAATTGGCTTAACGATCTGACTAGAGATCTCTAAGCCGTATACGAACGCGACCCTCCTTGGCAGAAAGGAGGGCGCAGAGCGGCGAGCCGAAACAGCTGCTATTTATACACGCCGACACAATCGCTCCCCACCAAAGTAGCCAGAGACCGCGCCGTGCGATAACAAACCTGCTACTAATTATCATTATTGTTATGATTAATATTTTTAAATACTATTATTATTATTGTTTTATTGATATTATTATAGTTATTTATTATTATTAATCTTAAAATTATTATTAAGGATTAGAAAGATGTTTAACAAAGATGAATTAGAAACATTTGTTTGTTCATTCAGCAGCAGTGCATAATTACCATTATTACTTTTTAAAATCTCCAACTGCTCCAGCACACACAGTCACAGCCCCTTATTACAAGTATGTAAGACTTCAAAGAAATGGTCTCTAGCTAGGTTGTGTCCAGTGTCCAAGAGATGTTTAGCAAAATGGGATTTATCAGGATTGCAATTTCTGTACGCGGCCAAATGCTCTTTATAGCGCGTCCCGAAATTGCGACCAGTCCGACCCACGTAAACGGCGTGGCATTCGTCACAAACAAGTTTATAAACACCCGATTTTTGACTAATATTTAACTTATCTTTATTATTACAAATATTCCTAAGCGAATTATTTGTTTTCAATGCCACGTTAACGCCGTTTTTTTTGAGTATTAGGTATTTTTTCTGATATGGAGCCTAAGTAGGTCAAACTATCCACATATGGCCGAACACTTTGAGATCGAACCGCGTACAAAGAATTGCGAACAACATGCTTTTGTTTCTTTTTAATAAGATTATTAATGAGACTTTTTGAAAAACCGTTATAGGCTGAAATTTGATAAATTATATTAAGT
Source organism: Parnassius smintheus behrii (assembly GCA_036936625.1). Lineage (NCBI taxonomy): Eukaryota > Metazoa > Arthropoda > Insecta > Lepidoptera > Papilionidae > Parnassius > Parnassius smintheus. The sequence continues at coordinate 39,450,974 of JAUPFT010000011.1, forward strand.
TCTTTTAAATAATTAAAGAAAATTATTTTAAGATAAATTATATTAAGTTCTTTTAAATAATTACAGAAAATTATTTAAAAGAACTTAATTTAATTTATCAAATTGCAGTCTATAACGGTTTTTCAAAAGTTTCATTAATCACAAGATCCTCATGCATCTTTCTGGAATTGCTTTAGCTTTCACCTAGCTACTAGAACCCCATCGCTTTAGAATTAGATCGCTATTTAAAAGAAAATTTGTTAGCAAAAGAAAATAGTCCTTTCGAATGGTGGGCAGGGTATCAAACAAGGTATCCAGAGTTGGCACGTATAGCACGAGTGTTTCTATGTGCACTTGCAAGCACCGTGTATAGCGAGCGATTATTTTCGGAGGCTGGTAACGTCTACGAAGAAAAAGGAATAAGCTGTTACCAGAACGTGCAGAGAGCCTTATGTTCCTGAATCATAATTTATTAAATTTTAAATATTGATTTTTTTCATTACACCTTTTCCTAATTTCGTGTCATTACTACTCATGCATTATCATAATTGAGATTGTCAAAGATTTCCCAAATTAATAATTAATACTTTTTGATTAACACTGTTGTTTTAATTATATACTCGGCATTTAAACCGAGTTATTCGGCCGAGTACAAGTATTAAAAAACTCGCCGAGTACGCCGAGTACCGAGTACTAACCGAGTACTCGGTCCTTCTTTAATTAACAATCTATCTAATCTAGATAAAAATCTAAATCTAATTAACAAAATGCCATAAACTACAAAAGAAATTTCTGTTCAGTTTAGCGAATTTGTGCGTTACGACGCCTTTTGAGTTTTCTTTATACTTATTGTTGACTTTGTTTGTTCATATTTTGTATAAAATATTTACATGTTATTGAGACATGAGTAACCATTTTTAAAATTTTCGTTTGTCTGTCTGTCCGAGCTACTCTTCGAAATGACTGAACCGATAGTAATAAAACTTGAGTTTACGAACAAATAGAGAGTGATCTACACTGAATTTTATCAGAAAAATGTAGAAAGTTTATTTGAATAGAAATATAGATAACATAAAATAAATGGTATTTAATGATCATCTTAAAACGAATAATGTCACATTAGTAGTTACCACCCAAGCGAGGCCAGAGCGGGTCAGTAGTTATAAATTTTATTTTAAAACGAATATAACTACTTGCGTATACAATTCTTTTCAAATTAGAAAATTTCAGAACAATCGAATAATATAAGGTAACGTTATAACGATATACTGTTATTAGCGAGTTTTCGCTATTGGTACTGTGAATGTTAGCGGTATGGGCTCAATGAACCGCTATTTCTAATCCCATTCTTTATCCGTACAGGCTGTAGATATCTACTTTTATTTAAATGTATATTTACAAGTTAGTTTCTTTGAGTATCAAACCAACTGGAGAGGCCATGCCCGTTAATTCCTAAACAAAAAAGTCCGTCAACGTCAGGGAGGCGCAAGAATAACACACTACTGTATATTCCACTACAAATGCAAAATTGAATCGCGTCACTATACACGCACACTACAGCATTTGCGTTTGTGTTCATTGCATTTACGCATAGCATCAAATCGTACACGTTACGATACACTGGGCTGTGTACTGTCTACATGGGTAAGCAATGTAAGGCGAGAACTATGTATGTCGATATTATTTATCGATAAACCAATCATCCTAGTCCGCTTAAGTTCAGCGTTGGTAAAAGTGGTTTTGAGTATTTTTTACATTCATTACCTACATTCCATCGTAAGTCCACTGCTAAACATAGGCCTCCCCCAAGGGGTGCTACAAAACACGGTTGCGATCCACCTGCATCCATCAACTTCATGCATGTCATACCAGGTCGTCACTCCATCTATTGGGGAGTAGCCCTGCACTTGCACCCTGCACGAGGCTGCCAGTCGAGAACCTTTTCCCCCCCATCGGTTGACGATCAGTGCCAAAGCCTCCATAGAAGCCAAAAAGCTGGGCTTGTCATATCACATATCTCAATCAATAATATCAACCAATAAAATAACTCGTAAACTGTTTCAAACTATTTCAAACCTTAGCGATACTGCTCTTATAAAATGAGTTGAATTGAGCGATTAGTCATCTCTCTCGCACGCGTGTGCTTTTTGCCGGGCTTTCGAGAAGACGATCGCTCCCTTTCTAACCTAAGGCAAAATGTTCTATAATGAAATATAACTACGATTGTATAATATATAGCAATTAGTACATAACAAAAAAGCCAGGCTTTTAGTATGAAGTTAGTTATTTGAGCGCGGAGGCACGCGGGCGATACGTTTGCAAGTTCACTTCACATTTAAATGTTTACTCTGTGTGTTTAGCTTTAGCGAATTAATGAAAGTTGAAAATTTATGCGTTTTTAGAGATTTTAAGTGAAAATGTAGAATAATAGTGTTCCTTGTGATGAATTGAAGTGTGTTATTGTGCTAATCGGCGAGGAAAAGGTATAAAATCTTTAAACTTTTTAATAAGTTGTACTGTTGTTGCTGAATATTCTTTCCCAACGACAAAACAGCTTGGAATACTACTGGATATGATGATTTGAATAACTTATCTGGAGCCATTAAAAGGCATATGAATTCTCAAAAACACGTGAGTCCGTTAATTCCGTTTAGTAATTTTGGAAAAAATCGGACTGAAACATCTTTGTAACATCAGTTATCCGAGGAAATCGATTTCGAATATAAACATTTTTTTCAATTTTGTATATAGGTTGTTTGTACTTTGTTCATGTTTTTCTTTTGTTTATGTATTGTATTGTATTTAATTATCTTTTTCTTCCGCTCAAGCAAACCTAAACGGCTTTTTTCAAAGCCACCAAGCCAGCCAAGGTATGCAATTGCTAATATGTCATTCAATTTATCTAGCAGTAGTATGCCTTCTGTGTGCTTTATTAAACACGACCTCGACAGCACTGAATATGAAACTGAAGAGTGGAGACAGATCAAGATTGGTGTATTTTTATAAAACTGCTAAAAACAAAAACCATATCTTGGGCTTACCCTAGTTTGGAGCCCTAGCTTCGCCATTGTTGTCGATTCTTCGAACTATATAGCCAGCCCATTGCCACTTCAGCTTACTAATCCGTTGGGCTATGTCGGGCTCTCTGGTTCTACTGTGAATATCCTTATTTCCATGTTTATCATGTAGAAAACCCCGAGCATAGCCGTCTCCGTAGCTCGCTGAGTGACTTTGAGCTTCCTCATACGGCCAGCAGTGAAGGGTTTTTTAATTGAAATTATCGGATAAAATATCGATTCCGTAGTTAACATAGCAATAATGCCTTTGGCTGCTAGGTATTTGCTAGGGTATTTCATCAACTGCTTAATTTTCATTGCATTTCCTTTTATTTTTTTAAAAACGTTAATCCCACACTAGGATTTACTTCTGTATCGTTGAGGCAGTTTAGATACATCCTACCCTTGGGGTTTGCTTCTTGTCGGACGATCCTAGCGTTGTTGCTGATTCTGTCGCTGTGGTACTTCAGGGTATGGAACTTTTTATTCCGTCCTCTGTGGTGCCCATCGGAGGCAGATCCCAGCCATGGTTTGGTCGCTCCTGTAAAATAGCATCACGCTATAAGCAGGAGTGCTACCGGGCCTGGGCTAACACATCAACGTCTCGGGATGTAAACACCAGCACTCCTAAAATAAGTATAATTCCGCCTCCAGGTCCTTCAAAAGGGTCATTGCCAAGGCAAGGTTTGAGCATATCGGCAGAATTGGCGAGAAGCTAGTTCGCCTTCCTTCGGGAACCCGTGCATTCTGGTCTCTCGCCAAGGCTGTCCAAGGGAACTTCTGTCAGTCACCTCTTCCATCTCTGCACACAGAGGACTACTCACTGGCCCATGCCACAAAGGAGAAAGCCGATCTGTTAGGCCTCTTTTTGCGCCCAACTTGACTCTCGATGACGAGGGGAACCCAGCAATCGACCATCCCGCGGTGTGAGTGCTCCATGCCGGATGTGCGATTTACACAGCGCTCGGTTCGCAAAGCACTCTTTTTCCTGGACGTCTGCAAGTGAAATGGGCCTGATGGAGTCCCTCCCATTGTGCTGAAGACGTGTACTCCGGAGTTGGCACCGGTTTTAACGCGTCTTTTTCGATACTACTACTCCTAAGGCATAGTCCCGAATTCTTGGAAGACAGCTTTGGTCCACCCAATTCCAAAATAAAATGTGACCGTTCAGACCCATCCAACTACAGGCCTATCGCTATCACCTCGTTTTTCTCCAAAATAACTGAGTTTATTGTAAACTGCCAGCTCATGAGGTACATACCTTGAGGATCACTAGCTGATCAGTGACGGCCAACACGGTTTCCGTCGTGGTCGATCAGCTGGTGATCTTCTGGTCTACCTGACTGATAGATGGGCGGAGGCAGAGTCCAAGTGGGAGGCGTTGGCCATTAGTTTGGACATAGCGAAGGCCTTCGATAGGGTTTGGCACAAAGCGCTTCTTACGAAGCTTCCTTCCTATGGGCTTCCCGAGATATTGTGCAATTCGATCGGAGCATCAAGGTCGTAGTAGACGGTGCATGTTCCGATTACAAGCTCCGTGCTATCACCAACGCTGTTTCTTCTGCATATCAATGGCATGTTGCAAACTGGTAACATTCATTGCTATGCAGACGACAGCACTGGTGATGCCTTATACACAGGCCATGCCAATCTTTCTCGGGAAATCGTCGCCGAGTACCGGGACAAACTTGTCTTTGAAGTCGAGTCTTTGCTTTACAAAGTTTCGGATTGGGGGCGACCAAATCTAGTCCAATTCAATCCCCAGAAGACACAAGTTTGCGCGTTAACCGCTAAAAAGAACCGTGAACGCACTACGCGGCAAACCTCCCGATTCCATCCACACCATCTAGATGCTTGGCGGTCCACCACTGTGCGTTTACTAGGAGTTTTCTTTCTCGTATAACTTCTCTGTGGAATTGTTTACCACCGGCGACTTTTCCGGACCGATACGACTTATGGACCTTCAAGAAAAGAGCCTACTTCTTTCTAAAAGGCGGCAACGCATCTGCAATTCCCCTGGTGTTGCGGTTGTTCACGGGCGGCGCTAGTCACTTACCATCATGTGAGCCGTATGCTCGTTTGCCCGCTCTTCTATAAAAACATTAATTGCACAAGGACAAACATCCAGACCCGGAACAATTACCTGGAGGACATAAAAATCCTAGTCCCTTCCGGGATTCGAACCCGCAGCCATCAGCGCTATATACTCCTTTGCTAATCTACTGCGCCACGGAGTCGTCAATGGCGTCATGCCTGAGTACAAATACCTAAAAATTTAAGTAATATCCTCTGTCACTCTTGCTACCTGCGTGAAATAATTACCTAAAATCGCTACGCGCCCGGGCGAAATAATGCAGTCAGGTTTTATAACGTAGTTTACGTAAATAGTTTTATCTAAATACTTGTTAAAATAGTTTTTGTTTAGTGTTTAGTATATTTAATTGTAGGTAAAAATAGTTGTAAAAGTTTTAATGTATTTTAAAAATTATATATTGTGTATATTACCCATTTGATAAATTATAATAGCAAAACGTCGTTCCTACTATAATTGTTGCGTGGGTGGATACTAAATGAAATGACCAACAAAAGGCTTCATATCATTCTTTAAGTTACCGAAGAATTTTAGAAGGAAATTATGAAAGGTGAATTTATTTAAATTTTTTTTGTTAGATAGGTACTTACAGCAAAAAAGAATTAAGTAATAATTTGGTCTACAGAAGAAATATCCAAGTACTCTATTACAAAAATTGGTTAAAATTTACTTCACTATCCATCCATTTACTTACATACTTACATGTATTTTGTAATTAAAATATTTTAAGTTATAATAACACAAAAAAACTGCAATTAAAACTTTGTATACTAAGAAGATTTTTAAGTAAGTAGAATAGATCACATTTCTGTTAGGAATCGTATTTCAGGTTTATTTGTTGTTCACACTATCTACCTATTTCTTCAGAACCAAGCGCTGCGATCCCCGACGAATGACCTTGCAATTTGCATGCGTTAGGCATCGCAATACTCACATAGGGGCGAAAGTATGGTCAGTCGATCATAGTCAGAATAGGTACTTCACCTAAGTAACATAATTAATATTTCGCAATGTATATTTTTACTTTCTATTGACATCCCTTAATAACCACGGAAAGTCCGCCGTGACTTAGGAAGCGGAAAAGATGCAAAGTAATATGGACACTAACGCGCAGCAATAAAGTTTTATTTAGCTTGCGTGCGGGATTTATCTGATTAATAATAATTATGTAGGCTATTAAACGTCGGCAAGCAGTTGACATCAAAGGAGTGCAACTTCTGTACGCAGTACTATTATTTATTCTGTGGTAATATTAAAGTTGATTTCTGATCGTTTTAAAATAATTCTGTTAAGGTGTTTCAATTAACAATAATAAAACAAATTGAATCGCAATAATAAATTATTATTAATAATAACATAGTGAAATAAAAAAACTGTTTTCTATTGTTGATTGAAAATTTTTTCTACATTTTTGACGATCAAATGAGTCGTGCACTTCCGGATTTTCCAAACTATTTTTTGTTGACGTTTGACATAAAATTATCGGAAAATTGGAAGTAATAGTAAGAACGTTATTTTTGTGAAACGTGTGTATTTAAAATGAATGAAATAAAAAAATGACGTATAACATAAGCGCTTAAGGCACGCACATCTGGATTTACCAAAAGTTTTTTTTACTTTTACTACCCTAAACTATTTTAATAAGAACAAGAACTTGGTAATTTATAAATATTTACTTGTCTATTTTTTCTGGGACTGTAACCGGAAGTTCCGGATTGTTCATTTTCAAGGACATTCACAAGAGTTTCAGATTGGTAGAACCATGTGCCAACATACTGACTTTTTCAGTCACCCAATAACTGGGTCCAGGGATCAGCAGCACTACGGCCACTACACCATCGAGCCAGTCAAGATAGGTCACTGGATTTTGACATTTATTCTCATTTTCCTGTTCTGAGCCACCTATTCATAACGATTTCGTAACCTATTCATACGAGTATTATTTTATAAAAAAATGTTGTATTTGTGTTGGTGGGTTTCAAATTTATCAAAATAATACAAGATTATAAACAGCTCTTTTTAATAAAAAAATAACAAAATACAAAATAATTATTACATTACATTAAGGAAAAAGTTAGTATATAGATTTACTGGAATACAAGTAAGCTTTTAAAATATTACACCTATACAATGTTAATTACTTACACCATTGTTTGTTATCATATTTTATTAAAAATTACGTATATGTTTTTAATCTTTTACCCTGCGGAAGTAACGTTTACCAGGTGTCTTAGCTTTTTCATGTGTTAGTGTCTGAAAAAGAGGAATTGTCTTTACTGATCTTACAATATATCACACAAATAATATCACGTTTATATTCGCGTCCGTTCACACCTCGCTCTCAAAATAATACACAAGATCCGATGTAACATTCGCGTAGCTTATGCCGATACTGGCGCAACCGCCTGTATAGCTTGATTCAGCTTGAGCCAGGGGGTGGGCAGAGCCTAGACAGCAGCTAACTAATCAGATTATAATTAGACAAAAAAAAATAGGTTTAGACGGAAAATTGTTGAAAGAAGTGATAGGTAGCTAGCCCGTCGTCTACACAATCACAAATTCAATATCCCATTAGTCGTCTTTTACGGCATGATTATATTTCATTCAAACTGTATATTTTCACTCTCGACGTTTCACGACCTTTGCAGCACCCATGGACACATAATTTTTTTTCTTAATTGTCAGCTCGCAAAACTACACTGCTTGGATGTGGGTCTCTCCTGTTGCAGGTCACAAAGCACAATTAAATAAGTCATGAATAGGTTCTGAATGATTTCTCGGATATTCATGTACATAAGAATTTCATGTTCTTCGTGGATTTAAAGTATGAGATGTGTTACTAAAGCTATCATCATCGAGATGGGGCTTCCTTTGAGAACCCGTAAACTCTTGTTAGCTTCCACCCTCTTACTGCACCTTTTAATGTGAAACAGCAGGGCACCCTCTTTTGTGTTTCTCTTTGAAAATTATACGAACGCATAAACCCATATAATTACAAGCTAGGGAGCATTCCATTTGAGTGACCCACACATTCCTAGCCTTACTTGTTTGAATTGGATACATGTGCCATGGGGCTGCAGCAGCTACATGAGTCAGACTGTTAAATCATTTATAAAAAATATCATAGGTTATAATATTATATAGCAATGAAAGGCCTACAGAACATTAACATAGTTAATTTATGTTTATTCTTATTTATGATGAGCACACTTTTATTTCAAATAACTGATTGAGCTTAGTATAGTTTTACAAAATTAGAAATCAGTCATAACTTTGAATATTTTTCATATTTTCGTTATTTAAAACGTCACATGCTGTTTGGTAACTTGACTATTTGAAACAAGCATATATTGTAGTGTATAAAGCTGAAAAAATAATTGTGGCAACTATGGCAAATATGCCTCATTGTGGCAATCTATGGGGGAGTCCTATGTTCAGCAGTGGACTAAACAGCTTCGATATATTTTCAGCTACTACTTTCATTTCAGCAGTTTCATTTCAGCTACTATTTCATATATTAAACAAATTGCTTGTGAATATTTAAACTATAAAAATATTTATTCAGCTAACTACGATAACTTGAATGATTTTGCTAACCAAAGTTCCTGGATCTCCTTCAAATTAGGGAACTCCTGCATGAGTCTGCTATATGTGTATACTCACCATGCAGACAGGTTGGCGATGACACTGTCAGATTCCTTGCTAACTAAATCACTCTTGCCATCATTAGTTTTGGCATTTTAAATATAGTCATTGTTTTACATTGGTTATTCTTTCACCTATCCCATTCTTTCTAATTAAAAAAACCGTAGTTTTTTTTAAATTAAATTATATGTATTACTTTAATTATACTTACCACAATGCATTCATCATCAGTGAATAAATAATGCCGCCCACATTTTTCATTACTTTGTGGTATTATAGAATCGGTTTTTATTTCATTATCATTGACAATAGTTGTAACACTCTGAAATAAAAATATAATTTTCAAATTAAAATCTTGAATTAGGACTTCACCACCATTTTTGCTCCTGATTTAATGTTCAAATAATAGTTTAAAGTGTATTAAGATATGTTAAAGTGGTGAGATTTTGTGTAGCATATAAACTATTAGTGGATATAAAGGATTAAGTGCTCCAATGTTGATATAAACCTCAAGTAATTTTTTCTGCTTAGGCACCCTAAGAACTTGAAGGATATTCTATATATATTTTATTTATTGTTTTAACCATAAAAGTTATAAAGGTCGGAATGCCACCTAGCATATGGACAATGTCATCATCAATTGTCCTCAAACACACTCACTCAGACACTGGAGTTACCAGAAGGCTAATAATGTCCAATATTTATCACTGTGTGAAAATATTTGGAGTAAGCATGCTTGCTATATTACAGTAACAAAATGTGAATTTTAAAAATACTGAGCAACACCGGAAAACATAATATGAAAATTATTTAAATATGTACGTGTTTACACATTATTACTGTAAGTCACTTATATTTATAATGGATTTTACTTAAATTGGTAAGGATTAAAGTTAATTGGAAACAAAATGTGACAGGTGATAAGAGAAAACAGAAAGAGAAAAAATGAAATAGCTAAAATGTTTGGTATGATTTTGCATATTTTCATTTGTTGCCATATAAAATATACAGCTGTATAAAAACAAAAGTTCCCATTCCCGTCCGAAAGAATATAAATCAAAATATTACTTAAACAAAAGTAAAGTTAATAAGCAATTTGTAGGTTATAAAGGTGCTTCCAAACAGGCCACATTTTCTCTGCTATTTGTGGCTACAATATTTTAAACATTGACAAACCATTGAAACACAATTCGGTAACAAAATAAAGTTCAAAAAAGGTATATTGCGGCGATGCTCCTGAAACATTAAGGACCATAATGCTTGTTTCCACTTTAAAAGATGATGATACTTAGGTAACTCGATGTTACACATAGACATTTTTTAAGTGAAAAACAATCTTTCAGTCTGTCAGGTGGTAAGTGGCTACTGCAGCTTACGAACACCTGCAGCCCCGCACTTGCTTTGAAGATGTCAAACAAAGATGCATTGTCACCAGTAGTGGCGAAGCCTCCATAGAAGCCGAAAATCCGGGCTTGCCTTCTTAAACCGAATCAATCAATAATATCAACTAATAAAATAACTCCTAAACTGTCTCAAACTATTTAAAATTTCCCGCGCACTCCACTGTTCGACACATGTCGACCGATGACCTCGTATTGCCTTAGCGATACTGCTGCTGTCATAAAAAATGAGTTTTAATAGAGCGATTAGTTGTCTCCCTCGCTCGCGTGGGATTTTTACGGGACTTTCAAGAAGACGATCACTCTCTTTCTAACCTATGGCAAAATATTCTATATAATGAAATATAAGTACGATTGTATATATAGCAATTAGTATAGAGATTTAAAGCCAGGCTTTAGGAATGAATTTGTCAAAAGCGGAGGCGCACGGGCAATACGTTTGCAAGTTCATTTCACATTTCAATGTTTATTTACTCTGTGTGTTTAGCTTAAGCGATTTAATATTGCGAGTTCAAAATTTATGCTTTTTCAAAGGTTTTAGTGAAAATGGAGGATAATGGTGTTCCTGGTGATGAATTGAAGTGTTTTAAAGTGCTAATCGAAGAGGAAAAGGTAAAATCTTTAAACTTTGTTGAGATAATACACAAGGTCAAGAGTGTATTTCAGACTTATCAATTATCGCTATTAAAAACAGTTATTGGTAGAATGAAAACGTTCACCAAGATTTTACGTGGACGTAATTAAATCTTTCCTTAAGAGACGAGACGATTCCACTTATCTTATCTCTTATCCATTAGAATGTAAATAATTTTTTTTTAATTTTGTACACAGTTTGTACTTTGTTCATGTTTTACTTTTGTTCATGTATTGTATTGGATGTAAATATTTTTTTCTTTCGCTTAAACAAACTCAAACGGCTTTCTTCAAAGTCACCGAAGCTATGCAATTGAATATGAAACTGAAGCGTGGAGACAGATCAAGATTGGTGTATTTTTATAAAACTGCTAAAAACAACAATCTATATTTTTATCAATTTATATCTTGGGCTTGCTCTAGTTTGGAGCTCTAGCTTCACCACTGGTCATCAGTGGACTTAAATCATGAAATAAGCAAGGAGGAACCGCCATTAACCCAGCGGTTCCATGGACTGTACCATGCAGCGTAGGTGGACAGGTGGGATGTTCTCAAACCCAGTTCCAAATATGAGGAGCTGGACGCGAGAAAATAGCAAGGGACACCAGAAGCAAAACTCTTGCGGAGCCCCAAATAACAGAAATAGAAATAAAAATAGAAACTTTTTTATTCAATGTAGATTATAAACAATACTTATTGAAAGTCAATTTTTTCATTTACCACTGGTTCGCAAAAAAAACCTCTGTCCTGGTAAGAACCAGCAAGAAACCCAGCGGGACTATTTTTTTTTTCAAATAATAGCTTACAATCATGTTTACAATTAACAACACAAGACAAATTAGAAATAGCTTGGTAGCGATCACCCTTCCCAGGGGTTATTACCATCCATAAATTTCTTAATATTATAATAACCCTTTTTATATAAACTTAGTTTAACAAAATTTTTGAACTTTGCGTATGACAAATTTTGTATATTTTCTGGGATTTTGTTGTAAAAGCGTATACATCGCCCCAATAATGGATTACTGACTCGGTGGAGTCGAGTAACTGGTACTACTAGCTTGTGTCTGTTCCTAGTATTTACAGAATGAATATCACTTATTTTTGCAAAACTACGTTTATTCTTGTGTACATACATTATATTTTCATAAATGTGTTGAGAGGCCAGAGTTAATATATTAATTTCCTTAAATTTTTGTCTCTGTGACTCTTCTGGTTTTAAATTATATATTGTTCTAATGGCCCTCTTCTGTAAAATAAATATAATTTCAGAGTCAGTCGCGTGTCCCCACAGCAAAATACCATACGACATAATGCTATGAAAATAACTAAAGTAAACTATTCTAGCTGTTTCAACACTGGTAAGAGTTCTAATCTTTTTTACAGCATATGCTGCAGAACTAAGTCTGCTAGCTAGTTTTGATATATGGGGGATCCATTGCAACTTTGCGTCTAGTGTGATTCTAAGAAAAATGGTGGTATCAACAAGACTCAGTTCTTCCCCATTTAAAATTACATTCGTATTAACATGTTTGACATTAGGAGTTACGAATTTCATACATTTAGTTTTAGTACCATTTAAATGCAAATTATTAACATTAAACCAATTGACTAACTTAGCTATAGCATTATTTACTTCGTCGTAATTTAATAACTATCGTTTTAATTTGTAAATTAATGAAGTATCATCAGCAAATAATACTATATCATGGTTATCCTCAGTCAGATTACCTTTTTTTCTGCTGCCTGGCAAGTGGTGAGCCGTAAGGGGAAGAACAAGGCACCCAAAAAGGCGACCATAACTTTTGCAATATTACGATTTTAGAAAAAAAATTAAAAATATAAGCATAGTTTCTTATTATTTCAATAACGTACTATAAAATCATCTCAAATTGTATAATTTTTAGGGACACTAAAACGTTTTCTTATTTTGTACGGACATGTGCATAGTTGACTTCCCTCCTAGACTTGTTACAAACTATGTCTAATTAAAGATTCCCCGATCTTTGCAGGTGGAATTGTAGGAAGTGTAAACGTAAAAAAATGGGTACATTTTTCGTCCTACATGTAAACTATTCTTTACAGTTCCATTCCAAAACTTTACTATTCCTTTCGGTGACTGTCCCATTTTTGTTGATTACTTAATTTTATTTGTATTACTTTATTAACATGGAGACATTTTTTTTTGTTAATCTTAAGAAGACTTATTTGTTGCTTATTTTAAAATAATAATAAATGTATTTTTTCGAAAGGCTTCGTAATTTTGTCGATAAAAATAGTGTGACAGCTGGTCAAATAGTAACGTAATGGAAATAAAGACTGAATTAATTAAAGTTTGTTATTTTTGTTTATTATAATTTTGTACTATTTTGTCTCTGGAGGTGTCCCAAAGAGCTATCCTAAAGGTGGCAGTTTCAACATTTCCTTTACCCAACCAGGGATTTATACAAGGAATGGAATGTACTAATGGTTCGTCAACTCTTTATTTGTACACTGTCTTAAAACAACATTCTAATACTGCCTATGACCCTTCGACACAATGTGTATGGAGAAAGGATATTGTCTGTGTCCACCAAAGATTTAGAACAGCATTTGTTGAGAGGTTTTTTTGTTATATTGCACCTTTACTATATAATAGAGTAAATCGTATACTGGGTTACCCTTTAACAAGAGCAACTGTAAATTTACTATTAAAACATGGTTACTGACTAAAGACTATGATGATAGTGAGGCTCTCTCTGAAATTCTGTAGAATTTCAAAATTAATTAATTACTTGCTGTAGGAAAACCATTATTTTTCAATTTTTCATTTCACAACCTATTCATTTATTTGACAAAGAGAACGATCACCCCATATTACTTTGTTAGAAACAAAGTCACTTGCAATTGTTTTAGGTACAACCAAATATAGGTACAATAAATAAACAGTGGAAAGTGGTCTAACCAGTAGACATCATATTTAACATTAGCACTAGTAACACAACGCCACGCTGCATCTGTTACAAGACAATGGTCCAACCAAATTTTGGTGTCATGAACCTCACTTATGTACGTATAGGTCTGTTTTAAACCTACTTACCGCACATGTCCATGACTGCTCCATACAGAAGGTTCGCAACACATTGAAATAACTCTTTCGAATCCGCATTAAAGTCACCAAGGATGAATGACGTCTCAACACCACTTTCGTCAATAGTAGCATTGAGTAAACTTAGACAATCTCTGAACTCGTATATGTTTTCGCAGCTGTTGATAGGCATATACACATTGCACACTATCACAGATTGCAATGATGTAAGCGCAATCTTAATTGCACATATATGCGGATTAGAACACTGTACAACCGACACACGTGGAAATACACTCTTTTGTCAAAGCAACACCACTCCTTTCCTTTCCTTTCTCACAAAAATAATCGAAACACAAGGATGTGATGGCAATTTACTCAGTACTAGATGATGCAATAACATGTCAGGTGTGGCGAGGGAGCGAAGGGTAGGATCCGGTGCTAATCTCGCGCGCTTTACCTTAACAAGATTTGACATAAATTGGTTAGGTACCGAGGTGATCCCGCCGAATAATGTTTTGCCGAATATTCAGTTTGGTAAAAGTTTTACCAAACTATCGGCCTAATATTCGTATTCGGTGAAATCCATATTCGGACCATCTCTGTTAACAATTGTCAGGCAACATGTAAAACTGCAACAAAGGTTAGGGCAAAAATACTAGACACATTAGGCTATATTACCTCACAACGCTAAAAATATTGTTACAATGGTGCAGTATTAATTACAGTGAAAATGTGGTTAAAATATTATATCAGAGTAACAGTACAAGTAGGTGCATCAAGGAAGAGCTACAATGCTGAGTGAAATTTTTAATACAATGAGTAACAAGTATTCAGGTAAAATAATAAGTGATAAGCAATTATAATACCTTGATTGTAGTGTTAGGCATGTGCTCTTCATATTCCTCGCCAATTTTGAATTTTAATTCCACTGTTCTGAGCAATGATGAGTTCTTAATAGTCATATTCTCTCCATCAAAAGTTATTTCCATCAATGGGGAAGACATTGCCATCATTTTTCTACCCATAAATGGTACACCTTTTTATTCATATTAGACAAACATTTAGTTAATGAAAAAAAAAATCACAAACCCCAGTTACATACATAGTTGAAATGGGAGTACTCACCAACTGCAGTAAAATAATCATCTATATTTTCATTCTTATAATGCTGGTATTTTCCTTGAATAGAAGGCATTTTGATTGGTTTTAAAACGAAAGAATTCTTCTTGCGTCTACTATCCTAAAAAATCAAACAAAAGAGGTGTTAAGTAGTAATCGTCTTACAACTTTATCACCATTAAACGTTAAAAAAAATGAAGTGCTGAAACATTATCAAAAACTGTTTAATAGGCTTCTTATCATTAATAAAAATTATTAAATAGCGGTTTAATGATAACAGCTTTTATCAAAAAAAAAAAATCAGTCACGTCTCCTGAACACGATAATTTTTTTCTGATAAAATAACGTCCACCTTCGTTTGTTACAAGGAATAACTCTGTTATTGGTTTGCACTTAGCTGAAAATTTTAAATGAACTGTAGTGATGCCAATATGAATGCACATATAAAATTTCCATCTATAATTGGATATTAATCAAAAAATGTTTAAATCTAACACTGCCTGTATATTACCTACGTCAAATAGTCAAAATTATTGTTTATTGCTTGAATTACATGAATAAATAATAAATCCAAATTATTTACAGACACAGAGATACGACATTTATTGATTGTTGCATAGATAAATAAATATGTATATAGCAAGCTATTGTTGTGTCCCAGCGTTGCCAACACCATTTTGTCGAATTTCCCGAAAATCCAAGTCAAATTCCCAATTTGGGAACAAAATATCAACAAATTCCCCTCAACTTCATTTTAAGAAATGTAACAAGTTTCAACAAATTTTATAAGAATTTTTTGGAGTATATGCAGTTTACTCCTTAAGAGTTGATTTTCATATATAAGCCCAGGGTATGTAAATATATGGTAAATAAAATCAAACGTTACGTTATGCGCCACGTTACGTATTCAGGTTTCCATGACTACATAACGTAATATAACGTTTGCTCACGTTTCCATGACTATGAATCGTATTTTTATGAATATAAATTATATAGGAGTTGTAATGTA
Organism: Parnassius smintheus behrii; assembly: GCA_036936625.1. Classification (NCBI taxonomy): domain Eukaryota; kingdom Metazoa; phylum Arthropoda; class Insecta; order Lepidoptera; family Papilionidae; genus Parnassius; species Parnassius smintheus. Next base: position 39,466,977 of record JAUPFT010000011.1, read on the forward strand.
TGTTAAGTCTGAAATTAAGCATAGAACTTCGCTGGAGACCAAATTAAATGACTGTAATAGTCTTATTTTAAGTTTAGGGGATGAAATTGCGATTATAGCTATGTACAGATCACCATCATATAACAATATTGATAACTTTTGTGATGGTCTCGAAAATTGCTTGAATTCATTAGTGTCTGTTAAATCAGTTATACTAGTAGGAGATATTAATATAAATATAGCGTCAGATAGTTCTGATCCAAATCGTAACAGCTACATTGACTTAATGGCATCTCATGGTCTACTTCCAACGCATGTCATTCCGACGCGTAAAACTAGTTGTCTTGATCACGTGATGCTAAGATCAAATCGATGCTCTAAAACGCTTATTCTTGATTCACTCATAACTGATCATGCAACGACTATACTTGTGTTAGAGAGTAAAATTAAAAGAAATCAAGCCAAAGCTACCATCAGGAAAATTGATTGCTCAGGTTTAGTCCAGGAATTATCTGTTACAAACTTTAACGCTGTATATAACGCTACAAACGTAAATTTAGCAGCAGTCTCTCTAATTGACATAATATCTAAAGCAATTTCGTCCCACTCCACATTGGCCTACGTCCCGCATCGAAAACGAGCTATTAAGCCCTGGATAACACCTGGTCTTGTACGATGCATCAGGAATCGTGACAAGTTACATAAAAAAGCAAAGATAGATCCTAACAATGCCATATTACAACTAACCTACTCTAGGTATCGTAATTTCTGCAATAATCTTTTAAAAAAGCTAAAAACTGAATATGAAAAATACCAATTCAAAAAGAATAAAGATAATCCCAAGGAAATGTGGAACACTATTAATAAGGTTGCTAGTCTAAAGAAACCAACTCTACACTCCACTGAATTGTTAAACCTCGCCGAAGACCCGCATGAGTCAGTTAGCCTAATAAATGAATACTTTGCGAGTATAGGTCAGTCCCTTGCTAATAAAATACAAATTAGAAGAGGTAGTTGCTTGACTAGTTTTGTAAACATCCCTCATATTGATTCACATAGAGATTCAATGGTTTTACTTGGTGTGGATTATAATGAAGTTGAAAATATCATTATGAATTTTAAAAATAATTGCGCTACAGGTGTTGACAACATTCCTACTCAAGTTTTTAAGAATGCAAGGAGTAGCGTTATTCCACCTTTGACCCACTTGATAAATCAATGTTTTGCTTCAGGAGTTTTTCCACACATTCTCAAGAGAGCTCTTGTACATCCTATCTATAAAAACGGAGATAGAGGTATGATAGGGAACTACAGACCCATCTCAGTGCTGACTATTGTATCCAAAATTTTGGAAAAGGCTTTAAATTCCAGACTTATAAAATTTTTAGAAAAGACAAACGCAATAGCCCAAAATCAGTATGGATTCTTAAAAGGAAAATCTACTGATGACGCTACTTTGAATCTTACAGAGACTATTGTTACGCACTTTGATGTAGGTCACAAAGTTGTAGGAGTTTTCCTGGATTTGTCGAAGGCATTCGACACTGTATCTGTACCATTACTATTGAAAAAACTTGAATTAATTGGTATACGTGGAATTGCCTTGGATATCTTTAGCGACTACCTCTCAAACCGCTCACAATGTGTCAAATTAGGTAACTACCAAAGTCTGGATTGCAGTCTCTCTTATGGAGTACCACAGGGCAGCGTTCTGGGCCCAACTCTCTTCCTAGTATACATCAACAACTTGTGTAAGCTTTCATTACCAAATTGTCACTTATGCAGATGACACGGCGTTGATTGTTTATGGTGAGGATTGGGGTCAGGCTCAACACTACGCTGAATGTGCCCTCAGCGAGGTAATGAGATGTTTGGACGACAAATTGCTTACTCTAAATTTAGAAAAGACGAAGTACATAACATTCTCCCCTCGGGCTGTTACTCAACCTTCCATTAACTTTTGTATAAATAGTCTAAGTAAAATTAAATAGTCTAAGTAATGATGTAAAATTAGTGGAGTGAATAAACTAATATTATTATGTGTGGGGTATCTATATAGTTTTCTCATCTGGTTGGGATGTATAAATATATAATTATAAACGAAAATGAAAAGATAAATATACATAAATATCAATAAAATAAAATAAATACAAAACTACATAAATAAATAAAAGCCCAACCAGATGGAAGCCCTCGGCAGGGGAGACCAAACGGCCAAGGGTTAGGGGGAAAGGGAAAGAAACCGGCGGACGATGCGGGCAGTATCAAGGAGCACCGCCTTCTGCATTTGAGCCCGGAGCGGTCCGTCACGGAGTCCCAGTCGCCTCAGATGACGAGAGAGGCTAACTGGGATTAGCCCATTCACAGAGACGACTACAGGAATAACTTCGGCCGACAGACCACCCCACATGTCGGTCACCTCGCGAGCCAGGTCCAGATATTTTGATTGCTTATCTGTTTCGGCTCTCACGAGGTTCTCGTCATACGGGATGGTAATATCGACCAAAAATATCCTTGACTGTGCCCGGTCCATCAGCACAATATCAGGCTTATTCGCAAGAATAGTCCTGTCTGTGATGATGGCCCGGTCCCAGTAGAGCCTGGCGCGGTCATTTTCGAGCACGGCTTCCGGCAAGTACTTGTAATACGGTAATTTCCGGTCCACGAGATCGTATTTCAGAGCGAGCTCCTGGTGTAGAATTCTGGCTACTAGGTTGTGCCTGTGCAAGTACTCAGAGTTAGAAAGCGCCGAACAACCGGAGATGACATGCCTGAGTGACTCCCCTGGATGGCGACAAGCTCGACAGACGTCGACGGTGCCATCCTTTAGGATGTATCTCCGATAGTTGTTGGTCTTAATAACCTGATCCTGTATTGCACAGACAAAACCCTCGGTTTCCCCGAAGAGGTCACCGAAACGTAGCCAGTTGAGAGAGGCGACTGTATCTACGAAGGGCTCATGTAGAGCCCTGTAGTACCTCCCGTGGAGCTCCTTCTCCTTCCATACGGTCTCCCGGTCGGAAATGCTAAGCACTGCTGGGTCCTGCCATTGCTCGTTGGCTAAGGATAGAGGGGTAAGCCCTTTATCACTAGAAATGACGTCATTATAGAATGGATCATCCGATCTCGCCAAGAAGTATTGACGGAGACTGCACACTTCGCGATTATGCATGGTTAGCGCGCTCAGAAAGCCACGCCCACCATACTTTCGCGGCAAGTACAGCCTCATTACCGACGATCTCGGATGATGCATCCTATGGGACGTCATGGTAGTGCGGACTTTTCTATCCAGGGCGTTAAGCTCAGTCTGAGTCCACCTGAGTATGCCAAAGGTATACATGAGGACAGGCATGACCCAGCAGTTATATGCGTGTGACTTATTCACACCGGACAAAAGGCTGTTAAGCACTTTGGTCAAGCGTGCATAAAACACGTCGCAAACTGACTGTTTCATACCAGCCTCATCGATACCGATGTTCTGTGACATACCCAGGTATCGGTATGTTTCAGCCTCGGAAAGGGTCCTTAAGTTGACGGGCATAGACAAGTCTATGCCCTCAGAGTTAGCAACCCTTCCCCTCTCCACATGGAGGACCGCACACTTATCCGTCCCCAGCTCCATTCCAATGGAACTGCTAAATTCACAAGTGATGTTTAGCAGTTTCATAAGATGGGGGCGACTGGAGGCGAATAACTTGAGGTCATCCATATAGAAAAGGTGGGTCACTTTTGTCCCTCCTTTCCTTAGCTGAAATCCCCTCCAGGAGCCCTCCAGTAAGGTACTGAGAGGGTTCAGAGAGAGGCAGAACCAGATTGGACTCAGACAATCGCCCTGGGAGATACCCCTTCTTATCCTTATGTGGTTCTCCGCAGCCGTCATCCGCTCGCCCAGATGACAAAGGATCGTACTCCACTGCCCCATACACTGCCCGAGGAAGTCTCTAACTGTACAGTCAATCTTGTACAGCTCGAGGACCCTCTTTAGCCATGTATGGGGCACCGAGTCGAACGCCTTTCTGTAGTCTATCCAGGCGGCAGAGAAGTTCCGACGGTTGCGTTTCACCACTTTGCCTATGACCGCGTCAATGAGGAGTGGTTCCTTAGTTCCGCGACCACCGCCCCGACATCCATTTTGAGCGCGTGACATCACCTGGTTTAGCTCCAGGTGACGAGTGATTCTCGCGCTCAAAATGGATGTCAGTGTCTTATATATGGTGGGTAGACACGTGATGGGGCGGTATTTGCTCGGGTCTGTGGTATCCTGATCTTTAGGAACCAAGTGAGTGATCCCAGTAGTGAAGAGGCTCGGGAGTGACTTCTGGTCGAGAGCCTCTTGAAACTGTCGGGCGAGCACAGCGTGACACACCATGAACCCCTTCAGCCAGTAATGATGCAGCCCGTCGAGCCCCGGACTTTTCCAGTTCGGGGCCCTACGGACCGCCTCAGCCACGTCTTCTGGCGTTATGGTGATGGGGTCCATAGGCACAACACTCGCACCCTGGCTCGCCACAACTTCCATCCAAGGGCCCTCGCTGTGGTTTACGGGCTCTTTATATTATTACTCTTTATTATTATTATTATTATTATTATAATTAATATAAATAAATGTATCATGCATGGTTTCAGTAATATAAAAAAATTCGTTTACCTACCCTCATTGACTAATCTATATAATTTGTAATCGTTCTTAAGGAGTACATTCCAGTCGTGCGTTGGAGTTGACACACATACTTTTATTAGAAAGATAATAAAAATAAATATATTGGTAAATCACTAACTAAACGTGAAATGCAACGTACATTTAACTAACCCACAATTTTGACGTTGCATCTGTCAATGTCATCTCATAATGCGTAAAATGAATCGCCGGACCGGCCATTTTGTAGACAGTGACAGATATTCTTTACGTCAGTCCGTTGTTTCCGAGTTTACGTGAATGTTCTCTCTAACGTTTTTATCTGCCTCCACCTGTTTTTCGACCCCTCTGGATCCTTTTTTTACAAATGGTTGTAGCTACAAATTATGTTTATAATTTAAAGTAATTATATAGTTTAATATTTTGGTGTTTTATTGAGTGTAAGAGCGAGCGAAGCGAGCTCGGGACTTAGGGCACCCCAACTCAGACAGGTTAGATTAGAAACAGAACTTTTGAACAGACCCCGCCATCCCCTTCGTGGTTATTTTTTTATAAATCACTCTCACTACAAAGATTTGGAACTAAACAAATAAATCAATTATCTACTGAAATTAAAATCATACGCAGGGTGCGTACTTTACGAAACAATTAACTCACTAAGCCTCTTTGTCCTTGTCTTTTGGCGATATCAAGGGATCAAGGATAAAGACGCCTACGCTCATCAGTAACCTCTGATTAGCTGCGGCGTGACGACTCATCGCCGTCGTATTGTTTATGTTTCCGCGTATGTATCTCAAACATATACGAATACTCTAATGTCGAGTTGTCTGGTGAAAACTTAGACGGTGCGACAAATCAATATTTACCTGTGTTGGAATTTACAACGTGCACAATGAGCATTAGTAGAGTTTCTCAAACTCACAAAAAATTAAAGAACGTTCTAATCAAGTTCGTTTCAGTGTTAATGTTTGGGTGGCAATCATTCACGACCACATCATTGGTTCAATATGGATTGAAGTTCAATTGACGGGAGTAACGTATCTGTAAATGATAAGTTCCGTCATAGACACAATGTTGCAAAACGTTCCTCTCAGCTATCTGTAAGGAATGTATTTCCAGCACGATGGATGTCGAGGTCATTACGAACAATCTGTGTGGGCATATCTGGACACCCTATTCGGTGATAGGTGGATAGGTCACAGTTGACCTGTAAACTGGCCCGTGGGGTCCCCTAACCTAAAACGTCAAGACTTTTATTTGTAAGTCGAACTAAAATGATAAGTATACACTATGTGCATAAAGTGTTAGTGAAAGTTTTGTTTAACAAACAATTTAAAAAGAAGTGCTAGTTTGTATTTGTAAAAAAAAATGGTAGACATTTTGAATAGTTACTGCGATATCGCTGAAAAGGTAATTTTTCTGTATACAACAATAATGTAGTATAATTTTGTAAATATCAATTTGTGTAGTTTGTAAATAAGTTGGTTTCGATAATCTTTTACAAATGCTTAAGATAATTCAGTATACGGTAGTCATAAAATTAGTAGCCTACGCCGCGATGTTTAAAAATATTTTTAGTTTAATGCAAATGTAGTAAGATGAATTGATTTTATGTTTTTTGTTTGGATATTCGGAAATTTTGCCTATCAGTTATATTTTATAAAATATTTTCGAGAAGAGCTTCTCTTCCACTTACACAAAACATTTTTTTTGCCATCATATTATTTCCCAGACAGTAAAAATAGTCAGCCAGTAAACATCGGTTGCCTACTTCGAAATTTAAAAAATAATAATAATAAAAAAAGAAAAATAACATTAAATGCCAAACGAAAGCTGCTTAAATAAATCCGGAAATTAAATGTGGTGCAATGAAGATAATTAAAAAAGGGTCATTCGGTTTTCGTAAGTAACCGAACAAAAATGTAAAAATAAGTATGTTATAATAAGGTATAATAAGTATAAGAATGTGAAAATAAGGTTTCTTGAAATTCCGTAGTTCCGTAGACGATGACAAAATTCCCTAGATCTACGGAAAAATTCGTAGGGCTAGCAACGCTACCCAGTATTAAGCTGTGACATGATCATGAAGTTATAGATAAGGATGGAGACCACACTCCGAATACCTACTTGAAGCTTAACCTATGTATTACTATCTCGCTCTCTGTGGGCAGACCCTCTCTTTCTAAGTAGGTAACCTTTATTTTATTTTTCCCAGGATATCGCTATAAGTAGTTGCATTACATTAAGTGGTTTATTTTAAATATCTACATCTCTGTTTACTACTAAGATCTAGCCTATATAGATAATATATTTTTGTACAATTTTTGGGAATTGACTGGTTTTATGAAGAAAGGTTTTCATTTCCATGGGCAGAACCGGTATTTAAAATATGACCACGCATTTCCGTTACAACCCGTATAATGCCGAGCCTATTTAGAAAATGTGGAAAATAAATATATCAGAGAATATTTTATAACTACCATTTCGATAATGTATTTTCTAGTTATTGTATCCAATCCTAAACGGTACCAACGAAATATAAAATTAAAATTTATTATAACACTCCGGGTGTTCCATGAATTGGGCAAAATATACCTGATTTACTGTTCAGACAGACTATAAATCTATTTTTGGACAATTATTTAAAAAAAAACCATGAAGACTAAAAGAGCTTAGCGGAGCTCCTGCCTTAGACTTCTGACCTTACCCATCAGTGTCAGGCTGCTCTGAGCTGAAATGTGTATAATACTATATTCCACACATCCTGTTCATTTTAAGAATTATCTACAATTCTTAGGAATTCTATATAATGACGGTTTTCATAGATATTTAGTAACATATGTACTATAATAGGAACGGTAATATATAAAAAAACCTCAAAAAAAAATAAAAACATTTTCCATATTAAAATCATTTATTGAATATTGTCTATTATACATGACTAAATATCATTGCTCTGTGTAGTTTCTGTCTCTTACCACATAAATCACTAAGTATATTTTCTGTATGACTCTTTAAGTGAGCACGTATACGCATATTAAAAAATGAATTAGCTATTTTCTTAACTATCATAGTTTCATGCAAATCATTACAATTAATTGAGTCAGTGATCGGGTGGTTAAACATTTCCTGTAACAGAGGAGTAAAATCTTGTGACACGACATTAATTAATTTGTTTTCAATGTTATTGGCTCTAAGTTGGCCCATCAAATTAGCTCATTGGAAAACTTGGTCACAATATTTTACAATTTTGTAAGCTGCTACCGAAGGAAAATAAAGTTTGCCTCGGTTCACAAACGTCGTAAATGAATTAAATTTATTTACAATCATATGATATGAATGATCTGTTGACACATAGTTAAGTGCTACTAACGCATTATACAATGTTCACAAGAAATGCGGGTAAGAATTTGTTTTATAATGTAGCCAGTTATATAATATAATATATTTTCCTGGTATGGACTAGCATGAATCTTTTCTAAATTTTGAAACATATTTTCAACGTCTTGTTAATATTCTGGTTCTTCGCGAGAATTAAATAAACTTTTCTGTTTATTGAAATCGACGACGTGTGTTGTCTCAAAGCCATTTTAAAGAAGACATATCCTGAATTTTTTTAGTGTGGCGCGCCGCTTTTTGCTTAAGAATCTTAGTTTTCTTCTCAAGTATTTCTTCTTTACTAGACTTTATTTTCACTTGCACGCCCCTATCTATCTTTGCGGGATCGTCGTCTTCACTGCTGACCTAAGAAAACAAGAAAACTTTGTGAAATCGGTTATTTTTGCATCGTATTGCTCCACTCATAAGGGTCCTAGCGTGATGTTAGATAATCTTCCTGAAGAATTGGTTTTAAAAATGCAAAAAAATATTTTCAAATCTGACTGGTATAGTTCCGGAGATTAGAGAACTCAAATAAACAAAAAAAAAAAGGATCATATAACTCTTCTACATCATAATGTCAGTACAAATTTACATCACGTAATAGGTTATTAGACCATTAGTAGACAGAAATGATACTCCGGAGCGGGCCTTCATGAGCATGCATAAATGTAGCATCAAACAAGAAGCTTCATGCTTATTGTCGTAGTGACGGTTACCACACTGCGATTGGCACTAAAGAGTTTAAATATGTATGTGTTTTAAGCTATATAATATATTATGTAATGTAATATTAAAGTCATAATAAATACAAGAAAAGTTATGTATTTAGTAATAAAGGAAAAGGAAACTTACAGGTAACTTGTTAAGATTGCATAAATTTTCAAGAATTTTTTGACATTGTTTTTTACTAGTTGGTCTTCAATATAACAGGCAGTATGTTTCACTCCAATTTCCTTAAGTGCAGAACTACTTTCATAAATGTCAGAACTAGTGCTTGGTACAGCCAGAGCAGCTATTTGCACAATAGACTCTTCATGTAATGCACTTGTTGTCTGCAAATGATAACATATTTTACAAAATGTTGCTTTATATCATACATTTAAACGACTACATTTCTAAATATATAATATATTACGATAAATTAGATAATTAAATTATATTAAATTTTTACCTTGCCTGGTGATACTGTTTCTTGATTTATTATAACAGTAGGAACTGCTGTTGATTTTAAGCGCCTTGTTGTTGAATCATAATCTGATTCTTGAAAATGCAAATTGCAAATCCTTACACTTTCATAATACTTCATTTTCAATGGTACAATGGATAACCACAAATTTCTCCGAGTACTGTTTTTAGGAAATCTAAAAAAAATATTCGTAATTATTGTAAACGTTAGTAAAGTATCAGAATAATGAGAAACAAAAACTAAATAAAAAGTAAATTATTTGCCTAAAAAAACTAAATAAAAAGAATATATTATTATGTTACTAATTAATAATTTAATATTATGAAATCTATGAAATCCGTCATTATATAGAATACATAGGAATTGTATATAATTCCTAAATTTCATGCATTTCCGGTAACATAATAAGAAACATGTACATATAATTAGTTAAGGACACGGAAAGTCTCAAATACATCCTTAATATGGTCACACTATTTCAGTGCGATTTCTTTTAAACAAAAACAATAAAATTGTTCAAAGTCAATTAAATTCAATGTAAAGCTATTTGATTTTGATAAAATTATGATTTACTAATATGTTTAGAACTCTGGTAAAAAGTTTCAGCAAAAAATTAAGTGAAAATACAAAGAAGTATGTTTACAAGTATTCAATGCCAGAAGTCACTATTTAAACACTTACGCATGAAATCTTATATCACCTCCTGGACACATTTTTTGCATTTTACACAGACCACAAAGAGTGAGATAAAGATACGTAGGTAATTGACTCAAGCTGTTGTTCCAAGTGTGGCCTCCATCTTTATCTATAGCTTCAGACATGATATATCAATATCACTTTTGACAGACAATGCTGACAGCGTAGTTGATTTTTTTGTATTAACTGGCTTTACGGCTCTGGTTTCTAGACCTTCTGAGCCTATCCTTTCTTTTGGAATCGTCATTTTATGTTCTTTTTCTTCACAATGCTGCTGCAAATGCTGATGCGTCACATTGCGAAGCCTTTGGGAGATTTTGACGACAGTTCAACCTAGCGGACATTTGATGACGACAGCCAAAAGATACATTTAGTAAAATGGGGTGAATAGAAAGCGCGGCGTGGATAGAAACAAGTCTGGTTATTTGATAAAATTGTCTTTAGGTTTTTTAAGATTGCCAAAATAAAAGAAAAATGTTAGCATATAATAAACAGTAGAAACAAAATAAATATTTATTCCCGATATATAGAAAACTAGAAAAGCAAGTTCATAAGGCGCCCAAGCCCTCAAAATAACTTGAGGTTTATATCGACATGAAAGCACTTGTTTCGTCGTTTTCTCTAATAGTTCACACGCGTGGACACTTAATTCACAAAATCGCATCACTTTTACGAATCAAAATCTACTTCAAACCATTATTCAAGCGACAAAACAGGAGGGATAATCCATCTACGGCCTAGTTCCCGCCAAAACTCGTTATAGTTGAATTTTATAGTTCTGTACATGGAGGTTAGGGAACAGGAGAACGATCGCCGGAATCGATCGAGAAAATAGTGCCCCAGAAATATGGACAAAATAAGTGAGGCGCTGCGATCGCTAATTTTTCTCAATAAAAGCGGGCTGTTGTGCGCTAGTTTGAAATGATTATAATATCATTAAAAATTATTATTATTTATGAATAAATAAATTATAAATTATGTTTTTCATAATTTTAAATAATATAAATATTATAAATTATTACAAATATAAATTATTAATTATTATTGATTTATTATTATTATTTTTAATAATATTTCACCATTTTATAACGTTTATTTTTGTCAATAATTAAAAAATTACTTTGCAGATACTAGGTACTTACCGACGGCAGCGCGGCTATAAATTCTACAAATTTTCAGGGACAGGCGGGCTATGCTTTAGCACGTATAGGCTGTCAACTTCGTGCAGTCCGCGCCCGCGGGGCTACCGGGGTTGGCAAGAACGAGGTGGAAAAAAAAGGGGAAGCGAGCGGTATGCGGGAGGGCGAGCGAGCACGCCGCGTGCTCAAGAGCGCCAGTCGCCGGTGGTCACTTGCAACGGTTACTTGTATACTAGACGCACACGAGATTACGATCCGAAGATGAGCAAACCGATTGGACGACAATCAAAAGAAATTGTGTATAACGTATACATGTATTTTAAAGAGCGTAAAAATGATAAATCATCGCAAGAATACCAGAACCATATTAATTTGGCAAAAACCGTGTCTGTAAATAGATATGGATTGCGACTATAAATAGTTTTCGTTGTAAATATGAGTGTAAATAAAAAACAGTATTAAATTACTTTCTTATTTAGAAAAAATATTATTACTATTATTCGGTGTTTAATCTTTTATTTTTCCAATTTTCGTTCTCCTTTCGTTCTACTTTCAGCGTGCATTACATTTTATACTTGTACTAGATTTTGCAAAGCTTCCTCATGAATCACTCCGTCTATTGGAGAAAATCCGTTCAGTTGTTTTTGAGTTTATCATACAGACGCGGCGGGGGACTTTTTTATAATATAAAGTGATTTAATATTATATCGAATTCATCACTACATCACACAATACTTCGTAATAAATCTAAATAAATCCATACTAATCTCAAGATAACTCGATTCCCAATCCCTACGTGTGTAGCCGTGGGCGTGGCCTCGTGCACGAGCCGAGTGCTTCCTCGTCCCTCTCCACCTGGTACCCCGTGGGCGCGGACTGCACGACGTTGACGGCCTATAGCGACTCCTATTCTCTAATATTAATCTAATAATAATATTGCAAAGTATAGTAAATATATAAATATATTGTTTAATGTTTATCGATGCTTATGTTATCACGTGGGGAATTAGTAAAAATAATGATCAGGATAAAAAACCAATTTTTTTACACACAGCAATCTGTTATTATGTCTACAATTATAAGGTAAAAGAATTTGAAAAAAAAAATAACTAAAATAAACCAAGCAAAATTACAAAGGGGCATTTGTAATGAATTGCGCTTATTATTTATTTCATTAAAGAAAGTAGTGCTGATACCTCTATTATGTCTCAAGTCGTAGACAGAGAAAGACAAATCTTTTGCCGCAGTCACACAAGAGAATGAGCAACTTACGCCAATGTCGTGTAAAGAAAAGAAATAGAACGTTTTAATTTTTTGTTTCGCTGAGCGTGCCACGTTTTTCAAGGTTAGCACACTACTTTGCTAAACAAAGTTTTACAGTTAACGTGTAGCGCGATATCACATTTTAATAATATACAGTTTTACGTGCTTTATATTAAGTAATTCATATTGTTATATTATGTTGTGAACAATTTAGACTTAGTATTCCAACCATTTAAAAAAAACATGGTGCGGTGTAGTGTTTGAGGGTGTAAAAGTGAAAAGAAAAGGCAATCTTATTGCTAGATAGTAATATCTTCCATGCAACCCAGAAGTAGTAATTAATAAAAATAAGAAAAAGATTAACGGGTAGGGTGCACTAAATTAGAAAAATAAATACCAACTTATGTACTAAAATACATTCTTTAAGTAGATCAATAACCATAACTAGGAGAAGGAAGAGAGAGGAGTTAAAGAGACAAATAGTGTTCCTTAGCCTGTTTCTTAAATACATTTAAGGATTTTGATCACTTTTAAATGACTGGAGCTAGGAGTTCCAGAGTCCTCCAAGAACAGCAAAAGATTAATCATAAAATGTCGAGGAGTGCACTGGATATTGGAAGGAGAGATTTTCTTTGGACCATAAGGAAATATTGTGACTATTGCTAAGAAATTTAAAACATTCTTTTAGATAGGGACTTGATAAATTAAATAAGACCCAGTGGATCGCAGAGAGTATATGAGTATTCCAACAAATACGTATTGGGAGCCACTTGAGTTTAGTGCGGTTTTCCGAGACATGGTTATATTTACGGTGCCCAAATATGAACCTTATACAGAGATTTTGGAGTCGCTTAAGTTTGTTAAGTTGCTCCTCTAATCAAATTAACCCTCTCATATGTTATATAATATTTCCCTATTCTAAAACTAGATGTGTCGAATTTTGGCATGTTTTGTTAGTTATGATGAGGTCTTACCTCCGGTCTCGATGGAGTGATCTGAGGACAAATAGATTTAAATATATACTATAGAGCGGACGTAGGAAACATTTGCATACAAAAACTGAGAGCACGCACGTGTGTTAAGCCCTCTAGCGAAAAATAGCAATACTACGCTGAATATTTATTTGGAAAACATTTTAGCTATTTCTTTTTTAGGTGACGCTTCTAAACATAAGAGAATAATCGGTTTTAGGCACGTCGTCAATAACTAACATTTTTGTAAATAAATAGCGACATTAATGGATAACGGAGGGCACATATTACAATAATTTTTCTTTCTTCTAGAACAATCTGCCAGAAATAATAAAATTTGAAGATTATTTGGTAAATATACATTACTCTTAGGATAATAAACCGAAATCATGTTCATTTTTTGCTCCATATCGTGACTTACCTTAATGCACAACCGGGCATATTTTCTTTAAAAATATTTTTTTAAATTTATGAAACGAATGCGTCTTTACCTTTCAGTGATGTCACTTAGACTAAATGACAAAAATCGGAGATATATTGTAAAGGACAGAAGTTACAGACGACCATTTTGTTGCTGATGTCCGTTCTATTACTACTACATACCACAGACTACTAAGAGGATACCTACATACTTTATAAATGTCTTTGTCTGAGGATGTACTTCAGTGATATTTACATTCACAGATATGTTTAATTGTTCTTATATTTTAAATACAAAGGAGACGGTCCATTTCAGACCCAGTCTAAGTATAAAATAAAAGAATAAATCAAACTAAATGACTTGCTAAAAATAAAAATGAAATCCTAATTTTTAATGAATTACGTAGGCGTTCCCATAATGAATTGACCTAACTATGAACCAATGAAGGAAATGAAACGAAACCAATTTTATTTTTCAATATAATCACCATGAATACTAACACACTTCTGACATCTGTTAATCAACATCTCTAAACCTTTATAAGAATAATCACATTTTTTATCCTCAAAATGACTGAAGACGGCCGCCTGCAACTCTTCATCGCTTGAAAATTTTCTTCCTATTAAGTCTCGCTTTAAATTTGGAAATAAATAATAGTCGGACGGGGCCATGTCTGGACTGTAAGGTGGATGTTGAACTTCTGTGAACCCGCATTGACGAACTGCATCCTTCGAAACACCAGCGGTATGAACAGGGGCGTTGTCATGGAGCAACAGGACACCTTTAGACAGCTTGCCTCTTCGTTTTTCCTTTATCTTGTCTCGTAATTTATATATTAAAGAAGCATAATATTCGCCGTTCACGACTGTATTACATTCTTTAACATCCACCATCAAAATGCCTTGAAAATCCCAAAATATTGTGCACATCAGTTTTTTAGTCGATTGTTGCACCTTTGCCTTTCTAGGGGGCTTTTCACCCTTATAACGCCATTCAATTGACTCGCGCTTGCTTTGTGGATCATAATACAAGATCATAGTTTCATCACCAGTTACTAGCCGCTCGATCACAGTCTTTGGATTTCCGCCACAAAGATCCAAAAACTCCGAAGCGCAGCGCGCTCTTTCTTGTCTCTGTACCGCTGAAAGAAGTTTCGGTACCCATCTTGCACTCACTTTTTTCATGTGAAGATATTCATGGATCGCGCGATGAACGGTACTCTTAGAGAGCCCAAGCCTTGCTGCAAATTCTCTAATCTTCAAACGGCGGTCACTCAGAACCTCCTCTTCGATAAGAGCAATCGTTTCGGGAGTGAGCACTTCCACAGGTCGACCGTCGTGGCCAAAGCCTTCGACGGTCTCTCTCCCGAGGCGAAACTCTTTCACCCAATTTTTCCCTGTGCCATAGGAGGGGGCAGACTCCTTATACACGCCATCCAATCGTTCTTTTATTTGGGCAGGGGATAAACCTTCTTTAAACAGAAACTTTATGACACTTCGATACTCAGTTTTCGGCATTTTGAAAAAATACGCGACTCTCGTTATTCAAATGCCTGTTAAACTAAGACTAAGCATTTCATGTCGATGCATGTTTCTTATATTAAGTGCACGATAAACGTACTATTTAATGCAACACAACATGTAGCGACACGTCGCGTTGAACTATATCAGGCCAGTTCATTATGGGACCGCCTGGTACAAGATGGTGCCCTTCCAGTTATAATATAAGTCAAATGTCTTACCTGACAAGTGACTTGAGTCATAAAATAATTTAGGTAGTGTGATATTTTTTTTTTGTTTATTCCGAACTTGTTCGTGAATTTGTGCACTGGTGAATGCGTTTATTGTGTTTCTTTAGGATTTCTTTGGCGATCTAGTTATTTTATTCGGGCTTCGGATTAGTTACTACTTTTTAACTCGGTTTATGTTTTAAGGACTTCATGATTAACGTGAGATTTTGATTTCATTGATATCGGACATCTGTAGAATCACATTTGGAATCATCGGCTTTGAGCTATCTTCATCATCATTACAGCCCTTCACAACTCTACTGCTGAACATAGGTCTCCCTCAATGTATGCCACGAAGCACGGTCCTGAGCCACCTGCATCCATCGACTTCCTGCATGTCATACCAGGTGTCGGTTCTTTCGAGCTATATGGCCGGCTCATTGCCACTTCAGCTTACTAATCTGTTGGGCTATGTCGGTCACTCTGGTTTTCCTGCGGATATCCTCATTTCTAAGTTTATCACGCAGAGAAACTCCGAGCATAGCCCTCTCCATAGCTCGCTGAGCGGCTTTGAGCGTCCTCATACGGCCAACAGTGAAGGACCACGTCTCGGTTCCGTAGGTCATCACTGGCAACACGCACTGGTTATACAACTTAGTTTTCATGTTTTGAGGTATACCTGACGAGAAGATGTCTCGTATTTTCCCAAACGCTGCCCAGCCGAGTTGAATCCGTCGATTGACCTCTCGGTCGAAGTTGGACTTACCTAGTCGGACCATTTGTCCCAGGTAAACGTACTCGTCAACAACTTCGAGCTTAGCGCTCCCAACAACTACCGCTATAGGTGTGACATTTTTTTGTTTTTTATAGGATAGGGTGACAAACGAGCACACAGTCCACCTGATGATAAGTGGTTGCTATGGCCCATAGACATCTACATCTATCCTCGATTACGAATCAAAATGCAGATGCGTTGTCACCCGTGAGGACTAAGATGGAATGCCTCGTTTCCAGTAAAGAGGGTCTCCGGTTCTCTACACTCACCATACGAAATACAGCAGCATTAAGCTACTATTTCACGCTGGTATTCTGTGAGAGCGTGGTCCTTCCCCGGTCGAGCCGACCCATTCGTGCTATAACTATACTACTAATATAACTGCAGCATGGACATTAAACATGATCTTTGCCTTGTCCATGTTCATATTAAGACCTATCCGTTGGGAGGCACTATTGAGTTCATAGAGCATAGTGCTTAAGTCCTCCAGCGATTCTGCCATAAGGACTATACCGTGGGCAAATCGAAGGTGAATGAGGTACTAGCCCTACCGTACGCACACTTCGGCACTTCGATATACCGACAGTCAACTTGGCACCGCTGAAAAGACTGTAGCACCGCCCAAATTTCGACGGAATCAAAGGCTTTCTCATAGTCCACATACGCCGGCCGTGTAGTGGCGGTTAAGAATATCCACTACCCCACATCTTCCCGTGGGTGTCGTAAGAGGCAACAGAGGGGGACAGGCAAGAGATGGGCAGCAGCAGCCACTGCAAGACTTCAAACCACACTTAGTTCATTCTGCGTAGATCGGACCAAAGACAATAATTAAAAAAGCTGAAGGTACTCCGGGTTAACTTTGACATCGGGACGTCAGTCACCTCAGTCCCTCGTGAACATGGGTGCTGGAAAGCACCCGAAACGTCGGGAATTAAAAATAATTAAAAGTAAAATTAAACGCGATAAAATCCGTAAAAGTAGTTTTAATCAATGTACAGTGTTCGCGTAAATATAAGAAATCATTATAACAATAATAAATAAAAACTGCGGTTGCCAACCCGCTCGCCAAGCGTGGCAACTATGGCAAATATCCCCTCATGAGTAACGACGCAAACAAACGGCCCCCAGTCCCCTGTGGCCCCGTTATTCCTGGCTACGGTGACGACCATGGTAACGGCGGGGCAGGGGGTGCTAAGAATCTCCGGTGGAGGTTCCACCTACGACGACTGGACCTGGCAAAGTATAACGCACGCACCCTGAGGATTGACGAGAAGATACTGGAGTTGGAAGAAGAGGTAGAAAAGTTGCGCTGGCATATTATTGGACAATCCGAGGTCCGAAGAGAGGGGGAGGACGCGGTAATCCTCGAGTCCGGCAACTTGTTCTATCACCGGGAGGGCGACCATCTGTCCCAAGGAGGTGTCGGGTTCCAGATGCGGCCCCACAGGAAGTGGACCTGGTCGAGCCCCGTCGGTTCGAGAAAAAATGAGATTGACATTATGACGACCAGACGTCAACTGTTCAGTGATGTCTCAGTGAACGCAAGTGTGAAAACTGGCAGCGATCACTGAATGGTTAGAGGCACACTGAACCTAAACGTTAAGTTGGAGAGGTCTCGTCTAGTGACGATTCCGTGGCGTAGTGGCTTAGCAATAAGTGACTGCGCTGGGGGTCGCGGGTTCGAATCCCGCACGGAACAAGTATTTGTATGGCCTATAAATAGTTGCTCCGGGTCTGGATGTTTGTCCTTGTGCAATTTATGTTTGTAAACTGCCCCCACGATACAGGAGAAAATCCTAGTGTAGGGGTAACGTTTAAAAAAAAAGTGAAGTCAAGGCTCCGTCCCCCTCGTGCTCTAATCCAAAATCAGTGGACGATATAAATGACAAGCTCGTGGAAACTGTTCATGCGGTCGGAGCTAAGTTCTGCAAGACTCTCCGCAGAAGAACACAAAAACTCTCCGATCACACGCTTAATCTCATGGCAGTTAGACGGGAGATGAGGCTGCAATCGTCACCATTTGACAGCATTTACGCAACTTTAATACTGCTCCTATTGAAGAAGCGATCGTGCGGAACCAGGGCTCCAAAGTCTTTGCCAGAGATCTGTCTGCTAGTAGGAGCCAACTGTCAAAGCTGAAGACTGAGTGTGGCAGCATCGTTTCCGGGACGGTTTTGAGTGAGATTGAGAGCTTCTATGGGCAGCTGTACACATCATCATTGGAGCCACACGCAAGTGTGAGTAACGATCCAAGAGCAAGTCTTATCCGACACTATTCCGATGATATCCCGGACGTCAGTCTGAGCGAGATTAGAATGGCTCTCCAGCACTTTAAAAACGGCAAGTCCCCGGGCGAGGATGGAATTACAGTAGAGCTTCTGAAAGTTGGTGGAAAACCGGTACTTGAAGTCCTTCAGAGGCTCTTTAATTCCGTCCTCCGTGGTGGCACTACTCCGGAGGCATGGAGCAGAAGTGCGGTGGTCTTGTTCTTCAAGAAAAGCGACAACGCTCTCTTGAAGAACTACTACATAAGTTGGACGATTTTGATAAATCGGCTATAGCTGATTTATCAAAATCGTCCTTGTCATTACAACAACTTGTCATTACAGACTTCTTCTTTTATTAATTATTCTCTTTTCTGGTATTTTATGGGAATCTTTATACACGCTTAATACGTGATATATAGTTCTCTTGCTGACTCCTTATATCTCCGAAACCTTTTGTACGTTTTGACGTCTTCGGGCCAGGTGTTTTGACATATTTGTATACATTAATGATAATCTCTTGTTCCCGGACCGACAAAGTGGTAGGTTTTCTCTTTTTTACTGGTAACGTTAAAGGTGCTTCAGATGATGGGCCTGTAAACAAATGACAAAAATATACTGCGATAGTACTACACAACATAAATGAATATTGTTTTAGAAAATAAATACCACATGGCCACATAAATAGAGCGCTTTAAGAAATGGAAAGGCTACGTCGTCACATTTTTACCTATTTGTACGTACCTGCTACGTTTATTATGGATCGGCGACGTCTCTTTCCACTTGGCGTTGAAGGACCGGGTCCTTCACAAGATTTTCCTGAACTCATGTTGATTTAGTAACGACCGTCACAGTAAAACTAATATAACAGATTCAAGAACAAAAACTTAACGATATAACAATTTTAACAGTAAAACTCAACTAAAACAATGCAGTGAATGCTATGAATTACCCGAGACGTACACACGCAAGCGCTATCCGAACACGATTGAAAACAAAATGGCGGACCAGCCCAAAAAAGGTGACGTATCTCTGGCTGTCATTGTCACGTTTCTTTTAGAACGAACTGACGTAACGCGGGTTATTTTAAAGGGATGAATTTGCAAAAGCTCAATATGGTGATTATATTGCTTCAAATATTTTTTTTAAATATGAATTAAATGAATTGCTGCGTTGCTTACCATAAATTGAAATATAAAATATAACACATTTTTCGCGATGTACCGTAAGATTTTACGATGTTTATAGGAACCACGGACAATATTATTTAAGAAACAAAAAAACAAAACATATGTGCTGACCTAGAAGTGTGAATAATATCAATATTTAAATATTGTTATCACATCTAAATTGAGATTTTCTAAGTTACGCCTTTTGACACTCGGCTCATATCTGAGGTCATTGACGGTTTTTCTCAATCAATTTGACACATACTATAATGAATGCAAAGAAATAATTCTGCGCGTAAGCACCGTTGATTTATCTGAAAATATTCTTATCTGCAATTAGGTAGGTAGTACTTATACATTTGTTTCCTCCTGAATTGCATTGATATTGATATGCAAATATCAAAAAGAACGTAACTTGTTCCAAGATCAAAATAGCACATCCCCAATCATTAATATACACTTTATTCGTGTTTTATCAAAAATACAACCTTGTGTACTATCCCTTTGGACTGATTTCGTGATATTTTAGCCATCGTACATAATAAATCTACCTGATAGCCTATCATCATCAGTCATAAGAATACATAGCATTTCGGAATTCAAATGTCTGTCTATAAATTGACCAATAGCCTCATGACGCCTCAAATATGGCTAACTATAGTTGATGCCTATTGATGCCACTAGCGCCATCTAGTATCGAGTAGCAGAACTAGGAGAGTTTTCTAAAAAATGTAATGCTAGAACTTTCCCACTAGCGCCACCTAGTATCGAGTGGCAGAACTAGGAGATAATTTAGTCGGTTGGGACCGGTATGTGCTTGTATATTCTAGATGTTTCAGTGGGAAAAGACTAACGTAAGGCCAGTAAAAAGCGCGACCGGGTGAGTATTGAATTTGGATAGAAGCGAATACTTCGAAGCGATATAACTGCGAAGTAAAGTGTTAAGTGTGATTAATTATTAGTGTGTTTTAGGTTGTAATTAGTGTTCGTAATTAAAGTGTCAGTTTTGGTAATTCAATCGGCAGTTTTTATTGTCACAAACCCTAACCCTTGGTGTCAGAATTTACCTAAGGACAACACACGGAGAGTGTCCGTCCCTGAAATCCCGAAGTCAATGCCAGCAGGAGATGGACCAGAGACGATTCGATGGTGCAGCGCCGCAGACGTCATAGGGCCAGCCGCCGGCCACGAAGGAGCACAAAACCGCACGAGCATCACAAAAAACTGAAAATAACGTACTAAAAACAAAATCGACCATAGAAGCTACCTGTGCGAGACTGAGATAGCACTGTTCTCCATCTATTCACAGCTCTGTCTCCGTTATTTTTAATATTTTTGACTACTCGGCGTTTATTAATTGGACTTTGATTTGCTTACTACTCGGACTGTTGTTAATGCTAATAATGGAAAATCCACGAAGAGGCGCTGTTATTTATTTATTTAGTTATTTAACAATTTATGTACACACAAAGTAATGTTACAATGAAAAATGAAAAGATACTTTGTACAAAGGCGCTGCTTAATTCATATTAAAATTTCTTCCAGCAGGCCTGATACTGGACAGATTCAAATAGAAGCAGATTTAGTGTGCACTCTCATAATATATTTTATGATATTAATATACTTAATATAAAATAATGGCAATAAAAACATATACATATATCCATACATACAGACATGCATATAACTAAATACTATACTATATACATCTTAATATACAGTGTGTAAGTGTAAACACCGTTGTCACTGAAACCATAGGTAGTTGGCTTTAATATAAAAATATTTACCCGATTTAAAAAGAAAACGCTATTTTCTTTCATAAAATTAAAATAGTTTCTATCCGACACCGTCCGTAAATTCATGGATACCCTTTGCGCCCAAGTGACGTAATCACTGTAAAGATCACCGCCCGCCCTTGATACCTACACAACATTTCAATAAAAACACAATGGTACACATAACCTATGATGTAACTTTTCCTTCATACTTTCACACTGGCTTAGGACAGTCAAAAATTCCTATCCTTTGTGTTGCGTGACGAGTCCAAATTAATGTAAGTTAGATTTAACAACAAAGAAAATTAAACATTAATAATAGTAAATCATTAGGTAGGATTTTTGACGTATTTAAAAGTTTAATCATAATGTTATGCACACACAGCTACACAATAAGCTATGCAAACCAATGGGTAACTCGCCGTACAATCAAGGACCCGGGGTCCCGGGACTGTGTTAGCAGGATACCGCGGCCCTGGAACGCAAAGGGCATTTGAAGCATAATATGACCGTTCATTGTATGGAAAGATCATACAAAGCGAGGCCAAGACAAACTGGTTTTGTTAGCTTGATATGTAGCCTGATTGATTGATTATTTACACTTACCTATTAAATGAAATCCTCGTAAATGAATCCCATTTTGATCAGCTTTTACATTAATCGTAAAAGCTGTTTAAAATGGGATCCATTTACAGCCACGCATGCCTCCGCACGTTTCCGTAGATTTTTACGCACTCTAGGAAGCACAATAGTGTCATTTTTTAAGTCTCGAAACACACTAAGAATTCGCCTTTTGAGTTCCGACGTATTACGGAACTTAGTTGCATACACTCGGCGCTTCACCTCTCCCCAAAGATAAAAGTCCAGCGGGGTAAGGTCAGGCCACGCCACTGGCCCTTCACGTCCTATCCATCGCCCAGGAAACCCCTCGTCCAGCATAGCCCTGATTTGCAGCTGAAAATGTGCAGGAGCACCGTCATGTTAGTAGTAAAGGTTTCTCAGTGAACGAAGAGGCACATTTTCCAACATCCTGTCGAATACATGTAAAATAGCCATGTACGACTGTGCATTCAAGTGGCCGTCAATAAAATAGGGTCCAAGAAGTTTGCCGTCTAGAATTTCCGCCCACACGTTTACGGAAAAACGGTGCTGGTAACTAAATGTAAATGCCCAACCTTGTGAACACTGCTTCGTCCGTAAATAAAATGGAAACGTTATCAAAGTTTTGAATAAGCCATTGCGAAAATACCACCCGCAGTATGTGGTCGTTTTCATTTAACTCTTGAACCGGCTGGAAATGATACGGATGTGGACGATCAATGTGTAGAATTTTCCAAATTGTCGAGTGAGAAACACCGAAAATACAAGCCGCCCGCCTGGTACTCTCCTCTGGGTTCTCCGCGAAGAAATCCTAGATACGTTCTTGAAGGGTAACTGGCAGCTGCTGGTTGCCACGCCCCTGAGCATGAACTGGCACGGTAAACTGTCCATAGCTACGTAACCTTTGCGTGGCCGCCAACAAAGTTTCAAGATTTGGCACAGGTTGTCCAGGGTATAGTTCTGCGTACATTCGTCGAGCCTCGTTCACATTGTCACTAGCTACGGCATAAAGTCGGACCATTTCGGTTCACTGCACGTTTGTGTACGACATAATTACAAACTAAAACACACTCCGCACACACAAACGCCGCTTGCGTTGAATATCGGCACGGCGCGCGGCGCGGGGGGGGGGGGTTAAATCAAATTTAAACGTGCACTCGCTAGAGACGCAGCGACTGACTGACACTTCCGTATATATTACTATACTCTTTGGACTGACACACTGAAACAGTGACGCTATGGACTGTGGGCTGATGGCCTTGACCGCTCAGCTACGCGCGAGATCGCGCTACGTTATGTTGACTGAAATTTTGTATATGGCTAGGGTGAAATAATTGTAGGTAAAAATTGAGATTTGACTAAAAAAATGTTGTCATTTTTCATTGAATTTACGTTCTATAAGTGAAACCAAACCACTGGTTTCAAGGATAACGGTGTTTACACTTACATCCTGTATATAAATTACGAGTTACGTTATTTGTCCGCGATGGACTCCTAAACTACTTAACCGATTTTAATCAAAGTGAAAGTTCATAGAAAGCTGGGCCTGATGTTAAAGCAACGATTACTGTATTATTTTATTTATGTAGCAATACCATTTTAAAAAAACTAAAATGTTTACAAGTGCTTCATGGTAGAAAAAAATATAGGTTGTTATTTTGCTTAAGCTGTGCATACAATGTTATTATCACACCAAGCTCTCACATTACACTTTAAGAAAATAATTATTAGACTTTATTGTAAACTAGACTTTACCATAATTTTATGTATTGTAGGACATTCACAAATAGAAGATTCAGACGCCGCCGTCCAACTAAATTCTAGAAGTTTGAAATAATTATAAAAAAGCAGAAGAAGGATGAATTAGAAACATTTTCTCTTTTAATGATTTATTAATCGTCCACTTCATAATAAACAAATAAAATATCGTCTAAAAACGGTGCAGGCGGTATTAAATTCTCTTAACACCTTGCCCAGCTTAGGTACCATATTATGGACATTACATGACAACAGCAAGCTACAGTTCTTTTTCCTACCAAAGAATTGAAATAATACTGTTTAATGATCTCTCTACCATTAAGAGGACTGTCAGCTAAAATATATGTAAAAATATGTTTTTGAGCTTAAGTATATGTCTCGATTTTATTCGACCTCTCAATAGCCTGCTAGAATGGTTGGATAGTACCATTCTAGGTGGCTATTAACAGGTCGAATAAAGACAATTCTCTTAGTAGGTTGCTGTCCGTTTCTAGACACACTTCTATTTCATATCTCCCATCTTGTATGTGTTCACCGTAATGGGACCTAGCCCACTTAATTTCATAAATACCTAAAGATATTTTTATTAAATTACTGTGTGTGAGCTGGGGAAAATCATTTATCATTTTGCACGTGTATTCTTGTAAAATCAGAAAAGAAACCGTCAGAATCCTTTATACGTAGCCAGAGTCGTTAAAGATGGGAATATTATTACAGTACAGAAAAACAACAGAAAATATTCACTACCACCGCAAGCTCAGAGCCAAACAAAAGTTCCCTATATAAAAAAGTACGCTGTGAACAAAAGTAACAAATGATTTGAGTGACGTTTTTAGTTTTTAAACTAACGTTGACATTTCCGCTTTGTGGCCTGTATAAAACATTGATAATCGATTTTGAAATCGATTTATTAATTTATTCAGTCAATTTATTTTTACGACTATTTTGAACCATTACTTAAATAAGAAGTTTCTTAAAGTTACCTAAAGAAGAAAAGACTGAATCACTTTTTATTGTCTTCTTTTCTATTTTTGTATTAAAATCGATTAACTAACCTATTTCATCTGGCAGCATTGTTCAAAAATAAAAATAACGGAAGTCAGTATTATTCTTATTAAATATTTAATTTCTTTTGCCATGATAAAATTGCTCAATATTTCATTTTCCAAATTCGCCCGTCTCCTTTGCACATCGTGTGCAGTTTGGTCTAACTTGAGAGATAGGATAGTTTTTTTGCCCATGAGTAACCTACAATATTTTTTTCGAAATTAAGGATTTTTAATAGGACATGACAAAAGGTCGTTGAAAAGGGCAGAACAACGTCTGCCTGGTAAGCTAGTATTATATAAAATAAAATACATGTAGATACATATATATACATATACAAGTCATACATTGGATCATTGGGACAACAAAGAAAGATAGTGCTCTTTATCTCGCCTTTTAATCACTGAAACTGTTTGAGCCTCACGAATTCCATAACCTAACTGCATGTACTGTAAAAGAGTGAGAATAGTACTTAGTTCTGGAGGAAGAAAAATTTAGGAGGATTTTTAATTGTGATCTGCAAACTGCATCGGGAGAACGAGCAAAGCGGAATCGATCACGTAGATATGGTGGTGATGTTGTATTGTATAGTATGTTAAAGAGGAGGCATAAGATTCGGGTATTCCAGCGTAGTCGGATTGGGAGCCACTTGAGCTGTTTGCGATAGGAGGAGACGTGGTCATACTTTTTAGCCCAAAAATGTGACGAATACATAAGTTTTGCAAGCACTCATGTTTGTTTAATTGCTCCTCAGTCGCATCCAAATAACAGACATCAGCATAATCAAGAATCGGGAAAATAAGTGTTTGGACAAGAGAAATTTTCGTTGATAAAGGCAAAAAACTTTGAAGACATTTTAAAGAATGAAAAGTATAATTGATTTTCCAGCTAACTTCTGTGATATGTGCATTCCATGTCAATTTTAAATCTATTATGATGCCCAGATTCTTAACAGTTTCTGAAATGCTTAGTAGAGTGCCATTAATTTGCAGTATTGGGAGTGAAGTAAAATCAAGTAAGCTACGAGTAAACCTGGTGCCTATAATAATTGCTTGTGATTTTTTAGGGTTTATAACAAGTCCATATGATCTAGACCACTCATAGATTTTATTTAGATTTGAAATAAATAGATTTTATTTATTTATTTCAAATATTGCTGAATTTGCTACAATCACTAGAAAATGACGATACAGCTGCGAATCGTCTGCGTAGAGATGAAATTTTGAAGATATCACCTTGGTGATACAGTTAATGAAGACGGAAAAGAGAAAAGAGAAAGGACGCCACGTTGAGGTACACCCGTAGCTGGGTTGCACCACTTAGATAAAGCTTCATTTGAACGAATACACTGAGAACGACCACGGAGGTAGGAATCAAACCATTGAATAGTTGAAGGAGACACATTAATAGAATGAAGAATGCTAAGAAGTATATCGAGATCAATAGAATTGAAGGCACTAGTAAAATCTAGCAGCACGAGTACCATTAAGTATTTTTGGTCTATATCGCACTGGATATCATCCGTTACCTTAAGGAGAGCAGTAGTTGTACTGTGGCCAGGCCTAAAACCAGATTGAAAAGCACTTAAGATATTGTTACGGTTGAGAAACTTAGTTAATTGTGTGTGGAGAATATGTCCAAGCACTTTTGAAAGAAATGGTGGAATAGAAATAGGCCGATAATGAGTTGTAGATGAAGGATTCGAAACTTTGGGTATAGGAATAATATGAGCTAACTTCCATGACGACGGAAAGTAACAAGAAGATAAAGAGAAATTAAAGATATGAGTAAGATTAGGGATGACAAAGGGAAGAATCAACGTAATCATTTTAGAGCAGATGTTATCATTTCCAATAGCAGTAGATGAAATTGCAAGGACGGATCGTTTGGTATCATCTTCAGTAATAAAAGTGAAATTAAACGAGGCATATTGAGGAATTGGGCATTTGGATAGTAGGGTTCTGGCTTTAGTGAATGATGAGACTATGACAGGAGGTTTGACAAAGTTGTCGTTGAGATTATCCAAGTTAATTTCACTTCCCACATGAGCAGAATATTTTCCGACACCGACAAATCTCAGAAAACTCTAGGCTTTTGCAGTATCGCAATTTGTGAGGGTATCATGAAAATAGCGCCTTTTAGCACATTGCAAGTTTACTGAGCAAGTCGGATGCGTTGATGGTAAATTTGGAAGAACTACTTGACAGATATATAAGTGTTGACGTTGTTTGTATTACGGAACATTTTATGAAAGCAGGATCTGAATATTTTTTAAATCTTCCAAACTATATACTGGCCGAGTGCTTCAGCAGAGAGGACATCAACAGAGGTGGTGCTTGCATTTTAGTTAAGAACGGACTCAAATGGAAAGAACTTCTAGAAATTAAGAGGTTATCAATAGTAAATGTATTTGAATGCTGTGCCATTGAACTAACTGACTATAAAATTGCAATTATATGTATATATCGCGTCCCAAATCGAAGTAACAATTTTGATATATTCTTTGACAAATTAGAAAAGCTTTTAGTGTGTACTTCAAAATTAAAATGTAATAATGTACTAATTGCTGGTGATTTCAACATTGACATGTTAAAAAATAATAATATAACGTCTAACCTAGAATGTTTACTATTAAACTATAATTTTGAATTAGCTCTTAAACAACCGACTAGACTTAGTAGCAAAACTTGTATAGATAACTTTGCACATAACTGTGGAAAGGCATGTAGGACTGAAGTGTTGGAATTTGGCTTGTCTGACCATACTGCACAATTAATAAAACTCCCGGTTAAAAAAATAATTAAACTAAAACACTGGTACAAAACAATACGAGATTACAGTAAAGACAACATACAAAAATTTAAAATGTGCATAGGAAACCTATCCTTTTCTGAAATGTATACTATTAATGACCCAAACTTGGCATATAATTGTTTTTTGCTAGAATATAGACTTTTCTATAACTTATGTTTCCCATTAAAACAAATTAAAATAAAAGTAACTTATAAACCAAAATGGATATCGCATGGACTAAAAATTTGTAGCAAAAAGAAAAGAGCTTTATTGTGGAAATATAGAAAATCACCAACTAGTGCTAATAAACTTAACTACAAAAAGTATGCAAAACTATTTAAAAAAATTATATATCTGACTAAACGAGCCCAAAATAATTACAAAATAAAAACAAGTGACAATAAGTCTAAAACAACATGGCAAATTATTAATAAATCGAGATTAAATTTACCCACTCAGTCCATATCAAAAATAAGGGTAGGCAAAGAGCATATAACTAATTCTGAACAAATTGCTGAGGCATTTAACAACTACTTTATTGACAAAATTAAACCATTAGAAGGATGTGGAAAAAATATTGATAGAAACCTCAGACGCATGCTCGGCTCTATGTTTTTGGCTCCAAGTCTACCACTACATATATTTAATATTATCAAAAATATGAGAAACACAAGTAGCGTAGGGCATGACGGCATTGCTACTAAAATAATCAAGTCCGTAAATAAAGAAATTTGCCATCACCTGAGCTATATCATGAACCTGAGCATAGAAAGGGGTATTTTTCCCGATGAACTTAAAGTCACCATCGTGAAACCTGTATTTAAAAAAGCTGACAAAGAATCAATGGAATGTTATAGACCTATAGCCTTAATATCAATATTCTCTAAAATATTTGAAAAATATCTTTATAATGAACTTAATGATTATTTGGAAAAAAATGACATTTTGTGTAGGGAACAAAAAGGATTTCGCAAAAATAAAACAATAAATATGGCACTCTATGATTTTTATAAAAATGTAATAACACACGTTGACAACAGAACACCGGTATGTTCACTATACTGTGATATGACTCATGCTTTTGACTATGTTGACCATAATATTTTAATTCACAAACTCGAGGCATATGGTATTAGGGGCAATGTATTGAGTTTGTTCCAGTCTTATCTAAATAACCGTCGTCAAAAAACGGAAATATGTGGGTTAAATGTAAGGACCAAATCTGAGAACATAAGCTCATCGACAGAGCGTTTGGTAAAATACGGTGTCCCACAGGGCAGTGTCTTAGGGCCTCTCTTATTTATAGTATATGTAAATGACCTCCCAAATGCCACTAAGCAACCTATGACCTTATTTGCCGACGATAGTACTATAACTATTAACTGTGATGACGTCTTTTCTTATAAAAATGACATAAATGAATCATTAATATCAATAATAACATGGCTAAATAATAATAATTTGAAAATTAACCTAAATAAGACACACATTATGCATTTTAGCCAAAGACCAATCACCCCATCTAATATTAAAGTAAAATACAACGATACTGTTATTGCTGAAGTAGATACAACCAGATTTCTCGGCTTACAAATTGACCAAAAACTAAATTGGAAAGCCCATATACTAGAACTAAATAAAAAAATAAGTAGTTCGGCTTATGCCCTGTTTAGACTTTCTGCTACAGTTAACATTGACGCACTTCTAACAGCTTATTATGGGATAGTCGAATCTGTCCTTAGATATGGAATTATTTTCTGGGGTAACTCAACTGACAGAGAAGTAGCATTTAAAAGTCAGAAAAGATGTATCCGTGCAATGTTTGGTCTTCAGGCTACCGATAGTTGTGCGCCGTATTTTGTTAAACATAGAATTCTTACACTTCCGTCCTTATACATAATGGAGACGGCTCTCTTTGTCAGGGCCAATCCCAACCTATTTCCACGGTTAACTGATAAAGTAGAGCGCAACCGTCGTGACGGAAGTAAATTGTATTTGCAACAAGCAAAAACGGCTCTGCTAAGAAAGAGTGAAGTATGCATGGCTCCTAAAATCTATAATAAAATTCCTCAGATGTATAAATCATTGAACAGCAATCTTTTTAAAAATAAATTCAAAAAACTTCTAATTGAAAAATGCTACTACACTGTAACGGACTTTCTCAATGATAAATTTTGACATTATATAATTGCCTTATACATACATATATTTTTAATTGTGACTGTTGTAAGTAATAATCTCGCTGACTTTGTATATTGATAGACTTTGCCAATGTTAAATGAAAATTAATAACCTAATCACTTTAAATTTTACACACCGAATATGTCGGTAAGACATGTTGACACTAACAACACTAACACCAAGAACATATCTCTGCCCATGCATTGTATATCTCACACATGTTTGAGTAAATAAAAATATCTTATCTTATCTTATCTTATCTAGCATCTCTACACAAACGGTTGCAGCGATTTCATAGTATTTTAAAGCTGAAGAAATTGCGTTCAAGGGGATATCGCTTGTATCTTCTTTTGGCTTTATCTCTACGCACCATCAGGTCTTTTATATCAGCTGTGATCCATAGCGCAGGGTTGTGTTATTTTCACGTTTTACTGGTGCATGGTGATTATATAGATCTAAAATTAAAGAATTGAAATTAATTACCTTGTCCTCAATATTAGAACAATCAATTACCGACGTCAAGTCGACTAAACTAGCATCGCCCATCAACGTCTCCAAGTTAATGCCCTTATAACTTCTAAGATATCGAAAATGTGGCTTGCACTTAGGGGGACGTACACGATAAGATAGGTAAATGAGATCGTGATATGAAAATGAAGCGCATATTTGTCCGTGGTTAGCAACACTATTTAAAGACGATACAATAATCAGATCTAGAAGAGATGGAGTACAATTGGGAAAGTGGTGGGTGGCAGATAGAGGCTAGATTTCTAGGTTATACAAAAACAGAAGAGATTGCGATTTATAAGTACGTAAATCATTTTTCAATAAACATGTGTTGAAATCCCCCATCAAGATAACATGGTTATATACAGGACAGAAAGTATTAAGAATCCAAGTAAGTTGATGAAGATACGCTGATAACCCTGTAAGAAATTTACTTCTTTCTTACTTATTTTCTTTTCTTCTTCATATTTACACATTCGGGATCCAAATATTTTCTAAAGTTCAGAGAGGTTATTTGCAAGTTGAACATCCATTGTTGACATATAAATAAGTCTTTCAGATATCTTTTAATTAAGGAGTAGTTTCGTTGGATAGACCGCTTACTGTAGAGGAACATTATTTCGTAATAAGTCGCATTTTAGACTAAAACAAAACAAAGCAGTACAGAAAAACCAATGAACCCTTTTTTAGGATTACCACTATCTATAATCGAAGTAAACGTTATTTTAACCTTAAAGTAAATTATATATCAATTAAAGGCGTATTTAAAAGTTTATTAATTGTATATACAAAAATCAACTAATTACATTCACTATTATATACTTTAGTATCTGTATTTTATTTACATTTAAACACATTAGTTAGGGTACTTTTGTAACAAACAACCGTATTCTTCGATCACTTTTAAATATACAGTTTACACTAACTAAACAACGTCTGACACTAAATCAGGTAGCGTGCTCCTGGGTCAAATTTGCTGCTGCTAGTACTAGTTGGCGTTCGACTAGATATTAATAGCGCCAAAACCCAATAGCGCCATGGCAGCTACTTACATAGCATGCGTTATGCGCTATGGAAATATAGCGCGCTATAATATGACGCTATGTGCTATATTAACCACCATTAGTAATAGTATATTGTTTATTGTTTATGATAATTTTGTGGATAATGGAAAATGGTGTGAAGTGAAGTGACGTGTGTGAGCGAGATGTGAATTGAATGTTTTGATTTTTATCAAATTTAAAAACTAAGAATAAACCGAAGTGTTTTATTCTAACATACCTATGTGACGGTAGATTTTAAGTAAACAGTGCTAACTATTTACTAAATATATATTGTTAAGCTTTGTCTTTGCAGTTTGTTTAGTTCATAACAAGAGTTTGTTGATCGATTTCACGTTATTTCGAATTTTTATTTTATTTCTAAAATATTCGAAAATGGGTGATAAAGATGATTATTTGACATGTTACCGAGTATTTTTCGAGCATTTTGCGGCTACTGTGAATCCGGAGGATCAACTACCTGTTAATATCGCTGGATACACGATCACCGAGGCTGAGTTACCGGGAGAAGTGATCTATTGGACCACCCAGTACCTGAGTGAAAAGTAAGTAGTTGATATAAACTTGTTCTGTATACGCAGTAGTGTAAATATTAAGGATAATAACTTTTCATCAGGAATTAAATTTTATGTTTATTAGTGCATTATGGACTATAGGAATTACTATTCACTCCTTCAACTCAGCCATCAAAATTCACTGCTAATCATTGCCCTCCCTCCATAGATGTCCATGAATATTTGCCATCACTATCATGCCTGGCCAGCCTAGCCTGCCAGGCTGCTTGGCAGTTTTTATTATTTTGAGCTGTTTATTAGAATGATGTTGCTTGCTATATTTTATAACATTTCCCCTTTTCCCTCTGTCGCTTTGTAAGTTTTGTCTACAACACTTATTGGATGATATGGGGTAGTGGGTTTTCATATACTACCACTACACTGCATTTAGTCCTCCTTAGTATTTATTAAGGCTTAGTTTAGGAAAGTATAGCATATTTTTGGCAGGTTATTAAATCATACGTACAATGCAAAACCTAATAAAAGCTGCTTGAAATATGGATGGTCTTCAGTAAGATTAATGGAACTGTTATTGCTCCTCTAATGTCTCCGCTATGATTAAATATTTTTGCTGTTTGTACTTTTTGTTTTTATATTTATTATTTTAATGCTTAATGTTTATTTATGCAATATTGATGTTTTAATTAGAGCAATGGTCCTGATTAGCTAAATAGCAGTAGATTATAAAGAAATATTTTATTGTCAATTGACAGTTCAATACTTTTTATTTTTGTTTTTATTAACTTTATAATATGTCTTCTAATTTAATGTACTCTCAAATATGTTAGTGAAGCAAATATGTGAGAAATGTTTTGTAAAAGTATATTCATATGTGGTGAAGCTATCTGCAATTGTATTATGATTGAAAAACAACTAAATACCAGTGAAATATAATAGCTTATTGCTGCTGTGTTTTGCATGGTTAGTCTGTGAAATATGAACACCCTTAAGACTAGAAATAAGGTGTTCTTCTCATCTTATCTTAATTCTCATGGCTGACAATGCATCTGTAGTTTTTACTCTTTATCAAAGATAAATGTAGATTTCATTAGATCACAGCTTATAGTTAGCATCAGATAGATTGTGTGTTCTTTAGTAACTGTTATTCTGTAAAAAATATCATAAATGGATAATAATTGTAAAATGTTGTATTATAAAAATATATATCATGCTGTGTGTGCGGTCATTCAAAGTAATTATAGAAAACATAATATTATATGTCATGCTATATTTATTTAACCAATGAGCATGTATGCATAGGTATATAGTTGTAAAGGAGGCTAGGGAGGTGTGTCAGGATTGTGCCAAATAGAAATCTGTAGTCCCTGCTTACCCCTCTGGGAGACAGGTGTAAGTGTCCATGTTATGTTTTTTAATGTTATATTACAGCTATGTGTATGATGGCTTTTACAGTTATTACAAGTCTGTGACTTATTATAATTATAATAGAAGGCTTGTAATAACCTCTCGAGCTCCCGGCCACCGTATTACGGTGGACTGTTTTACCCCCGATAAGCGCCCATCGACCGTTATACGGTGGTGATGTAGTTGTCCGAAATAATATTTAAATGAAGAGCCGAAATAATGTTTATCTCTTTCTAACGTATACTATATTGAAGCTAATGAAACGTTTAACAGATTTAATACACAAGCACGTATAGTTTCGACGATTGTTAAAACAAAAAATCAGCTAAACTTATCAGTAGGTGATGTCATATCGCTTTGGACGCTTAGTTAACTTCGAGCTGTGAATTTATTGTGTTGTGATTTGAGTATCGCGAGAAGAAAGTTTTTGGTAAGTAGCTAATGTATGTAGCTAGTGTATGGTAATATTATTTTCATTATAGTTTTGCTACAATGAACTTGTTTTACAGTATTTACATTAGACCATGTGCCTAGCCAAACAAAACCGTTGCAAAAATTGTTTTAGATTTTAAGATATAAGAAATATTTCTGCTAAAATTTTTCTTCTAATGGGAGAAATTATCATGAACTATTGTTATATCTTAAAAAAAGATATACACAGTGCTTAAAATAAATCTAAATAACAAAATTATAAGAGGATGTCTTGAATAACCATGATATGGTGGCGGGACGCCTCGAATTCTGAATTCATAATGGCGGCGAAATATAAATTTACAAATGAACATAGAAGTCGTGAAGACGGCTAAAGATATTTGTAGTCTAATATGTTGGTATTTAAATATGTATTATAAATATATATATATATATATATATATATATATATATATATATATATATATATATATATTGCAATCGAATTTTTTATAAAGCTAATTGTTTGTTTATTAATTGAGGTATGGTATATATGTATGTATATATATATATATATATATATATATATATATATTATTTTTACCTAACTATTAACTACTTAATGTTTTAAATCACGCCACTAAATAATATTTTTAAGCTTTTTAACCGACTTCTTAAAAGTAGGACGTTCTCAATTCGACCCGTATGTTTTTGTCTTTTATTTTATACTTTTTTTTTCTAATTTTTGTTTTTATTATTATTATTGTACAATTTATCCAACTTTGCGATTGTTACATTTCCGTTAAGTTGACCCATATAAACCATTTTAAAAAAATTAAAAAATATTTTTCACCATTAACAAATTAAACTAAACATAAAAATGTAAAAATAAAAACACCGATAATTTAATATATTAATATATACCTTTACAAATAAATATAAAATATTCGACGAAAGACGACTCTATGCATTTTATGTCCTTAATTCTCAGTTTGGTTCGAAATTTTGTCAATGTTTTTAGTTGATTTTAATAACTCTAGCAAATCATTAGAAATATGTGTTTACGTTTATTCATTTCATGTTCATTATAGTTATTGACAAAACAATTCATTTATAAAATTATCAAACAGTTTATTTTTTACAGCCTTATCTTTAGCAGTGGTATTTTTTGTGGATTTTTTTTGTTTTGTGAGATTATGGAAGATCTGACTACTTAAAACACGAGATGTATTATAAAAGAAACTCGTTAATATGTTGAGCATAATAGGGGACCACATAAAATATTTTAAGTGGCTAATCAAGGCCAAAAATGGCTTTGAACTCACATCTGTAGCAAGGATATTATTTTGCTTTCACAACTTCGCTTTTAAATCTATTTCTTTGACTAATTTAATGAGAAGAGGATGATTTTACCTATTTATATTAATAAAATAACTAATAAATAACATTATAAGACCTTTTATAATGGTATTAATGATTCATATTGATTTTTAAATACACTTTTCTACAAATACGTGTATACATTTACACATTTGTGTGATTAAATTGCTTGAAATATTTCCACTCGCTATTAGAATTAGTTAATTTTATCTACATAATATAGGAAATTTCATGCAGATTCTGAATATGTATATATTGATAAGTGTTCATAATTGAATTTACGTCGAAATCAGCATTTAAACGCTGACCGCCAACTTAAATTCATACGCTAAATTTGGCCGGGGCGCTTGTCGACTTTATGACGTTTGACGTTTGGGCGCTCGAGAGGTTAATATAGAATAATATTTTTTTATTTGTTGTATTCCGTAGCTTGTCAGGAAAATTCATTATCACAGTACCATATCCATTGCTCTATGACACTACTATTTCTCATAAATTTGAAGGTTTTAGTTTCGGCAATATTTTTTGTAATTAAATAATGTTTTTGTTTTACTTTTCACATTTAT
This sequence comes from Parnassius smintheus behrii, assembly GCA_036936625.1. NCBI lineage: Eukaryota > Metazoa > Arthropoda > Insecta > Lepidoptera > Papilionidae > Parnassius > Parnassius smintheus. Next base: position 39,502,584 of record JAUPFT010000011.1, read on the forward strand.
TGAGATTGGCTTTATCCCTAAAATAATTATAATTTATTTGTCTAACTAATAGTTGTACAGGTACTATATGCTTAATAGGTATATTTTTTATCATTATTGCATCAGCAAAGAGGCATCCAACTTAGCATTCTGGAATAGCCGAAGTGGAATAACGAAAGCGCTGTTATTCTGCCAGTGCCCTTATCATGAGCTTATAAGCAGTCACGAAATAAACCAAGTAAACAGTTGTTAATGGTCAACAGAAGTTAAGTCACGAAACGTAAAAGTCCCAGAAAATGTAGAGGCTTCATCTGTCAAAAGGTTAGAAAATATTTATTAAGCAAAAATTCTTTAGTAAGGGTTATTATACTACTAAAGAGTACATGATTGATATCACCCTGGGAATGAGGTGATCGCTACCATGCTGTTTCTAAATGTTTTCATAACAATTGTATAAATATTATATTGTAACTTATGCTTAAAAAAATAATTCCTCTAGGTTTCTTGCTTATTCTTTCCAGGAGAGGTTTATTTCCGAACCAGTGGTAAAATTAAAAAATGACCTAATAAGAATTACATGTCAATAGTGAACATAAATGATTCTATTCTATTCTATAAGTTTTGTCTATGAGCCAAATAAGTTATAAAGTGTAGAAAAGTATTGCTTTGATTTGATTAATTTGCACAGGTGTTATATATTTGTCATTCATTGATGTAATTTTATAGTAAACAATAAAATATAAAAATTTTGGATAAAACTAGACGTCTTTAAAATGGATAGAATCAATACCGATCCAGTAATGATGTTTCATGAGATTAGCACAATGGTCAAGGCCGCTTAGTGCTCCTGCTATGTATATAACATATTCAATTTGATTTAGTGCCAAATCAATGAACATTAATAATTTTCAATAAGGAGCCAACTACTTCATTTCACCACATTCATGGGTTGTCTGGCAGAAAATACTGATTAGAATTAAATCTGCCCTTTGTTATTTTTTAAACTTTAATGGTATATAGTAAGCACAGGCATATATAAGCATTATTTATTTATTTATTTATTATTATTAGAGAGAATATAAACATTTCCTACGGTGCCACTGCACAGCATGAAGAAAATGTTATTCATTAGTTTAAATGTTATAGGAAGATGCGGCTGCCATCTCCTGCTTCTCTTTCCCTCTTTCGCCTCTTAGGACACACACATAGGGTGATTCTCCTACGGTGCCACTGCACAGCATGAAGAAAATGTTATTCATGAGTTTAAATGTTATCAGGAAGATGCAACTGCCATCTCCTGCTTCTCTTTCTCTCTTTCGCCTCTTAGGACACATACATAGGGTGATTCTCCTACGGTGCCACTGCACAGCATGAAGAAAATGTTATTCATTAGTTTAAATGTTATCAGGAAGATGCGACTGCCATCGCCTGCTTGTCTTTCCCTCTTTCGCGAACGAGGGAAAGAGAAGCAGGAGATGGCAGCCGCATCTTCCTGATAACATTTAAACTAATGAATAACATTTTCTTCATGCTGTGCAGTGGCACCGTAGGAGAATCACCCTATGTGTGTGTCCTAAGAGGCGAAAGAGGGAAACAGAAGCAGGAGATGGCAGCCGCATCTTCCTGATAACATTTAAACTAATGAATAATATTTTCTTCATGCTGTGCAGTGGCACCGTAGGAGAATCACCCTATGTGTGTGTCCTAAGAGGCGAAAAAGGGAAAGAGAAGCAGGAGATGGCAGCCGCATCTTCCTGATAACATTTAAAAAAAACTGCGGATGCTAACTCGCCTCAGACGTATCAACTATCGTTGATTTTTCTTATGAGGAAATCTATTGGTATTAAATTAATGGAATAAATAAATCAACGAAATAGTATGTATCAGGGCGCGAACCGCGAAATCAATAAGGTCGTGGGTTTGAATCCGCCATTCGACTACTGGCGTGAACCACTCGTAACACAAGCAATTTAAGCTTACCACGAGTGTTTAAGGGGAATATTGGTAATGTTTATAGCATTGTTAATATTCTTCAAAAAAATCAGAGCATTAACCTTATAGAACTCGAAAAAAGTATATGTAAATATTTAATCAAGTGTCTTTAGCTATAATTTTAAATTAATATTGATAAAGTAGGTATTTCGGAGATTCCACAGTTGGTATGGACGTTTAACTTATGGCCTGACTTGACTTGCTTGTTTGGTTTCATGCTTGCATAACAATAGTTTGCGGAACAAATAATATGGCGTTACTCATCTTCAGCACACAGTCACAAACCGCAGGTGACGCACGCGTTGTGTTTATCTTTATACAGCAGTTAATTTGTAGGAAATTAGCGACCCGTACCAGTTTCGTCTGGGGAGAATCTATCAATGTGGCTTTATTGATATTTAAGATAATCATCAAAGAACAATAATTTTATAAACTTTACGATTTGTAAAAAAAAAAGTACCAAGTTTTTCAGGTAAAATATAGCCTAGATCACTTCTGGTAACGTTCTCCATCTGTTCGCGAAGTTATCCAGCCATTATATTAGCCCGCGCAGACAGATGAACAGATAGACAAACAGATATATACTCACACATACAGATATATAACTCCCTTATCTCAATAGAAAGGCAGTTATTTCGATATTAAAGACTAACACTTCTATTAATATGTATAGATTAATTTTTGAGTGAAATTGAGAGGTCCTTTGAGCAGCTGTACACGTCATCGTTGGAGCCACACGCAAGTGTGAGTAACGATCCAAGAGCAAGTCTTATCCAACACTATTCTGATGATATTCCGGACGTCCGAGCGAGTTTAGTATGGCTCTCCAGCGCCTTAAAAACGGCAAGGCCCCAGGCGAGGATGTAATTACAATCTCCGTTGTCTGAAAGAGAGTGGAATACCGGATACCGGTACCACCTACCTGCAAGTCCTTCAGAAGCTCTTTAATTCCGTCCTCCATGGTGGCACTACTCCGGAGGCGTGGAGCAGAAGTGTGGTGGTCTTGTTCTTTAAGAAAGGCGACAACGCTGTCTTAAAGAACTACAGACCGATTTCCCTTTTGAGCCGCGTTTACGTGTGGTTTTCGAGAGTCATTACGAATCGTCTCGCATACGGACTCCACGACTTCCAGTCTCCCGAACAGGCCGGTTTCCGAAAAGGCTTTAGCACCAAAGACCACATATATGAAATGAGGATATCCGCAGTAGATGCAGTGTAACCGACATAACTGAAGTAGAACTGGCTACCTATATAGCTCGAAGAACTGACAACCGATGGGGAAGCAAGGTTTTCGAGTGGCAGCCTCGTACCGTTAGGCGAAGTGTGGGGCGGCCCCCGCTAGATGGAGTGAACAATCTGGTAAGACATGAAGGATGTTGTTGGATGCGGGTGGAAAACATATAAATTAATGAATGTTGCGTGCCCGTACACACTGCACGTGTAGGGTAGGTAGATTGAAATGGAAATATATTCAAATATTTGTTTCACATTTTGTATAATGTATATGTAACTTTCGTAATTATAGTTGATAAAAATTGTAATATAAACATAATATTGTACTTTGTGCACAAAAATAAATAATGTATAACTTATTTATATGTTTACCGAGGTTGTCGATGTTTTATCGGGCGTTTAATTGTATAATGATCTAACATCATTCTTTAAAATTTCCTGACAAAATATTTACCTCACGGGTGGCGGGGTTGTTAGGAAAAGTGGATTATGTGTTAGGGTTGTAGGTAGTTTTGGTTTTATTATGACAAACCCTCCGAAATTCAACGAAAACCTAAGACTGTATGTCTAAGACTGAAAACAAAAAGTTCTAATGTCGTTAATGTTTTATCGTGATAGGTAAGGTATTCCGGAGTAATTTGAACGTAAAAACATTTTTGTAATATGTCTTACAGTTTTCTTTATTAAAATGTTAGAAAATTTTGAATATACATATAAAAAAGTGAATCGTAAAATTTACTAGCTAAGTGCAAACACCTCGCGTAAAAATAGAAAACTACAAAAAGACACGTTATCTAATCGCTTTCAAGTTAACTAGACTGAAAAGATTTTAACAATCACACAATCTTTCTTTGCGTTCATAAGTCGAAATAACCGTCACTATAGGTGTGTATGTATGTATATTCCCCAAATTTATGAGTATTGCAAACAATTCATTTTAGTAATTATAAATTAGCTGGTCATGTTTAGGACATACTAATAAATAACTTTAAAAGAAAAGTCTTTTCACGACCCATTTGTTAAGATGAAGTTTTTTTTCGATTTTTTTGCCCCAGTAACCTCATTATAGGCATCAAGCAAATTATTTTCAAATATTAGCTGTACTGTACTCAAACGCAGGCGTAGTTCTAGTGGATGATTTCAACGAGTGTCCATTATGAAGTTATAATATAGCGATATTATATCATGCAATTTATTGCTTGCACCATTAAATTTGACTTTTGCAAGAAGGAGTAAATTGTGTATTACGGCGTAGATTACCATGCTACGTGCATTAATAATGAATATATACTATACCTACAATAATGGTTTATTAAGAGGCTGCAATCCAAGACATTCACGTAAAATTAAACGCCATAATATCCATTATGAAAAAGTTCTTACGAGCTAATTACTTATTATTATTACGAGAAAAATGCGTAAAAATGATGATGCGAAGATATTTGGGCTGCAATAAATGTGAAGAATAGGTTTTTAACGATTTTCTTTTTTTTTTCGATTTTTTAACGAGCGGTAGAGACTACAAAAAATATATTACGATATACGTTTTCCGTTCGAGCTATAACTTCAGTCCGACATGTCATTGTCATAAATAGTAACAAAATGCCATTGACTACAAATTGTTGATTTTGTTAATATTTTTGTTAAGTGGCTGTTATTGTTTTTGTTTATTGTTTATTGTAAAGCATTGTTAGTTTTTGACTGATATTTAAATTAACATTACCTTACTTTAAGAAATACTTTGTTTTATTTTATAGTCTTCGTAATTTAAATACTAATTTATACTTAAAAATAATTCAATTTTATCCAGGCGAAGCATTGCGCGTCACTGGTTATAAATGTTATTTTAAAACTAATATGTCTACTTGCGTATATAATTTTATTCAAATATTTTCCCATTAATAGAAATTTACAATTAAGCGAATGATATACCTAACGTTTTAATTAACATAATAGCGATATACTGTTATTAGCGGGTTTTCGTTATTTGTATTGTGCATGTCGGTCTCGATGAGCCGCCATATATAATCCCATTCTTTATCCGTACGGACTATATGTATTTTATTAATTTGTCATTTGTTTATAAATTGTCTGTGGTCAGCATGAATTTAACGCGAGAAAATTTTCATACAATGATTTTTTATGACTTTCGATGTCATTTAAGTCAACAAGAACGTTATGATGGCCTTTCACGACGAAGCCCCATCTCGTGCCACTGTTTACAACTGGTTTAATGAGTTAAAACGTGGTCGCACTAATCTCACCGATGATCTGCGTAAGGGACGGCCTTCTACGGCGACGACTAAAGATAACATCAGTGATTTGTGGCGTATGATAGAGAGTGACAAAAGAGTGACTTATCAGCAGATTCAGACAAACTTAGGCATCGGTATGAGTCAAGAGCACAAAATTCCCCATGATCATTTAGCGGTCAGGAAACTTTGTGCCCGGTGGATATCTCATAATTTGATAGAGGTCCAGAAACTCCGTCGTGTTGATTGGTGTCGTGAAATGATTCAAAGATTTAACGGAGGTGACTCAAATGCATTGTTTGACTTACTTACGGGTGACGAAAGCTGTATTTATTTTTATGATCCTGAAACTAAGAGAGAGTCTGCTCTCACTGTTGACAGACTTGTGTTAACCAGTGTTATACGTCTACCCCCAACCGATTACCATTTTGGCAAATTATACAATTTCCTGCAAGGAAAATATTTTTGTTCTTAGGAAGCGGTACAAATGCCTTCATGTAGAGTCCGTATAGAACTTTAGGCTTCAATTGCTGAGGCGTAAATGATTCTTCTCTCGAGATGGTGAAGATGTATAGATAAATGTATACATAAATTTGTAGATAATGAGATACTTACGTCGATACAAAAAAGTCTTAGAAAAAAAGTGTTTGAAATTTTTGATATACAAGTGGCAAAATAAAAAAAATTGTACTTACTTACTACTACGTCATGAATAGTACCATAGAGTAGTAACGTAGTCCCAAGTCCATCAAATACGCATTATTAAAGATGACTCAAAAACTACTGGTCAGATCTTGATCAAATCTATGTGGGACCACATGAGAAGCCAAGCTTTCAAATATAAAAACGATCATCAAAATCGGTTCACCTAGAGAGGTAACACACAAAAAATACCGTCGAGTTGAGAACCTCCACCTTTTTTTGAATTTTGTTGAAAATGGCAATTTCTTTAAACCTTTATTATTATGGCTTGCTCGCATATATGCGTGTATAAATCACTTTTTATAATAAGGCTATTTTTTATAACGAAGCTGTTTTTTTTTTCTTTAAATTAATGGTGATGATATAAACAATTCTGTTACCTAATAAATGCACAAAGTACGCTACAATTTAAGTTCTTATATAGTTGGTTTGTCTTTTAAAGCCCACTGCTAGAGTAGACATAGACCTTTTCAACTTTACAAAGAATTATTTTTAAGACTTGCTTCATCACACTCACATTTTTAAACACTTGTATTTTTGTATTCTCTCTGTTAATAACACGTAGTCAAGTCTCAGCAACATTACAATCAAGGAAATTTCATTGAAGTGACGTTGACATCACCGTAGCGGCCTACGTTTGAAGCAGGACGTCTTTAGAGTGACCCAGTTGAGACTAACAGTATACTACGTGATGGTAAGCAGCTACTGTAGCTCATTGACTGCGTGAATTGAGTGAAGATGCTTTATCACCCCCTGAAAACTAAGATGAAATTCCTCACAAACTTTTATTGAATTGATTTTATTACCCTTCCAATCAGAACACGACAATGAGCGCACTTAAAGTAAATAAAAGTGAAGCACCGACCCAGGCGGATTCCTAGGAATTCACACCTAGAAATAAAAGTTAAGGAGGCTAAGGAAGTTATTTATTTTAATTTTTATTATAAACACACATAATTTTTTTTTCAAAAGGAAGATTTAGACCCATACCAAATCATAGATGGGCGAAATCGGGAGGCGAAGAGAGGCTTAGCAGTCAGGACGAATTCATAGGAGCTGAGCGGTTTGAGCCGCCTCTTGTCTTAAATATTAGAATACACAATTCAAGCATTTCTTTTCATGGAAACTTGTATTATCGGCCGTAAACAAAACAACTAACTCGACGTTATTCTTCATTTCGCTTTAGCTTGTTGACCTGGTAAGCCAGTGCTGGCAATGACGCAGTTGAAGGTTATTTCCAGTACACTTGTACTGTACATAAATACGTACGTAACATATACTCTACTAAAATACTCTATACGTACTAATAATTAAAATAGACGCGATAAAGTTGGCAATCTAAGAGATGCGGGTCGCATATACATAGAACTTTAGTCTTGCAGTAAACAAATTAATATCTGTAAGCGACGGCGAATAATATTTTGTATGAGATTCATTTTTATTCAATATTGCTTGATACTTATTTAAAAAAAATATTTTATTTACCACTGGTCCGGAAAAAACCTCCTGTCCTGGGAAATACCAGCAAGAAACCCAGCGGGACTTTTTTTTAAAACATTTCACTTTACTAATTTATTTTGTACGATTTTTGAATGATTTTTTTTTTATAGAATGAGTGTGGTCAAAGACAAAAATTTTGAATTAAATAAATAAATAAATTAAAATTATCTAAATTCAAATCATATCCACCCTACTTTACGAACGGAATAAAACAATAAATTTAGTATGCATCTTTGACCTTGTTACTTCGCAGGGTCACAGGCTAGGATGGATTTTAATTAATTTAAGTAACATAATGATTTCTTATATTTACGCGAACACTACACATGATTAAAACTACTTTTACGGATCTTATCGCGTTTATTTTTACTTTTTACCGGGTTTAACAATGACATCGGGACGTCAGTCATCTCAGTCCCCCGTGACCATGGGTGCTGGAAAGCGCCCGAAACGTCGGAAATTAAAAATAAAAAGTAAAAATAAACGCGATAAAATCCGTAAAAGTAGTTTTAATCATAATTTAAGTAATTTAAAATTTTTGATTCTTTTTTTTTTGTAAAATATCAGTGCCCGTCTTCATCAGTGCTTTTACTCCGTTCACATGTTACATCCTATTTTTTCCAGGCGGTAAAAAAGGTATATATATATATATATATATATATATATATATATACCTTTTTTGGTGGTACCACATGGTACCACATGGCGCCACTGAAAGTTTTTAAAACTGGCCACTTGTAAATGATATAATAAAAAATAAGTTCAAATTTTGAAAATGGAACTCTTTGCCAATATTATTGTGTATGTACTTTATTAATTTGCCTTTTATTTACGATTTGGCGGCAAATTAAAAATTGTCTGTGTCTGTGTACAATATTCTTTTATGACTTTCGATGTCATTTAAGTCAACAAGAAAGTTATCATGGCCTTTCACGATGAAGCTCCATCTCGTGCCACTGTTTACAACTGCTTTAATGAGTTTAAACGTGGTCGCACTAATCTCAACGATGATCTGCGTGAGAGACAGCCGTTTATGGTGACGACTGAAGAAAACATCAGTGTTGTGCGGCGTATGATAGAGACCGGCAAAAGAGTGCCATATCAACAGATTCGGACAAGCTTAGTCATCGGTATGAGTCAAGTGCACAAAATCCTCCATGAACATTTAGCGGTCAGGAAGCTTTGTGCTCGGTGGATACCTCATAATTTGACAGAGGCCTAAAAACTCCGTCATGTTGATTGGTGTCGAGAAATGGTTCAAAGATTTAATGGAGGTGACTCAAATGCTGTGTTCGACATACTTACGGGTGACGAAAGCTGGATTTATTGTTATGATCCTGAAACTAAGAGACAGTCTGCTGTCTGGGTGTTTCCTTCCGAGTAGTTGCCAACTAAAGTGAAGAGAGGTCGAAGCGTGGGAAAAAAGATGGTGGCCTCGTTCTTCGGGTGGACAGGTTATTACGAAACAGTTGTGTTAGAGGATCGAAAAAGAGTTACTGTCGAGTGGTACACTAACAATTGTTTGCCACTTGTCTAGGAAACGGTTCGGGAGAAACGACCTCGCAGTAGCATCCTCCTTTACAACGACGACGCCTTATCGCACACCGCCAAACAAACAATCGACTACTTGGCGACGTCAGACGTGGAATTACTGGGTCACCCGTCCTATAGCCCCGACCTCGCACCTTACGATTTTTATTTGTTTCCAAAAATAAAAGAAAAACTTCGAGAATAACGATTAATGGACGCCGAGGAAGCAGTACCTGCCTTTCAAAATACTGTCGATGAGACCCCTAAGGACGACGACTGGGCAAAGTGCTTTTTTCTGTGGTTTCATCGGATGCAGCGATGTATAGATGTAAATGGACACTGTTTTGAAAAGATATAATAAAACTAAAAACTTGCTAGTTTGTTCAGTTTTTGATTTTCTAAGAACTTTCGGTGTCATCCTCGTAATAGCTCTCACAGAATATCATCAAAATCGTTCTTATGGCGAGTGACGAAAACCGGGGACCCTTTTTACTGGTAACTAGGCATTCCATCGTAGTCCTCAGGAGTGACTGCGCTTCTACATTTTGATTCTGAATAATGGATAGATGGTGTCTATGCAGTTTTATAACAGAATCCACTTACCATCAGGGAGTATGCTACTGCTTCCAAAGTTTTGCTTAATTGTAACGCTTAGCTGGCGTTACTTAACAATTTGATATTCTATCGCTATTGAGTTGGTAGAGCTCCTTTTTGTCAAAGTGTCTATTCGAATAGGTAAGGACTTTTACTTATCCTGTCGCTAATAACTAGCAGTGCATTCACCTTGGCTACTGTAATCACAGTCTTCAAGGCATTTCATTTAAGTATACTGTCCACGGACTGCTATAGCCACTTACCTTTCTTTAGATGGACTATTAGATTGTTTCTCATTTTAATGTTTTAAAAATATTTAAGATTTATTTCTCAGCATTTGACATAGAATTTATCTGTTGTATGTTTTGAGATATTCACTTGTCGTTTTGAAGTTATCCCTTGGACTATGAGGCAAGATGGATGTGAATATATACATACGTCACTAAAATACAATCTGAAATTATATAAGAATATTAAAATATGTATGTAGCAAATTGAATAAAACTATTATTTTCGGATTTTATCGCGTTTAATTACTACTTTAACTTATTTTTATTATCCCGACGTTTCGGGTGCTTTACAGTACCCATGGTCACCGGGTGAACTGAGATGTTTGACGTCCCAATGTCATAGTTAGTCCGGCTACCTTCAGTTTTTGAATATTAATTTTTGGTCAGGTTTACGCAAAACGACCTTATAGTATCATGAAGTCTTGCAGTGATATGCTTGAGTTTGGGTTTAATTTTGTTAATTATGGGATCCCAAGCAGATGGCAGTACCCATCCATCTTCTATATTGAAATTTGGATGTTTCTTTGATTTCAATAGCCTCGCGTATCATCCTTAGTAGGAATTGGTGTTCTTTTGCGAAGAACTTGAACATGTTCGCAGACTGCAGACTTCCCGGAGCGTCGGTGCTTCACGTCAGCTATATGTTCCTTCACGCGCGTTTTTATATGTAGCAAATGTTTTCGCTTTTATATAGAAAATAGAATGATAATTGAAGTAAAGCATCGCCAATTTTAACATACTTAGAACGGAGGCGGGCCTTAAACGATTACGACCTAGTTTATTATAGTGATGCAAATAAGGAGGTTTTCATAAGCCTATATTCCGACAAATGTAATTTCATGCTATTGAAGTCTGTGAACAAGTGTCATAAAATATAACGCTTGACGGTAGTAAGGAAATTATACCTACTTTGACACTTCAAGATTTACGACTTTCAGATATTTTTTTTTCCTGGGACTAGTGTTTTATTATTTTTATTTTTACGTGAACTAGACATAATTTATGTGTCACCACTAACATCACAATCTGTAACATAATGATCGAGCGTTAGTAGGCCAATATCCATCCTACGAATATTATAAATGTGAAAATTTGTTTAGATGTTTGTACGTTTGTGGGTTCAATGACGTAAAAACTACTAAACGAATTTTGATAAACTTGACAATATTAAAGATAACGAAGCAGTATATAAGTATAGGCTATATTTTTGTATAAAAAAGTGTAGTCTATTCCAAATTAGTCTTTTTAATCTATGGTGCCAAAACAAATTTGTGGGATTTCGATTAAACGTGAGCATAGCCGCGGGTAGAAGCTAGTCATTTATAAAACAGTACAGTCTTTAAATTCAGTTCAACTTTCATTGTTTACTTTGACATTAAATTTGTAACCCCATCTTTCAAATAACTGGTTTGAGAGCCTGTTACGCTTACGTCACGTTTCCTTTCAGAAACGGGCAGTAAGTTTTGAGCATGAAGTTTACGCTCTACCTTGAGTAAACTAATAAAGTAACAAAAAAAACAAATCTTCCTTTTTCAAGATAATACTTTTAACAGAATTTATCCAAAGGGATATCAGTAATATTACAAGGAATTCGAGCTGGCAGTTTCATGAAGTCTGTGATTAAACGTGTGTCGTGTAAACATTATAAACATCAATCATTTTGTTAAAGCTATTCAAATAGTAATACATAAATAACAATTACACCAAAATAAATTGTGGTGCAACGGTTAGATAGGTATCAATTTCATTAAAAAGGTTTATTTCATATCGTATATGACTAAATGACTTAGATATTTTAATAGATACAATAATAATAAATTAAGAGTATTTAACCGATAAAATGCTATGATTAATGGCGACAAAAGTTTTAATCTACCTTGAAGCTATTTCGGCGGTGTCTCTGCTGAAGATCGTGTGCCTACATTTAACATCGATTAAACTTCAAGATATGGAAGTTGTTTATGATTAAAATCATGTTTAATAAAAAGCTTCTAGTCCAGCTACAAATAAAATATAAGTCCTAGAATTCCCGAAATTTCGTAAAACTTTATTTCTTCATAACAAGTGTGACATTGCTGGGTAGAATTAGATTGGTGAGGGAACAATTGCTCATGCACAAATTGGCGTGAGTGTGCGTGGGCCGCGGATGCGCGGTGATAGTCCCGAGTCAACGCACTAGTTCGCTTACGTACGTTTACGCAACGTTCACTTTAGTCTAGTTTATTTTAACAGTATACAAATGAATATAATTTGTATAAAAAACGTACTAATTGCAGCTATACACTGTTTCTGTTGGTTATAATTGTTTAGTTTTATTATAATAATTTTTTTTTGAAGTCCAAACATTTTGGCACTATCTAAACTGATGTTCTGTTGTGTTCGTTTGTTATTTTTCTTTAAAGTATTTAGTAGTTTATTGTAACAAAATTATATGAAAAAGTATTATATATCCCTACCACAATATTTTATATATATATATATATATATATATATATATATATATATATGTTTCTTTTTTAATTGTTTGCGGTGGTTTTCTGGAAATTTTAGGAATTTGAAGGTATTTCTTTTCTGCGTAAAAGTCCATTTGCTTAAGTAGGTACACCCAAATACATCGAACTATATTACTAGCGTATGGAACAGACACCCCGAACCAAAACAGCAGGTCGCTTCCATTGATTTTACATTTTGCCCGATTCTCGCGAGCATTGTGTGTGTGCGTGTGCGTGTGCGTGTGCGTGCGTGCGCGCGTGTGCGTGTGTGCGCGTGTGCGCGTGTGCGCGTGTGCGTGTGTGCGTGTGTGCGTGTGTGCGTGCGTGCGTGCGTGTGTGTGTGTGTGTGTGTGTGTGTGTGTGTGTGTGTGTGTGTGTGTGTGATGTTCTGGAGTGTTTACTGTAGAGTTTTTAAGTTTTTATTTATGCGAAGCGAACACGACTTGTCTGTGCGGGCGTTGGACACTCACTACATAGTTGCGGTACAGTGTACCGCAAAGCATGGCGCAAAATCATGTAAGGTGTCATCTTCTCTATACGTATCTATAGTAATACCTCAATGCCCATACAGCAGTGCATTGTATCCTAGCTTGCATTCCACCGTATTTATTAAAAGGCGGGCGGAATTATTTTTATAAAACTGAAGTGACTAATGCTCTACAACAATATTTTTATACAGTCCACTTGATGGGAAGTGCCATGCATGGTTATGATGCGGGCCATTATTTAGATACAGAAATAGGTAAAGAGCTTGGTACCTGTCCAGAAATAGACTCCTAATACCTAGTTAGGTTTAGTCCATTCCTCTGTTTTCTCCTTGGATAATGACACTAGAGCAAATATTTATTACGATGCAACTATATCTACCACTGTCATACTGATCTTTTTATAAATTAATTAGTTTATTAACTAGAAAAATCTCTATAACGATCTAGTTGTGTTGCAAACAAATTATACGAACGTAAAGTAATAAAAACAAGCAGACATAGGCCCGTTAATGGTTGCCGTTTATTTTTAAATAAAATGTGTCCAGTTTGGAGGCAAAGGCAAACATTTTCGAGAACATTATGTGAAAACTGCTTAGATTTATTGCAGTCAGGTTGATTTATCTATATCTTATAGTTTAAATGCTATATATATACTATATTTGAAAGAGCAAGAGCAACGACCTTTTTATGTAACGTACAGACAGGCGTCCGCGTTCGCATTTTATTTCGTTGTAATGTTTAGAACACTGCAAAAAAGCAACTAACAGAGAAAATGTGATAAGATTATTTTCTTTATTCATTGATTTGATATAGTTACAACTACACCCACGATTTCATGAAAAGGATTTCCGATATTTGTGCTCATGCGTTAAGAGAACCTGATTACTAAGTAGGAAGTTACTCTTTTGTAAAGGGCCGGCAATACACTTGTAATTCCCCTGGTATTGCAGTTGATCATGGGCGGGCGGCGGTAGTCACTTAACATCAGGTGAGCCGCATGCACGTTTGCCCCCTCCTCTATAAAAAAAAAGAAGAAAAAGAGAGGAAGTTTTTAAATCCTAGCCCAGCCGATATTTATGATTTATTTTTACGGATCTGTTCTGGATCTTTTGTGACGGTCCTATTGTTTCTGGCACTAATGCATACAATTTGAAATACTTGTAAAACTCCTATAGCATAAGAAAGTTGTTGTTGTGTGTGTTGTAAGTTGTGACGATAAAATAATAGGCCTGGCAAAATTTTTGAGCGATATCTTATAATAAAATCTAGCATTGGGCTGTAATATTTTTTCTTTATAAATAACAAATTTTCCAAATATTAACAAATTTTAATGCGGTTATTGTAAAACGTTATGAGTGCCAATACCGCTAATGTTCCGACTTTATTATATTTTTAGTTAATATAATGTAAGTTAAATACTAAACAAATGAGGGCTAGTAATCTTCCGCTCACCATATGTCGCTTGTTGACCTCAATGAGGTAAAGTTTTTTGTAACCTAATGTCATTTTTTTAATAGGATGGGGTGACAAACGAGCACACAGTCCACCTGACGGTAAGTGGTTGCTATGGCCCATAAACGTCTACATCTATCCTCAATTACGAATCAAAATGCAGATGCGTTGTCACCCGTGAGTAATAAGATGGAATACCTCGTTTCTAGTAAAGAGGGTCTCTAGTTCTCTATACTCACCATACGGAACACAGATTTTACGCTGGTATTCTGTGAGAGCGTGGTCCTTCCCCGGTCGAGCCGACCCATTCGTGCTACAACTATATTACTAATATAAATGCACCTTGGCTCTACCACGTGCGAATTGAGAAGTTAGTTTTAAGAGGATTGCGAGGGTGTAAATTTTCATACAAAAAGCGATAACGTTTTTCTCCCCGTAAACATTGCGCAATTTTCATAATTTTCAGAAATGTTGTCGATATAATAAAAAAAAAAAACTAGGACCATAGGTTATTACTTTAAAGAAGTTTTGTTTCCTTTTTAATTAAAGTAAACTGAATTAATAAAAAAATTAAATTAAAAAAGCATGAAAGCAGGTAAGGCTGCCGGATATGATAGAGTTTCACTCGAAATGCTGAGGGCTGGAGAGGAAGTGGTGGCAGGTCTGCTGCACACCTTGTTTAATTTATGCTGGTAACTGAAGCGGGTACCGGTAGACTGGTGCAAAGCCGTGATAGTCCCAGTATATAAAGGAAAAGAAAAAACGGAAATGCGGTCGTTAAGGAGTATATTAGGGCTGAATCTGAATGACAGGGAAAGAAATTGTGTAATAAGAGAAGAGTGTGGTTTGCAAGATGATGTTGTGACCAGGATTAAGAAAGGAATGCTTCGGTGGTTTGGTCATGTGGAAAGAATGAATGAGGAAAGAGTGACAAAGAAAATTTATATTGCAGAGTCGGAAAGGGACGTCCTAGGCGAAAATTTATCGACCAAATTGGCGATTTATTGAAAACGGGCCAAATTAGGAGTACCCTTAACCGACGAGCATGTATGCATAGGTGTATGGATGTGAAGGAGGCGAGAGAGGTGTGTCAGGATCGTGCCAAATGGAAGTCTGTAGTCTCTGCCTACCCCTCTGGGTGACAGGCGTGAGTATTTTATGTTATGTTTTTTATGTCGTGAATTAATACAAAAGAAAACAGTACAGACTTAGATTTAAGTAACTGAATATAATGAGATGGGCGGGCCACCTGGAACGAATGCCGGATTCTAGGGCCGAGAAAATCATGACCAGGTGGACTCCCCAGCAAAAGAGACCAAAGCCCAGGCCAAAAAATGTTGTGTAGAAAATGTTAAAGAGGATCTGAGAAGAATGGGTCAGGGAGTCGAAGGATCGCGACAAGTGGAGGAATATTGTAGAGGAGGTCAGGGCCCACATAGGGCTGTAGCGCCACAAGATAGATAGATAGAATCTAATGAGCCCAAAATTATTTGGGGAGGGGGGGGGGTGAAAATGTTATCGGTATAAAAATGATCATCAGATATATCGGGAGTATGAAACAAACCTATTTGAAAATACCAACTCGCGCCACGTATCGGCACTTCACAATCCTCTTAAATGAAAGTTTATCAGTGACTAGACTCTAGACACTGATAAACTTTCATTTCACAACTCTCTAGACTCTAGAGTATTATATTAATACCTACATTAAACAATTCCACAGTGGTTTGCTCTTTAATTTTTTGCACATTTTTATCTGTTTTTTTTTTTTTTTCATTTTTCTGCTTTAAGAAATATGCGTAGCTTGGTTTATTTCTAACCTAATGATTATAAAATATAAATAATATTACAGAAAGAAACGTTAAGGCCCGTCACATACATACGGAATTCCGTGTCGAGATTCCGTTTCAGAATTCCGATTCGAGATTTCGAACGCAGCAAGTCCATATAAAATCAATAACCCGTCACACACCTACGGTATTTTTCCGTTCGAAATGCGGACAGAACGGGATTCCGTATGTGTGTGGCCGACCCGTTCGTTCCGTTTCGGAATTCCGTATGTGGCGGCGCTGTCGTCGCGCCACACGTGAAACACACCGAAGCCTAAATCGCGCTATCAAAGTTCCGAATCATAGACAGTACATATAGGACAGCTCCGAACTATCACACGGAGCGTTGGCCGCTCCCCGGGCAGAAAACCTTGCCTGGCGGGAGATCTTCCCTTTTCCTTCTACAGCCACATGTATGTATGTGGTAGGCCTTAATCCTTACATTTACCTAACAAATTAACTTCCTTGTAATGAAATCTGTCAAATAAGGGTGTTTCACCTTATTCCAAAATGGCGTCGCATTTGTGACAGGAAAAGTCATGAATGCCCCGCTCCCATTATTGTGACATTAATTGTCCTTTAATAGACGTCGTGACGTCGGTTGTAGAAGTCAACTATTTAATAAAAAAATATCAACGTCATCAAAGTCAAATTTACCTGTCTTACCACTGTTTTTAGATGTAACCTATTGGAACGCGTTTGTAATCAAAAGTAAACGCAGACATTGTGTAACCTTAATCTACTCGTAAATATGTGTTATTAAGAACAAGGTGAAAACATTTACTATGGGAAAACATTTACTTAAAATATTTTTTTAACAAAATACGAATGTACGAGGGTGGATTGAAAAGTACTCGGCCTAACCAAGAAAATAAACACATACTAAATCAGTTATATTTTTATTTTTCTACATAATCACCAACAAGTTCAATACACTTTTGCCACCTCCCCTTCCAAGCATTTAGACCGTTGAAAAAAAATGATTCTTCCTTAGAGTCAAAATATGCGTCTACAGCTGCTTTGACCTCGTCGTTTGTCGAAAATCTTTGACCTCCCAAGTGCTTTTTTAGGTTAGGGAACAGAAAGAAGTCTGATGGTGCCAGATCAGGTGAGTACGGCGGATGCGGTAACAGTTCAAAGCCACAGTTGTGAATTTCAGCCATTGACTGTACTGACGTGTGAACACGGGCGTTATCTTGATGAAACAGGACTTTTCTTCTGAGCATTCCTCGACGTTTTTCTTTTATTTCCTCTCGTAAACGACGTAGTAAGGTGCAGTAGTAATCAGAGTTTATAGTCTGACCCCTTTCAAGATAATCAATCATAATCACACCTTTCGAGTCCCAGAATACTGAAGCCATCACCTTATTTGCCTACAAAATCGATTTAGCCTTTTTAGGGGGTGGTGAACCAGGTCTTCTCCACTGTTTTGATTGTTGTTTTGTTTCCGGTGTACAGTAATGAACCCATATTTCGTCCATAGTAACAAAACGATTCAAAAAATCATCTGCATCGGCTTCAAATAACTCCAAACAGTCGCGTGAAATAGTCAATCGCGTCCTTTTTTGTTCAACTGAAAGCAGTCGCGGAACCCACCTCGCAGACACCTTGTGGAAACCCAACTCGTTGACAATGATGTTTTGAGTTCGTTCATAAGAGATGCCTATAATCTCGGCTATCTCTCTAATTTTTAATTTGCGGTCTCCCATTATTAAATCAAGTACTTTTTAATATTTTCGTCAGTAGTTGACGTCGAAGGCCTTCCAGAGCGGGGTTCATCTTTCACACTCTCTACCGCGCTTAGATTCTGCTATCCATTTTTTGACGGATGAATATGACAGAGCACAATCGCCTAATGTGCTGACCATGTCATCATGGATGGCTTTTGATGATAGCCCCTTCTTATGGAGGTACTTAATGACGGCACGTTGCTCGATTTGCTCCATTCGCGGAAATTATGTCCGATTACTTTGTTAATAAATTTATAAAATCACAACTAATTATCGCACACGTTTCGAACTTCACACAATGAACTAGTCTGAACTGAACTAAATAATGTGGGTAGATTTGATTTTTATAATTGAATGGATCTGTGTTAGGCCGAGTACTTTTCAATCCACCCAGGTATTTAAACTTAAGAAAATAGTAGAGATAATCTGCACAGCTGAATACTACCTTAACGGAATACATGGCATTTTTTTTTTGCTTGCTTTAATTTCCATTTGCGCGTGCTACTTCGCGCTTCAGCTGTTTTAACCCCCTCTGTATGAACACAACAACGGGCGTTCTGAATGAATACAACATCGCGTTCTTAAAAATGGCTCTGATAAGATTTAGATGAAGTTTAAAACATGCTGGTTTCAGGGACGAAAATCGATCTAGCTAAGTCGTAGTTTCGGGAAAATTCTCCCTATTTAAGGCTGATTTGTTCGTGAAATATGTTTGGTAATTTCACCACTATTATCTTTTCAACAGCTTAACTTAAGAATGCCAATTTGACCCAGACCAAAATATCTGGAGAAAATTTGAAAATATCGGTATTTTGGGGTTGTTGTCGGGAGAAATAAATATTAAAAATAAAAAAGTAAAATAAAAAGTTAATTTTTTAAATTAATGGGCTACAAAAAGACTCAACATCGTTGACACCTAACTAATTTAAATACCTACACAATATTTAGGTTGCCACATGTATTTGGCATTGAACTTTACTGAGTGCACCAATTTGACCTATTGAAGTATGAAGGGAAGCTGTTTGTCTGGAGATTTTGAGTTTTGTCGGTAGTCTGGAGATCAATTAAAATGTCGGGAGAATCCAGACGAAGCCCGACAATCTGGCAACCTTAGCTTAACTACCTAACGGCTAGTGCTACTAAGTTAAGATTTTAAATTTTTGTTGCATAAAGAGCTTCTTTTGCAAATAACAATGACAAATAATTATGCGGTACTTTATTGATGGATAATCAATAAAGTACTTTAGGTTTTTGTAGACATAATTTTAAAACGCAGTAAAGAAATATTTAATTAAAAAGCTTTCTCTAAATATTGTTTCCGGATAATCAGGAAAACATAATATGTACACTACGCTTATTATCCTCCGTCTTAAACGCAGACAAATTAATCATGCGTAGTGTTTAAGCCAGTCATTCATATTTTAGTAACACAATAGAACATTTCCATAACTATATTTGCTCAGCAATGCAGATTATTGATTCGATTATTTTTGATAGCTTGGCGTTCATTATTATTTAAAGTATTGTAGTGACGCATCTGTTGACAGACACATTAAAATACTAGGCACTTGGCGTCGGTAGCTCCACAGGAAAACAAAGTTCAATAAAAGGTATCCTATTTTTTGTATTCGTCATCATCGTTATAGATCACCCTTGGCTTTGTTCGCTATCTGTTCGTGAAATTTCATCACAGGCGGTTCATTAATTCCTAAGATTAGCCCAGACAGACAGACATATAGACAAAATAAAAACTTCATTAAAAATGTTTACTATAGTGTCCACGGCAAACAAACAACCTCCTCAGCTCAATAAAAGACAGTTATTTCGATATAAGTATAACACACAGACACTTCGTTTTAATTTATATGTAAACTTGCTGTTTCCCACGACTTGTTACGCGTGTAATTTATTACCATTTAGATTTTATTGGATATATATACATATATTATTTTATAGTTACGAATTTTGACCAATGTCTGTTTTCAGATCTTTTTAGATTAAGTGGGTAATCGAATCGAGTAAAATAATTATATTTATTATTTAAGAGCTCCTGATGTATATGCAGGCGTTACCATGCGCTCATTTATATGCATAGACATTAAGTGTTTTTCCATTTGTTTACAGACAATGCCCACCGACACTAATGACGACGCTACGGCGGATAATCCTCGACGAGGTGCTAGCGGCATCGACGAAACACCCCAAAGAGTTTGGGTTCGATCCTGACGAATCAGGTAAAAGGAGTCACTTACCTCTATATAGTTAAAGTTACAGATGGGCACAAGCCTCTCATTTCTGTCCACCGCGCCGCGCTGCCAATACATGTTGGCGAACTTCACATGTCTTCGAAATATTTTTTTTATTTCTCAGACATGCAGGTTTCCTCACGAAGTTACCCTTCGCCGCCGAGCACGTGGTAAATCAGCACTTGACATTGCAATTAACCATTTCATTGGTGCCGGCTGGGATCGAACCCGTGTTGCTAGCGTACTGTGTAATTTGCAGCCGACTCTTAACCGACTCTTACCTCTCTATAGATAAGGAAACCAACATGATGTGCCCACCTTCTTTTTTACGCAGTGTTGTAACACAATGTTAGTCAAGTCGATAATGTAAGGGAAATGTCATGACTCATGAGTCACTGCTCAATGCATTATTTGTTTTCAACGTTTGTTTAAATATGTAGATATTTATCAGTACAACAGTATTTTTTAATTAATGAGTTCTAGATATTTTTTAAGATTTCTTGATATTAGAAAATTTAAAAATTAAAACATTTAAAAGAAAAATAAAATAATTGTAAATACTGTGTATTTCTCTAGCAATTTGTGACTAAAATAGTGACGCATCGACTACGGATTGAAAACAATGTGCAAAGATAGGTACGATACGATAACATTTATCACATTATCATCTATGGTTTATTTTATAACGTCATAGGATCCACAGTTCCAAGTTAAATCATACATTCTGAGCAAGATCGATAGGAATTGTAGCCATAAAACTAAAAACGTCTCTTGGCATAAGGAATCTTTTAATAAGGTAACGTACCTTTTTTGTGTTATTTCTCAGAAGTCTTTTTGTGAGTATTTTCTGGACACCTATAGTCTATATATAGTATTTACAAAAAACATTAAAGATGCGTTGTCACCTCTGAGGACTTAGATTGAATGCCTCCCAGGCAGTAATTATAGCAGCCTGTAATTAAGTGTATTCTATATAGTATATACCCTTCGAAACACGGCAATGCAAATTCTATTCTACTGCTATTCTCCGGCTGAAATAAGTGGTAAGGAAAGAGTGGTATCTACCCCGGTGGACTCTTAAGCAGAGTTAACGTCCTACCACCTAATAAAACTATAAGTACAAGAATTGATGTCATACCAAATATGTCATGGATATCATCTTACATCGGTTTGCGGTTAGTGTAACGTGCAACCTAGGGTTTAAAATATAACCTTAATAAAGACATTAGATCTGTATCCACAGTTGTATAAATGTTTATGAATGAGGCATCGTATGTCTAGAACACATAACCTTGTAAACATTTTACGAGCCGCAGATATAATCAGTGAACGCAAATAAAGCATTGTTTGCGTTCATTTGATACACATAATGCATATTTAAATGAAACTACAAAAAGGTGGTAATATTGTTACGGATTTTATAGTGTATAATTTATTTATTATTTCGGATATTTGAGTACTTTGCTGTATCCGTGGTCACGGGGTAGTTACTGAGGTGTTCAACGTCACAATGTGATACTCATAGTTAACGCCGGTTACCTTCAGCTTATAATTATTAAGTTTCGGTCCAATTTAGCGTCCGTTTGGCGCCATGTAGCGGCGTTAGCGGCGTAAGAAGGTCCAAAATCCAAATCCCCATATCAACGTGCGGGTATCGTTAGAGGTGACGGAGGGAATGAAACAGGAGGCGAGGAGGAGAGTTGTTCAACACCATTTTTCTGACACCGAATCAAAATTATAAAGCCTGACCAAAAGGGCAGCGATCCTGAACATGTTCACAGACTTTCAGGGTTGATTGACTTCCCGGAGCGTAGCGAAGCTAAATTAGGTAAAAGATTGTTAAAGATTTAAGTATACAATCTTTGTAATTTAATTATTATTTTAAAATCTTGAGAGAGAGAAGGCCTCTTCGGCTCCTATCTCAGCTGCTATCAGCCTTCGGTACCTTTTCCTAATCTAGTCCTACTGATAATGTCAAAAAGTTAGGAGTGGACTAACCCCCGCCCTCGCTCACTCTTAACGTGTGATGTAATTTATGGATGGCCCCTTGCCAAGCGTGGTAACTACGGCAAATATACCTCCTATGAGGCAATCAATGGCGAGGCCTATGATCAGCAGTGGACTTTAATAGGCTGTAAGTATAACGGTAACGGTAAATATTGTGAAACAAGGACAAGTGTTTATCCAAACCACAAAAATGTAGCTGAGGTTTTACCAAGTGACAACAATCGCAAGTTCTATACTTAAAATATATATAAATAAATTTTCACGTGATAGAACCATGCTGTAGCTATATTGTGGTTAGAGCACGAGTGAGTCGGATCGATCGGGATAGGACTATGCTCTCACGGTATACCAGCGTAAAATAACAGCTTAATACTGATGTGTTTCGTATGGTGAGTGTAGAAAACCGGAGACCCTTTTCACTGGAAACAAGACATTCCATCTTAGTTCTCAGGGTGACAACGAATCTGCATTTTGAAAATAAATCTAGTTTGTCTATAGACCGCAGCAATCAGCATGCACCTACCATCAGGTGGATTGTGTGTTTGTCACTTTTATTCTATATTAAAAAAATTATATTATGCCTCTGGAAACTGAAACATTATGTTTTCCCAGATTGTTATAGTGATTTTAGTAGCAAAGTTCGTAGATCGTGTTGTTTCCTGTACTTTACACAAAAAGGAAGCTTCTATCAATCAAAAATTTAATCATGTATCTTGTGTACTGCAGTCGGGAATATTTGTATAATCTAAGTTTCACCCTATTATGTCTTCTGGTGTTTAATTAACGTTTTAACGACGATTATATAGAGCATATTAAATACTAAGTTGTATCATTTTGCAGCCTACATAGCCCTGCGGCTAATGAAGGCAGTGATGGCGCTCGTGAACGATGTTTGTCTGCGGTACCTGGACAACTCGCAGTTGGACACGCTGCCGCCACCGGCGCCGATGCAGCGCAACATGCGCACCATCTCCTCTGCCACCAAAAATCTACGTCGCGTCATGGAGGACCGACACGTGGTTATTGACGACCTGGAGGCCCTATTTGGGATTGAGGTGGGTCTCATTTATTCTTTACAGCCTATCAGTCCACTGGCCATAGGCCTTTTCACGGAATGCGTCATAAGAGGAATATTTGCCATAGTACACGCGCTTGGCAGACGGTTGGCAACTGGAGATTGTTCTAATGCTAAATAAGACGCTGCTGCCCATCTTCTGGTGTTTCCCTTTGTTGGCTCTTACGACACCCTCGAGTTGATACGGGATAGTGGACATTCTTACTACTAAACCGTTTTTGAGATGGGTTGCTTTTATCACCTGGGAAAGTAAAATTTAGCCTACTGTTGGGTATAAGCCTCCTTTAATTTGTGATACAGTTATAAAGAAACTAGTACGTTGCGTAATTCACATGTCCTCGAAATATTAATTTTCTTAGAATAAAATGAAGCCATGTTAATAAAATGAAATATTTCGTTTTAAACAATTTTTAAAAAAGTAACAGCAACCAGAAAACATTGTTAAACGACGTCTTTATCATAAATGTTAATAATACCTAAAAGCTATTTCAATATTGGCAGTTGATATGTAGTTATATAATCGGATCAACAACAAATGTTAGTAAATCATATCACAAAAATAAAATCATGTCTTTCGGTCGTGTCGAGGTATTTTTTTGACGTTAAACTAAAAAAAAATCTATTGACCCTGCATGCCATCCCTTTCCGTTATGTTCGATCTCAAAACGCTCGATAAACATTTTTACGAACTTCATTACATCAAAAACGATTCGAGCAGAAATTTCGAAGCCATTAATAAAACACTTGAAAATTTTTGACAGCGATGTATTTCGAACGGATTAACCGATTTTGATGAGGTTGGTTGCAATGGACGCGGTATTTTAAGAACAAGCAAAAACAATTAGACTATAAATTCAGAAGTTATGTAAAAAAAAACAATTCGAAATTTTTCGTCATCGATTCTCTTCAGCGCGTAACCGATTTTGAAACGGTTCACAGAAATCGAGGTTGTTTTCCATATTTAAGAGCTGATTAGATTTTAGAATTGATCGTTACATCTGTTTAAATGTTTTTTCAAAAAAAAAATGAAAATTTAATTTTTTGAGATATCTTATAAATACCTGGTCCAAATACCTTGAAATAGTGTTGAAAATTAAGTTTGTTAAAACCCTTTCTAAAGCCACCAAGTTCGTTCAAATCGGTGAAGCCGTACAAAAGTTATGAGAGGTTTACACACGCACACATGTACACATACACACACGCACGCACGTGCACACACACACACACACGTACGCACGCGCACACACAATCGTGCGCGAGCGCGCGTGCACGCACGCACGCACGCACTTCCCCGGTTTGCAGCACTACGTCTGTACGGAGATGTACATTTCAAATGATTCCGAAGGTCTTACTTCTTGACACGACACACATGATTTTGGCTTTGTTTTGTGTCTCTTAAAATGTTAGTAGCGCTGCAATTTTATAAAAGGCATTTGACATATATCTCTTAAAAAATAAAATATGACTAACGTTAGTTTTATATGTGTTACTCAATCCCTATCATGTGAAAACTTACGTGAAGACTGATAATGAACTTAGGTATCATATTGCTCGTTTAACATTGCTTACATATTATCATTCCTTTAAGGTTAGGATGCTGACGTGTTTTACTTTTAAAACCATTGATAAAATAATAATACATTTTATTCACTGTACAAATAGTTTTCTGATTTCTTAATTTTGTGGGCGATTGATGCTTGGGATGTTATGCGTTAAATTATAGTTATACGTTTCCGGCGAATGTTGCATCCGGCAAGCATCAAATCCGGTGAAAACAGAGTCCAATAAATGTTGCATCTCGCCAATCTTAAATACTTCAAAATAAATTCGTATCTTTCGTACTGGATTGGATATGGGTTATTAATAATATTTTTTATGATATTGGCAAATATTATGTATGTATCATTTTCTCACATTTGAACTAAAGAGTACCTATTCGAAAGATTTGTAAGAGACAATCTGCTTAGTCTAATGGTTGACTGGAAGAGAGTGCCTTACAGCATTAAGTCCGCCATATTATGTATTTTTTATGATATTGGCAAATATTATGTATGTATCATTTTCTCACATTTGAACTAAAGAGTACCTATTCGAAAGATTTGTAAGAGACAATCTGCTTAGTCTAATGGTTGACTGGAAGAGAGTGCCTTACAGCATTAAGTCCGCCATATTATGTACGATTTTATTTTTTGAGCATAAAAGTTTAAATGAATATTTAACACAATAATCAAAATTCTTGAAGCAGTTTAAGTATCAAAAATATTTTAACATCAAAACTAAAATACTTAAATTTTCATATTTTTACGAGCCTATATGAAACTACTGCTAGGTCTTTTAAAGTTGCAGTAACTAAAGCATTACAGCCTTGAAAGATTTGCCCAGGTCGATCACCTTAATCTATTTTGTGACATTTAAGTTAGAACCTAAAAATCCCCATTTGTTGCACTCATTAGTCAGTAGTTAAGTGTGGGTCGTGGTACCCTAGGGCCTTCGCGCTTGCTGTAAATTTCGCAATACGCGAGCAACCCCGTGGTCGATCCCCACCGGCACCATTGAAATAGTTAATTTGCAAAAAAAAAAAGATTTACCACGTGCTCGACGGTGAAAGAAAACATCATGAGAAAACCTGCATGTCTGAGAAATAAAAAAATTAATGATATATGTGAAGTCCGCCATCACACATTGGGGCAGCGCGGCGGATACTACCTTGCCTTAAAATCTCTGAGAAGTGAGAGGAAGCCTGTGCCCAGCAGAGGGACGTATACAGGCTACGACTTTAATTGACGTCCGTGAACACTTACTATCGCGTCCTTCAACCTGGAATTCATCCCAACGATATCCTAAATTTTATTACGTCAACATTTAGTGAGAATTAGTGACAGTTAGTGACTTCATAAAAATTATTATCTCAATAACTAAGGAGGTATAGGACTTTTTTGGGAGGATGCTAGCTTAAATTCATATGTAAACGAGAGATTATATACTCTATCGGCAGGACACCAGACACAAAACGTTTGTTTGTATTGGTATAAAGATTTAACACGTAATCTCTATTAATTATAATCTGTATTACCCACAATACAAACTATTGTACCTATATTTTCATAATTCTAGCTGTTATTTTGGTGTTAAGTTTACACAATGGTACAGAAATGTCGGATATGCATTTGGTCGGTTACGCTATCTGACTTGACTGATGAACGGCTACGATTCGTGACTTGTATAGTAATGATTTTGTAAAGAGGTACTCTTTATAATGAAATAATTTGTTTCTAACCATTTAAATAACAGGTTAATGTAAGTGTAATTTATTAATCCGTATCCATATGTATCTAATAAGGGAATGGAAACCTTTGTACCCCTTTCAATATGCTTATATTGCACGAACGAAGGTGTGTGGGACTGGCATAAAAAGTTTATATGGAGAAGGAGTGCAGAAGGCTATATGTGTAACAGATACATACAATTGAATTAAATAAAACATACAGTGCTTATGTTCATCCCTTAGACTAATTACATACATGCTCGTAGTTACTCTGCGGTTCATACTGTCAATTACAAACACATAAATGTCGCTTGGACAAATTGTCATTTGTTGACGTTCATACAGCCCATGTCTCAGAGTAACTAGGTACTAAAGAGTTGAACGAGTATATAGTATAGAGTGGTGGTTTAGGCAAAAAAGCAAACAAAGCGTTTACATTTTGTATGGTAGATATCTGTGTTTTATATATTAATGTACAGTTGAAAGTTAAATACAGCTTGCTTAATATACAAACCAAAAATTAAAGTAATTTAATCAGAATATTATACTAATAAGTTTTCGACTGCACCTGCCTGATCGCCTTATTGATTACTTATGGTTATAGACTTAGAATATACTGGCCTATAGACGACCTGTCAGCCCGAAAACCCGTGACCAATTTTTATTTATCATTGTGCGCGTTAGCTAGTGATGTACAATCTTGCAAGAACTATCGAAAAATTGTTGTTAAGAAAGCGGTAAAAAGATTAAATAACTAGTTTAGTGCACGAAACAAAATAACTTCAAAAATTAACTGCATTTTTAACTTGATATTCTAAAACAGTTTAAAAAAATCATATAATATGTTCCCGGAAATAAGCAGCACATACATGCGTTTTTCGGATTTTAATTCAAAATGTGCAAAATCCCAATAATCTCTGAAGAGGTGAGTCTACCGAATAAGTTTAAACAATTTTCCCTTTAGAAATAAATATTTACTGCCATGGACAGTTTACTCGGAATTTCTTTTTAACATAATGATAATCAAATATAAATAGTTACATACTTAATTAAGTAAATACCTATTTATATTTTATAAAATGTTTTGTTGGTGAAATAAAAAACGGGGAGACGGAGTACGTAATGGCTGCTTTAGTTTTCATATTTTAAGTATTACTTTTAATAATAACAAACATTTAATAATTAATAATTTATTACATTATAGAAGTTTATTTTAAAACTTGTAGGAATCAGTTAAATAAGATTGCGCTGTTTAAAAGCTTATATGTTTATGAACTACTCTATCTTTCATCAGTCCCTGAAAAATATAAAGTAATAATAAACTTATTAACGTTTTCAGCTGCATGAATTTAAAAACATAATGATCTTGAATAAAACTAAATTTACGGATTCTATCGCGTTTATTAAATAAACGCGATAGAATCCGTAAATTTAGTTTAATTCAATGTGTAATGTTCGCGTAAATTTAAGAAATCATTACATAATGATCTTAACAGAGACTAGACAAATACGCAGGAGATATTAAAGTGCACCAAGTATCTGAGTATACATGGGCACTCTTTATTCTCTCAATCTATGTTATATGTATGTTAAGAAAACGGTCTCCCATCCATGGATTGACCGCGGCAAGTGCAGCTTAATCTCGCAGATCTATTGATCCGCGCAACTATTACTTAACCACGAGCTCCTCTTCTCTACGACTAACGCTGTAGGCGTACGCTATTAAGATTTCGGCATACTGTCGTCGGCCATCCAACATGAATCGGTCATCGAGCTTTTGTGAGTATGAAATATTATGAAGTTTATACTATCTTGGCACACTGAACTGAGCCACGTGTCTCATGCGCGGGCGTCTAGCGGCGATACCTAACTACGCTAAGTTTTATCATTGTGACTTGGGAATATAATCCGAAGCTCCCCTCAACCCTTTGGGGAAAATAGCGTGATACTATGAATATTGTACAAGAGTCACCCGTGAGGTGCGGATGATTAAGTAAGGTCATACATTTTTTCGGTTGATAAATAGATACGTATAAAAATCTATCTTTCTTTTAATCAAAAGTTTTTGGAGTAAAAATTTTTGAAGTCTTACTTACCGGTTAACTTACTACAAATAATGTAGAAATGGCTCCTTTTAATAAAATTATTTAATTTTACTTTTTCTTTTATACTTCTCAAGAAAATGTTTGCTGTGAATTTTTGAGTTCTTCTTTGGATTTCAATAAACCTACCCAATAAACTTAACCATTGTTTTCTAATTATAGAATCCGGAGGGAATCTGTTTGACAAACGGCAAAATAAAAACATTTTAGAACGCTAACCGAGCATTTATTTTCATTCCGTTGTGTGGGAATAAATATAAATGATGATAATAAGTCTATCGATTCATTATAAACATTCAAGATAAATATCGACATTAATTTTGACATACTACGCGTTCATTTCGAATTTGCCATCGTAGACCGTTACGACGTCACAGCTGACAGTACCGTAGACGAAAAAAGTCATCATGTTTATGTTTTTTAGTATTCATATTTTCAATAAAGTTAAATAATAACGTGTTCGATGAAATAAAATATTTTTTGAATGATGATGATGATGAAATAATAACGTGTTCGATAAAATAAAATATTATTTTATAGTTTTATTTTACATTTTAAATATATGAAATTAAAGATTTTCGAAATCGAAAGATTGAGATTTTCGAAATTAACGAATATCAACAGAAACAAAAACAAAAAATCAACAGTAACAAAAACAACAGCAAAAACAGTAACAAACTAGAGAACGTACGGGAGCATAAAAAACGGACGTAAGTACACTTCGACGTTGCTATCGGTACTAAAAGGGCGACGCTTGAGGCGCGGAATGAGGGGGCGCGGCGGTAGGTAACGGCATTCTTGAAGTGAACGACTAGTAGTGGAGTCAATCCCTAGCGTACATGTAAAATATTTTGTATAAAAATGTATTCACCAAATTTATGCAAATTATCAACAACGTGCCTTTTTTCTTTGCAAAATTAACAAAATAATTGAAAACATTCTATATTTTAAACAGCATATAACATACATTTTAACCAAAAATAGATGCGTCTTATTATAGACGACGTGTTGAGAATTTACCTGTGAAATGTTTAATTGCCAGAATTATTTCTATTATTAACACCCCAGTCACTCACAAAACATGTAACCATTTTGGAAAACTATGAATTACAAAAATTAACACCATAATAATCTAAAAATTTATAAAATATCTGGGAGCTTATTTCTTGCGTGCCGATCTGTCATTCAAAATTGGTTACAAAGTCATGAGATTTGCTATCCTTTTTTTCTTCTCACTTGCACACTATGTCCGTCTATTAAGAATGAAACAAAGAAGAAGAGGAAGAAAGAAAGACCTTTATTCACTGGAACTGTACACATCACAAAAATAAAATAATTAACAGTTAAAATTTGGCAGATTAATATTACAAGTGATAGGGTGTGTATCGAGCCAGTGAAAAGGTTATGACTCAGCGTAATGCTGCAGGGTAACCTACAGCGCTGATGATTCTGTCATAACCCCAGATACACGCACGGTCCGCCTGGGTGTATTTTATGAAATACGTTTACATAATAAATTAAAACTAAACGTTGCTCATCAATATACCTATATATATACTTAGTCCTATATATACCTAAGTACATTAGAGATATACACACATACGTAGAAGACATATATATATATATATATATATATATATATATATATATATATATATATATATATATATATATATATATATATATATCTTGGTAAATACACACTAAAAAGAAACATATAATGCTCAACGATGCTGGAATAAACATCTGCTGTAGGCTTAAGGTTGAGCTTTTTGTAAGTGTAATAAATGATTTTTATAGTGTGATTTAAAATTATACTTTGAATTACTCTCACGAATAGGCGGAGGAATGTCGTTCCAGCACCTAGTAACTATATATTTAAAACTACCTCTAAAAGCTGCAGAACAGTAAGTGGGGTTGGCAAGTGGGTTCGTACAAGACCTGATGTTTTGTCGATTTCTCCATATAAGTTTACTATATAAATATAGTGGCGACTTAGTTTTCACAACATCAAACAGTACATTAGCTAGGTGTAGTTTCTGTTTCATTTTTAAAATGCCTGCTTCATTGAAAAAATGTGACATGAGGCCGTTTCGGTATTGAGAAGCAGTATCGTGCACATGCATTTTGTATACGTTGAATTAGACGTTGTGACTTTTCCAAAATACAGGGTCCATACACTGCAATGCAGTGGTTTAATTTTGATAGAACGAGAGATTCACACAGTCTAATTCTTAAGTCCAGCTGAATATATTCGCGGATTCTGTATAAAACCTTTAACCTATAAAAGCAGTTGCGGACAAGCTCAAATAAGTGTTTTTCAAAACGCAGTCTGCCATCCATAACTAAGCCGAGGTTACGAGCTTCACTTACACGCTCCAGAGGGACATTTAACGACATGATTTTAGGGTTTTGATTCTCTAAAAAATTTATTTGGTTTTTCGACCCTAAAAGCATATACTTAGTCTTTAGTGGGTTTAGAACGAGGGATTTTTTTTGTGACCATATTGCAATTCGATTCAGGTCCTCATTGATGTTACTAATTGTAGGATGAAATTCAAGCGTATTGCAGGAAAGATACACCTGTAGATCGTCAGCATAAAGGTGGTATTTGCAAAAATGCATGCAATTAGTTATATCAGCAGTGTAAATTATAAATAACAACGGTCCTAAAATAGATCCCTGTGGGACACCTCTATTAAGTGGTCGTTGTTCAGAAACAAGGGAAGACCCATTCGGTTGATTTAATATTACTTGTTGTGAACGACCGCATAAGTAACTTTGAAACCATTTTATGAAAGATGTTACGAAACCAGTAAACGATAGCTTAGACAGCAGCAAATCTATGTTAATAGATCCTTATAAATCCTTAGGATCATTGTTTTTAGGTAAAGGACGTACGAGAGCTATTTTCGACGAAGAAGGAAAAGTAGATGATTCAATTGTCTTATTTATGATTGCTGTAATCACTTTTAACGAAGCCGGAAGTGTTAAGATGATCATATCACTACTCAATTTATCCATACCGTGAGCATTTGATTTTATTGATAAAATAATCTTTGCAACATATTCTTCACTTACATTATGAAGTTTAAATTCATTACGCCCAAATCTATGAAACTCATATTCAGTTAAATCAGAAAAATAAATAAATATTACTATCCTAAGTCTATGACTTATGGTTATCATTAGGGCGATTGTCCACCGCCGCCGTCAATCTCCACTGACACGGTGGACAATCGCTCTTAGATAGCAATAAACGCTGACTTTAAATTGTGATTGTTAACCACAGAGATGTAGGTGCAGCGTTGTTTTTTATCGATATACACACATATATCGATACTTTCATAACTATTACATTTATTATTTATTGTTGGCCTTTTATATTAATAAATATTGTCTTATTCTTGCTATATTTCCATTATGGCATTTCTTCCCAAATGTATCATAACCAACTTTACTGGAGCTCGTCCGCCAGCCAGTCTCGCATAATAACATTGCACATATAATAGGGCATTTAATATAATTTATTTTAGTATGATTATTTATAATAAAATCGACATTGTCTTTGCTTATGATTTATCTTTGATGATAAATAGATGTGTACCCAATTCGCGAGTAAAATAATTATAAATTTCCGTTGCCATTCGTAATTATTGTTGTGTACTTTTGCAGACAACGGAGCCGACGAGTTTCTACGCGGTGTACGACGGTCACGCGGGCTCCGCGGCGGCGACATACTGCGCAGCGCACCTTCATCAGTACCTAGTGGAGAGTCCGCACTTTCGCACTGACTTGCGTCGCGCCATGCACGACGCTTTCCTCAAAACGGATGCTGAATTCGTGCGGAAAAGATATCAAGCGGTACACTCATAATTGTCTATTTGTTAGGTTTCCTTTCAGCCTGTAAAAGTATCTGTATGACCTGGGTTTCAATCTCCACTCCCTTCCAATCCCTACTATAGTAACAACGGCAAATTCCTCTTCTTATTGTTCTTAATTAGCCCGCAAAAGTTCACAGCGGGACTTGGGCCTTCCCGTTGTGGGACGTTCAACAATAACCGTCACGTTTGACGACTATTGGCATTTCAATATCAAACGTACACACTTTAGATGTTGTTCTCGGTTCCCGGTTTGAATATTTTACATTCGGCGTAACAGAGTGCATATACCGCTGTTAATCGGAAGTCATCTCATCACTTCATCAAATGACAATGGCAATATTTAACCGATTTCGTATTTAAACCAATTTTAAAATACCCTGGCGACGGTTTGCCATAACAAAGCTGTGAAATATCTGGTACAGCGATCGCCAATTTTCAATTAATTCCCTCGTAAAACATGTCGATTTAGAGTTGGAAATGCATAGTCGTGAGTAATTTTTTAATAACATAATTTTTTGTTAATGAAATTTGACCAGTTTTCAATAGTAATTTTAGTATAAGTTACGTCGCCAAACACTATTGCTTCAGCCCGAAAGGCAATAGCACCAGTATAATTACATAATTCAAGATATCTTCTTAGTCTTCGGAGGATGGCCACGAATTTGTGGTCTTCTTCGCGTGATATCATCACGTGATCTGTTAGCTCATTGGACATGAATACTATAAAATTAAGTATTGCTTAGTTTTTGTTTTTGATAATAGTAATAATTATAATCCTCATTGACGCGGTCATTGGCAAGGTGGATAAACGCAACTGTCAGAACTTCACTGGTGCAGAAAGGCATTTGACTCGGTGCCTCATACATGGCGGAAGAGGGTCCTCGAGCTGTACAGGTTTGAGTCCAATATGGTTTTGTCTCTCTGAACCCTCTCAGTACCTTACTGGAGGGCTCCGGGAGGGGATTTCAGCTTCGGAAAGGAAGTACAAAAGTGACCCATCTTTTCTATACGGAATTGCTAAAGATAACTTGTGATTTTAGCAATTCTATTAGAATGGAGCGGGGGACGGATAAGTGTGAAAGGTGTAAGCTGTAGGGTAGTTAACTCTGAGGGCAAAGACTTATCTAATTATCTATGCCCATCAACTTACCTAGGTGTGTCACAAAATGTAGGTATTGTTGAGGTGGACATGAAACAATCAGTAAGCAATGTGTTTTATGCACGCTTGACCAAAGCGTTTTGTCAGGCGTGAATAAGACACAGAAATATAAAAAACGGTTAGGTCAGGCTAGGAACGCTCTGGATAGAAAAGTCCGCACTATTATGACGTCCCATAGTATGCACCATCTGAGATCGTCGGTAATGAAGATGTACTTGCCGCGGAAGCATGGTGGGCGTGGCTTTTTAAGTGCGCTCACCATGCATAATCGCATTGTGTGCAGCCTCAGTAATTACTTCCTGACTATATCGGATGGTCTATTCTATAAGGGTGTCATTTCTTGTGATAATGGGCTTACCCTCAATCTTTAGCAGACGAGTAATGGCAAGACTCGGCAGTACATAGCATTTTCGACCGTGAGACTGTATGGAAGGAGGAGCACCATGGGAGGTTCTACAAGGCTCTACATGAGCCTTTCGTAGATACGATCACCTTCCTTAACTTTCTACGCTTCGGTGATCTCTTTGGGGAAACCGAGGGTTTTGTCTGTGCGATACAGAATCAGGTTATTAAGATCAACAATGCTGTCGCCGTTGACATTTGTCGAGCTTGTCGCCATCCCAGTGAATCATGTAGGCATGCTATCTCCGGTCGTTCGGCTCTTTCTTAGTCTGGAGTACTAGCACAGACACAATCCACTAGCCAGAATTCTGCACCAGGAGCTCGCTCTGAAATACGGTCTCGTGGATTGAAAACTGCCTTATTGCGTAGATGATTCGTCCATATCATGACAATTTTTGCCGTTTTCCTCATTTTCAAACTGTATTTCAATGATTGATGATATTTTAAAGAGTATGATCTGATGATTATATTTTAACTCTTTGTTATTACTCGTTGAATTGAATAGGGTATTTTACACCATGTAAAAAAAACTTAGGTCATAAGTTGTGTCAATAACTTTTATAAAATTAATGATACACTTTTTGATACTTACATAGAAATTACATATGAAATGAAACTACTTTTACGGATTTTATCGCGTTTAATTTTACTTTTAATTATTTTTATTTCTATTTCCCGACGTTTCGGGTGTTTTGCAGCACCCATAGTCACGGGGGACTGAGGTAACTGACGTCCCGATGTCATTGTTAAACCCGGAGTACCTTCAGCTTTTTTTAATTATTGTTTATGGTCCGATCTATGCAAAATGTACTATGTCCTCAGGTACCTGAGGGGACCTGAGGTGAGGAGGTTTTGTAAAAAGTAAACGAGAAATATTGATTTCTGCATTATAAATTTTATTTCAATTTTAAGATTTTTTTTTATATGTGCCTCATGTCTCTAAAACGCTATCCGCCCTATTAGATTCCGTCGTGACTACTGATTAAGTAAACTAGCTAATCTGATGTGTGTGTTATTTCGAAAATTTTTAAGTAATTGCTACGATTGTTGAGTTTTATTCCGAATTTTATTGAAAAGGCATTATAGAAAACGGATTCGTAAAAGCAGAAAGTACTAATCTACCAAGGATAAATATATTGATGGTGGCAAAATTTTTTGCATGCAATCCAGAGTTTTGTTTTGTCGAGTTGAGCAATGTTAAAAAATCAATGTAAGTAGCTATTACTAACTTTTGTTTATACTGTTACGAGCTTGAGGTTCGTGACAATAAAAACTGCCGATTGAATTATCAAAATTAACACTTTAGACTAGTTCGGAGCTATTCTATATATACTATTTTTACTTCGGAACTTTGATAGCGCGATTTAGGCTTCGATGTGTTTCGCGTGTGGCGCGACGACAGCGCCGCCACATCATCCTCTGCTAAGACCGGAGGTCGATAGTGCAGTCCGATTGACGGTGCGTGCTCAATACCGGTGGGGAATGCGTGCTGTGTGCGTAATGGCAAGTGATGCCGGTGCGAACGATATACGGGTGTGTAATGCATGCCGTACTACGCACTTACAAGTGATGCCGGTGAAAACGATGTGCCGGAGCAAGTGCCAGAAGTCTGCCTTATAAATCTGCGGTGAGTCTAAATGAAGACACGTTGGACTGGCTTGCAGGAACTGAAGACTGGACTGGCTTGCAGGAAAATGAAGACGATTGGTTCTCAGGAGTGAATTGGTAGGAGTTCTAGTTGGGGACAATGATGAACACTTGAAGTTGTAGTTTCCGAAGGCTGTTGGTTGCATGTTCAGATCACGTCGGGTGGTCACCAGTAGGGAAGGTGCGTATTTACGCGACCAGATTTTTATACCAGGTATTTACTTGCAACTAGGTATTTACTTGCAAGTATTTTGGGTCGGCACCAACTGCCGACCCAAAATAATCGCAAGACTTCAAAGTATTTGAATATTCTCGCTCTGTCGACACTTGACGCGATTCTGCTCCTTATTTATATTGTTATGGATTAATGTTGTATGAAGGTATATTTATTTTAAAGGATTGGAAGTATTTTTTTTGTAAACGCGATTCTGCTTCTTATTTATATTAAGTTATGGGTCAATGTTCTATGGAAGTGTTTTTCTTCTAACAAGGCTTGAAAATTGGAACATTTTAGGGCTTGGAAGTTTTTTCTGTAAACGCGATTGTGCTATTTATTTGTATATAGTTCCATATCAATGTTCTATGCAAGTATTTTCTTCCAACAAGGCTTGAAAGTTTACTATTTTAATATATGCGATTGCACTCCTTATTTATATGATCGTACGGATCAATTTTCGATGCAGAAAGAAAATACTTTAAAGCATCTCGAGCCTAGAGATGAAGCGTATATACTAGAACAGATCCAGGGACTAAGTATTTAACGAGACTAGGTTGCACCTATTCCAACTTTTAAAATACTTGATCCATCTAGTCTCACTGTGCCTCGCGTCGTACTCGTATTTTGTTGCCGTAGACTGTAGTTACTAGGAGCTCAACTCGGGTCGTCTTTGCCTAAATCATTAGTTTGTCAGTCATTTGAATTTGAACCAAATTTTAATGAACATAAAGGTAACGTGACGCGCACTCGTGTTTGTTGTGTAATAATATATTCTGTCCTTTTTTAACTAGACTATTCCGTAGTCTTTCTATCTTTGTCTGTCAATACTCGAGACTCGAGACTAGTCGGGACTCGGACTAGTTCAACCAAATACTAGTACGAGACTAGTCGGGACTCGGACTAGTTCAATCAAATACATATGCTAGAGTACAAGGCAGGCGAGTGTCTATTGTCAAATACGGTACGGACTCATGCGAATGTGATCTCGGTGGACGCTGTTTTCATGTTTCTATGACTACATAACATAGTATTGGAAGCGTAAACAATTTACGTTTCGATGATTATGTAATATATTTTGATGAATATACATTAAATAATTAATATAAGTAAATGTGTCATGCATGCTTTCAGTAGTATAAAAATGCGTTCATTTACCCACATTTACTAATCTATATATTTTATAATCGTTCGTAAGGAGTAAACTTCAGTCGTGCGCCGGAACTGACAAACTCACTTTTATTGTTTTTCGGAACAATTCTTTTTTTAATGTTATTTATAAGAATTATGCAAACAATATTCTAAAAAAATATTATAATTAGGCTCGTTACTATTAAGATTATATGAGAGATAAATGAAAATAATCCACTTTAAATTTTCCCTTCCGTCATTAGTATGAGCTGCATCAACCAATTTTAGAATTATAGCAATAGTAAAAAAAAAACATAGCAGCTTAAAATCAAGACATACAAAATCAATAGGTGAGTACTCCCATTCTAGAGTTTTTCAAATAAATCAAAGATAAGCATCTTTTAAAACAAATTTTACAAAATATGAAGTACTACTAAGTAGCATTTGAAGTAAATTATCTTAATTTATTTCTCATATAACCTTAATTCTCGTAATTTAGTTACGAGAATAATTATAATAATTTTGTAAAGTATGAAGGAAAGATGTATGAATTCATTATTGCACACGTTTCAGCAGTACGCACGTAAAATATGGTACTTGAAACTATAGCGTATCCTATTCCTATTACAACAATACTAAACTTTATGCGTACTTGATACTTTATGGACTAGGTGGAACAGGTATTTGGATCGAGCATTTATACGGAATCGGACTAGGTGTACCTAGTACGAAATTTACCTAGTACGACTCATCTCTACTCGAGCCCTGGTTTTCGGTGCTGTATTGAAGGTGGACGTACTTACCCCGACTACTTGCCCCGGTACTCGATTTTGCAAGTACGACCCATCTTTAGTCACCAGTTTGGCGGTGTTGTGAAAGGGGAAATCTCCCGCCTGGCAAGGTGTTCTGTCCGGGGAGCGGACAACGCTCCGTGTGATAGTTCGGGACCTATTCTATATATACTGTTTTTACTTCGCACTTTTGATAGCGCGATTTAGGCTTCAATGTGTTTCGCTTGTGGCGCGACGACAGCGCCGACGTAATCGCATTACGATTTATTTAGGGTGTATAAGTACGATGATCTATTTAAGGGTGTAATACTCTATTGTATATGTTGGTATATGTGTGTTGTAGCGCGCGCGCGGCGGCAGCACGGCGGTGGCGGTGGCGGTGCGCGCGCGGCGGCTGCTGGCGGCTTGGGCCGGCGACTCGCTGGCGCTGCTTGTCAAGCGCATGCGCCTCATGCAGCTCGTACACCCGCACAAGCCCGACAGAAAGGTGAGTGCCTACTGCAGTGTGTGTGTGTGCTGCTGGGTGCCTGGGGCTGCGACTCGCTGGCGCTGCTTGTCAAGCGCATGCGCCTCATGCAGCTCGTACACCCGCACAAGCCCGACAGAAAGGTGAGTGCCTACTGCAGTGTGTGTGTGCTGCTGGGTGCCTGGGCATGCGACTCGCTGGCGCTGCTCGTCAAGCGCATGTGCCTCATGCAGCTCGTACACCTGCACAAGTCCGATAGGAAGGTGAGTGCCTGCTGCAGTATGCGTGTGCTGCTGGGTGCCATGGCCTGCGACTCGCTGGTGCTGCTCATCAAGCGCATGCGCTTCATGCAGCTCGTACACCCGCACAAGCCCGACAGGAAGGTGAGTGCCTGCTGCAGTATGTGTGTGCTGCTGGGTGCCATGGCCTGCGACTCGCTGGTGCTGCTCGTCAAGCGTATGCGCCTCATGCAGCTCGTAGACCCACACAAGCCCAGCAGGAAGGTGAGTGCCTGCTGCAGTATGTGTATGCTGCTGGGTGCCATGGCCTGCGACTCGCTGGTGCCGCTCGTCAAGCGCATGCGCCTCATGCAGCTCGTACACCCGCACAAGCCCAGCAGGAAGGTGAGTGCCTGCTGCAGTATGTGTGTGCTACTGGCGGCCTAGGCCAGCGAATCGCTGGCGCTGCTCGTTAAGTGCATGTGCCTCATGCAGCTCGTACATCTGCACTATTCCGGCAGGAAGGTGAGTGCCTGCGTTATATGAATGCGTGAATGGGTCGGCTTAACCGGGGCACGACTACGCTCTCACGGAATACCAGCGTAAAGTAGCAGCATAATGCTGCTGTGTTTCGTATTGTGAGTGTAGAGAACCGGAGACTATTTTTACTGGAATCGAGGCATTCCATCTTAGTCCACAGGGGTGAAAACGCATTTGCATTTAGATTATTAATTGAGGATCAATGTGGATGTCTACGGGCCACAGCATCCACTTACCATCAGGGGGAGTATGTGCTCGTTTGTCACCTAATGCTATAAAAAAATCTAGTCATTGATTGTGAATTTCATATTAACATGAAAAAATTTATTATGGTCTTAACGAAAGTTGAGCAAGTTTGCGTTTATAATAATGACCATAATCAGCACTAATTAAAAATTATGTTCCAAAATAGAACCCAGTGTACTGTCCAATGCAAATGACGTCATGTATCTACACTATACTGGTGATTCGTTCCAAAACATAGGACAGTATATGACGTCGTACATTTACGCTATATTGGAAAAGTATTGGCGATTATTTTGTCATTTTGTGCAAAAAATTTTGTGCTAAAAATCATTATATCTTCCTAATGGAGATACCAGCAATTATTCTATAGTTTTTTGTATTTGAATAAATAGAAACGAAGTCTGACATGCTTCATTCAGCGCACACACAATTAAAAATTGTTTTATTGTGGTCGGATATCCGACGCAATATGGCGGCGGCACGCCAGTACAATATAGTGTCAAATGATGACGTCATTTGCATTTGCCAGTATACTGGGTTGTATTTCCAACTCTTCCTTGGAGCGGCGGGGTACTGTACGTACATATGTATCAACCGCATGTGTTAATGATCAGCGTAATTGTCTTAAAAGCGTAAGCGTGCTAATCGTACATCTTGGATTAAAATCCCAACTATATACATCCCACTTCTGGGCACAGGTCTCTTCTAATAGTACTAAGAGGGCTTTAGGGCAAGCAGGTGTCCATCGCGCTGCATCAATGCGTATTAGCGGACTTCACGTCTTCGATTTTTTTCTCATATAAAATAATTTCTCAATATGTGTTTTTCAACGCCGAAAACTTGGCGAATCAGCACCAAAAATGGAAATTACCATTTTCTTTGATACCGTTGGGAATAGAACCCGGGTTAACCGCGTACAGTGAATTTTTACCGCAAGCCCCTACTATGGAAAGTACTAAAATAATCTTGTTAATTCCGATTAATCGGTAAAAGTATCGTAAAATTAATACCCTATTTAAATAGGTACGGCTGTAGCCAAAACGCTGTGTTGCTATTGAACTTGTACGCATTATAAATGTTTTTTTTTTTGCGCCCGAAGCAATTAAAGGGCTACCCTATACGTAGGGAGGCGGAAAATGCATTACGCATACCACGATAGCCGGTCTATCGTGGTTATGAGGGACTCACTGTCCTACCGGGGACCCTAAGTGATACCCTCTAAAAACCGCCTTTGGGGACAGGCAGCCGGCTGATTAAGCTGTATTGTGCCTTATCGTGAGCGACCCTCTTTTGGGAAAAGAGGGCGCAGGCGGCTACGAGCCGCTGAGGTAGTGCCTACGAAGGCAAATTAATATTAGTTAATACAATAATTTAATTTAATTAGAGTTGGCCTGAGCCGCCAGGAGGCAGTTCAGGTCGTTTGTCAGTTTATTAGACGGGTCCGAGATAGAGTTTCTCGGCCTGCGGACTCGATAGCGAGAGGGGGGTGGGGCTGCATAAGTAGCTGCCTCACGAATTAATTGGTTTGGGTGCGACTCTGAGGCTTTGAAGAAGTTCTCAGAGAGTTTTTTAAGAAATTGTTGAATTGTTGGGAGCTCTAGGTCCCGATGCAGGTCGGCATTACGGACGTACCAAGGTACCAAGGTGCGTTCGCAGCTCGACGACAGAAAAGGTTTTGAACTATTTGGAGTTCATTAATAATATTAGGGTTTGCGTGGGCAAAGACGGGGCCCGCGTAGGACATGACTGGTAGATTATAAATGGCGAAGTAAAACGCTTTTATACTTTGGTATGACTTTTGTCTGTCCTTGCAATTGGATGTGTAAAGTTGAAAATCTGACGTAGTGGGGCACCTTGTTAGAGATTTGTATCTAGCTGTGATCTGGTCGTAATGGTAGTGATGGCTTTCTTAAAATTCTTTTCCACAGATTTACTGGAACCATTCTTTACTCTAATATACGCGATTATTAAGCGAACGTTATATGAATTGGACGTTGTTAACAACTCTAGTCTCCGCCGTGTAGTGGTGGCCTGAGAAAATCCACTACCGCATTACATCCCGTGGGCCGTAAGGAATTGATAGACGAATGAAGCTGTAATTTTAAGCTTTAGTGACGCAAAGACATTTACAAATATACCGTGTTTGGGACTTGCGATCACCATGAATAAAACCTCAGTTAGCAACTAATAATCAAGCCGGGCACGGAGATTTCATCTTGTAGCCGTTAAATACTAGATTGCGCGGGAACATACGTGCGTTTTAAATTAGAGGAATTAAATTTACTTACCGAGAAGCTTGTAGTGACAATTACTAGCCGGCGTTAATTCCTAAATATTGTGTGTAATAGTGTGTGTAATGATGCTGTAGATGCTACTGTGTGTCTGTGATAGTGTATAGCCAAAAAGCTCAAGCTATTATAAACTTCTTAAAGCAATTTAAATTAATAATGCGGTAAGAGCACAAGGCGGCGCAACAGCAGACGTGAATTAGCAAATATTATATCACCCTTTTTTAAGATGAAGTGATTTAATAATTCTTACTCACATCACCGCCATCTAAGGTAAATAATGCCACCAGGGGATCATACGCCCAAAATTTAGGCTGCGATGCAGTGTTAAGCTCTCGGTCTACTCTCGGCAGAATCGAGTTCCGAATCAATGGAATTTTATTCGAAGTTAAAGTAATTGCGTACTCTCGAAACCGCAGTTAGCGCACAGTCGAATGTCGTTTCAAATTGGAATTATCAGAACGGCAGTTTAGCTGTTTACAGATGGCGCTCTCAGTAGCAAGTAACCAAAATGCTTTTTCTAAAAAAATATGTGATATTTTAATTTACTTAAGATGATCTCCGGATAAAAAATATCCGTATGTGCATGGAATTATTAGGCTTAGAACCGCAGCAGGCGCAAGGTGAAGCCGTTTCAAGTTAGCCTTTTAAGGCTAAGTACGACTTTCAGCGTGTCAGTACTCGAGTCCACGTAGTCGTGTAAAGAGCTCGCGCCATTTTGCAAAAAACAACTTACTGTGCTTTAAAAGGGTGTCATAACTAATCACATAGTTATGAAAAAAATCTCATTTCAATGTTCTCTCATGGTAATTACTGCCTAGCACCTTGTATTTTTATAAAAAACATTCATTAAAACAAAATAATAAATCTTAAATTTGACAGACGACAATATAATTAAAATGTTGCTATGTATAGTAAAATATTTTACCCCATATTTTCTTATTATTACAATTACATACTGCCAATATGGGACTGTTATTGTTGTATTTTTATTTTACAAATTTAAAATACCTAAAATATTCACGCATGAGTGGGTATTTTTAATTGCCAAATGCTATTATAGGGATCCCACTTGCCAAGAAAAAATGTGTTGATTTTATTTTGTTTTGTATGTGCAGTTATTTTTATCTTTTTTATAGTATGTGTTTTAGGATAAATACCCTATGAATATTTTTTTAATTCTAATAATGATTTACATACCTTCGAAATTTCCTAAAAAGACGATACGTTTTGCCACTAGCCAACAGTGGTGTATTAAATTATGGTAGAGACAATAGTTAACGTTTAGCCAAAATAGCACAAAATTATTTATTTTGTTTTAATGAAGTGAAGTTGATAATAACGTGAATATTATTGCCAATTTAAACATATTCGTTTTTAGATTTC
The DNA here is from genome assembly GCA_036936625.1 of Parnassius smintheus behrii. NCBI lineage: Eukaryota > Metazoa > Arthropoda > Insecta > Lepidoptera > Papilionidae > Parnassius > Parnassius smintheus. The sequence continues at coordinate 39,545,714 of JAUPFT010000011.1, forward strand.
GTCTGGTCCGACTGTTGCTGCTCAACACAGACCACCCAGCCTACGAGACATGAAACCACTATGATTTTCTAATTAAATTAGTCTGTCAAGGTTAGAAGAAAGAAAAGTGTGCGGGTGGCGCGTGAGATGTAACTTAGAGATGTGTCACATCCATAAATCGTATGCGTAAATATGGGGGACTATGAAAACGTAACGTAATTATAAACAAATTAATGATGCGTAAAATACACCGTTTAATACAAGTAAAGTTCTTTAAAATATATACATGTATTTTACATGTTTATAACGCTAATCGCTTACCATAAATCCGTTAAGAGCGGAATGTGCCTAAGTAATACACAAACGTAATATATACTCTCGAAAACCATGACTTTGTTTCGACCTCGGCCGCGACGGTCAGGTGAAAATATCTACATTAGGTAAAATTAACGTAATGTGAAAATGTAAACAAAAATTACCTTTATTTTTTTAAATTAATTAGGGTTTGTAAAACTGTAATTTGGATTTCAAATTATAATAACATTAAGATTAATATACACAAATATAATAGTATGACTGTTCGTCTACACAAAAAATAATAACACAATAAATAGTCGATAAACTTGCATCGATACTTTTTTGGGCATTTCTACTTACACGTGCCGCCTGCACCCCCTCTGATTGATAGACAGAGACGCAATTATAATACTGCGTGCTTGACAAGGACAGCCTCAAAACTATGACCAGAACACGTTGAACCCTCACGGTTTTAGTATTTTAAGATTATTAAATGATGCATTTATCGATGAAACGTGACTTTATCCTTCTTGAAATTACGTTTCCTGCTATCACTATCACACCACTTTACTGCGCAAGTGGGCATGTTTTACTGTTTTAATTTTAAAAAATTGTAGTGCTAAGGACACAGTGCACAGTTCTGTTGTCTGGTCACTACTAAACAGGGTAGCGTTCGTGTTCAACTGTAAAAGCTCTGGTTGAGCAGATGAAGTACAGAAAATTGTCGCCTTTCTTTACATGTCTCGTAGGCTAGGTGGTCTGTGCTGCTCAATGAATTGAAAAAATTAGACTTAATCACAAAGAAAACTAACGAAAACTAACTAATTTACGTTTCTAATGTAGTTTACTCCATTTGTAGTATTGCTGAAAATAATCTGCGAAATCATATTAAGCATAATCCACAGGAAAACAATTCAGAGAAAGAGCTATCTCTCGAAGTTATTGCCAAACTCGTTGGTTGTTCTCTATTTCCTATTGTAGAAGAGCACATCAATTTGCAACATCACGACACAAATCTGGTGCGGCTTATTGTAGAACGTTATGTAAGAGTTCGATTCTTATATGAATCCAAAAAAGACAATATTTCGGGGATAGCGTCATCAAAGCGGCAGTTATTTAGAAAACAGTTGCAGATGCAGAGTTATTACTTATTAAGTAAGAGACGTTTAGTTTAAGTACTTGGGTATATGGTTATTTAATAAATATTTTTAGTTTTGTGTTTTATTTGAATAGTTTTTCTCCTTCCGAATCTTATTTTGTTTTAATACAAAACGCCTATTCAAAAAAGTATATCATATATTTATATAAATATATAATACTAATTACTTATATAAATAACTCTTCTAACAGAATAATATAAGGACATAATAGATTTGTGAATATTATTATAGCATGTGATATTACGTATATAAACAATTTCAATAAAATTTTAGCTAACAAATATAAGTAATTTTATATTTCTCTCTTTGTAAATTATTAATAAATAATTCTAAACGCAACCTAAATATCAATTTTACGACTATGTCTACTATTACACTTTGCCCATTTTTTGGGGAAATCGTCATTTACTTGCATACATTACTCATTTGCTTGTGTGCGTGCGGGCAAACGTAATTACAGGCCACTTATGCACAAATTCATTGTGTTGTTGCTTCAACTTTGAACGGAATTTTGAATGACACTATCACTATAAGTCTAATTACTCTATGTGTATGTGCATAAAGGCGCTGATAACGCTTTATTTTCACTCGATTTAGGTAAAAGGTCGTCGAAATAAGTTAAATTTGAAATAAAAAACTAAAATGAAATCAATATCAATTTCGCGAATAAACCTGCCGGTCTTTATCCTTAATCTTTAGTGGTTGGTGGTCGTCTGTTAGTGTTCGTGTAACATCTAAACGACTTAACGATTGACCGATTTCATAGCTATGCTTTAGTCCGATAGGCGTTATAGCAAAGTTAACAAATTCTATATTTATGGACCAAAAGTATTCTAATAAGAATGTATGTTGCTTATTGTATATTGTTTAATGTAGCTTATTGCCAAAAATTAAAACCTCTAAATCTGGAACCGATAGGTTCTTTTCACCTATCGTCCTTACGGTGTCAATTTTGAGTGAAACTTATCTGACCACCTACTGTACTGTTATTAATAAACGTTACGTTCTCTTTTACTGCCCACTCTACAGTATAAAAAGTGGTAAATACAGCCATTTACATAGAAAATACTGGTTCAACATTTTATGAACTTAAAGTTGTTTCTTTTTAAATCGTCTAAGTAATAGTTTTTAAAACTGTTTTACTTTTACATAAATCGTATCGGAGTGCGAAGTGTATATTGGAATATAGGAATCTAGAATTAGTGACACGGGGACATAATATTGTTTAACAAGTGTACGTTTTGTTTTTATAGAATAAGGGTAACAAACAGTCACTGAGTCTACCTGATGGTAACCCTTGCTACTTGGATACAAGCAATATAAGCAGACACTTATCGCTTTGTTGCTGTATAACACCTGTTTAAGGATACAAACTTCCTTAAACAGTTATAATAGTGTTTTTTTTATTCTATACATAACAGATTCTTATATCTCTTCTATCTAAAAGCAGAGTGATAAAGTAGATGTTTAATAGTGACGATAATGGCTTTCGTGTTAAAAAAAAGGGGTTTGTATAGCTTTTGTACAGGCGTTGGATATGAAATCGAGTTTTAAATTCAATTATTAACACTATGAAATCTAAAAGAGGAATAACAAAGATAAAAGCTCTTTAATTGAGTTATAAATATTGCATATAGCATTCAGTATAATACTAAGTTGTACTATATAGTCTACAACTTTGCAATAATTATATGAGAATCTTAATAGCACTTTTACCGTGTTGTAGAATTATAGCTCGAGAGAAGCACCAAAATATTTGTAAATTTAACGTGTAAATTTAGCCACTGTCAACGACCATTAGACATGCTAAATGTATTTTATGAGGCTATAAGAATTTTTAATCTATACTGTATTACCATTAATACAGTAAAGTCTGTACAAGATACTAGACCATTATTTTACGAATTATTAATTATTTTGCCTTGCGCGTGTTAATAAAATTAATTCAAATTAGAAACGGGCACTAAAATTCTTCGATACTTAAAAGGTTTTTATGTTCTTTTATACCTCATAATTAGTAATAACACTTCCTAGTTCGGTGATTGTAGATCTTAAACAATTTGCACTAACTAATAATAAGCAATTACATCTTAATTATATTAAGATGTAATTGCTTATTATTAGCAATCCGCTAGCTGCGGATGGGAATCGATGCCAATATACGTGACGTACTAGTTGGGGGTTCAGATCATGAGCTACAGTGTCGTCCCGGAAAGTAATACAAAGTTGTCAACTAATATTCTCGGTTTGGGTTTGAACAATTTTTTTATAGAGTAAGTGTGACAGACAGTCCACCTGATGGTAAGTGGATGCTGTGGCAGAAATCTACATCTATCCTCTATTGAAAATCAAAATACAAATGCGTTGTTACCCCTGAAAACTAAGAATAAATGTGCCTCGTTTCCAGTAAAAGGAATCTACCTACACTCACCATTCGAAATATTGCAGTATTAAGTTGCTGTTTTATTCTGGTATTCTGTGGGAGCGTACTCTTTCCCCAGTCGAGTCGACCCATTCGTGTTGCACCACGTATAAAATCTCGTAACATAAAGTTTTGTTGCAGGACGAAAGAGAAAGAATAGAGTCATCAGGAGGAACCGTCATGTACTATGGCACGTGGCGAGTGAATGGTCAGCTTGCGGTTTCTCGAGCTATTGGTAAGTTTAGTTTCCTTTCCAATTTGTTGTACTTGAATGGCCATGAATGAGCTTCTATCAGTCAGGGAATAACAGAGCCGGGAAAGACAGTCATCGTTAGGGTATTTTGTCAACACAAACAATTTAAAAGCAAAACAATATATCCTCATAATACGATGCAACTTTGAAGTCTAGATTTTTGGACGTTTTCTTTAACTTCCTGCTAAGAAAATCGAAAATTTTCAAAAATAGGGAAATTATTGGTTTCACCCCGATTTTCGAAAATCGAGTTTTCATCAGATCTCTACGTTTTGAGATCCCAGGAAGCTATTCCGACTAATTTCACGTGGATGTCCGTACGGATGTATGTAAAACTGATTCGGACGAGTAGATTTTGAGAAAAATCAAAAATAAAAATTTTGAGAAACTGTTTTTTGGAATTACTTTTAAACGGCTTTGCCAATCGATTTCAAAAACTAATCAGCTTTTAATCTCAAAAAATAACGTCGAATGCCGTTTGGAGAAGAAAAATTGGAATTTAAAAATAAGTACCTACTCCTTCGATATCTCATGAACACTTCAAGTGTTCGTGAGATATCTAACGAGAAAGAATTAAAAAAACCCTTTTTTTAATATACTTTCGAGATTTCGAAACATAATTCGGTGAAATTTGGAGTGTTTTGCATTTGAAATTAGCGCGAAGTACCAGGGATGGCAAAAAAATTGTTTGACCCTGCAAACCAATTTTTTTCTCATTTTTATAGCTAAGCTGTATTAACTCTTTATTCTGGATTATATTACATATTCCAGTTCATTAAAAACGTGCGGATTTTGTGGATTGTAGGGAACAAAATCTGCTCGTTTTCCATGAGATAAACAAATCTTGAAATGTTAGTGACGGTGTAAGAATATGGACTATCCTATAACATCCCGTGGGTGTCGTAAGAGTCGACAGGGGGAAACAAATCGGAGGATGAGGGATATAATCTTCCTGATAACGTATGAAATAAAAAACTGCGGTTACTAACACGTTTGCCAAGCGTTGCAACTATGGCAAATATACCCCCTATGAGGCTATCTATGGGAGAGGACTACGTTCAGCAGTGGACTTTAATAGGCGGTAACAGTAACGATAATCTGTAGAATTGTATTGCAGCAGAGTGTTCTGTAACTTTTAGCTAAAATAATTTCAGTAATAAAAATATCGTTGGCCTTTAATTAAACGCGAGCGGTGCCGCGGGTGAAACCAAACGGTTATTGTTTTGTTAGGTAATGGCCGTATTTTGTAGGCCCGAACAGTGTTGAATTTATTGGATCCATCCGTGCTGGGATAAAGGTATTCCATTATTGATATATGCAAATGCTTGTTAATAGTGCCCATTACTTTTAGATATTACATCAGAAACTTCTATTGTATCTAAATGCATGACATCGCGGCGGATTCCTAAGTTTCCTTTTAAAAATTGGATATTCTTTGAGTAATAATTCATCGTACGCACATTTTGTGTGTTTGCAGGAACTCTAACTAGCCTCAGAAATTTTCATGATACGACATATGTGTATACTAACATTTAGAAATTAGTATCTACCATCACAACGATGTAAAACGGTACATAATGAACAGGGTTTTGGACATCATTTTTTATAAAACAAATTGTGCGTGTACTACAATAACACCGCAGCTTCTGTTAATAACGCTTCTTTATATTAATCACTTCATGATACAAATTTAGTAAGGAAACTACTTTTTATCTTCTGAAAGTAGTGGTGAACATAAGTATGGGTTTCCAATTTTCTTTAAAATGGTCGAGGAGGGTGATGTTAACCAAATGCTTCATACTTGTAAACGAGCTAAACAACTAAAGAACAAAATATTAAAATCTGATCACATTGCAATAAATTGCAATTCTTATCCATACGCTCTAGTCATAGGCAATTTCGAAGATTATCTCTATGACAAGATAACCAATCATATTGTGCGGACTAGTCAAGCTTGTTGCTTTGTCCGTGAAATACATGGAGAAAACAAATTTTCCCAAAAATGGAACCTGGCTGGATCGATTTTCGGCCCTATATTGTTAATTTCATCGAAATTAGCCGAGAGTGGGTCAAAGATGATACAAAGTTACTCCTTGTAAATACGTTTTTTATTATCGTGACGAACACTGTGGTGAAATCGATTGCTCGGTGCAGTTTTTCTTAGAATAAAGTTAAATAATTTATTATTATACGTGTATTGTGTACCGTGCAGTAGTGGTGTAAGATTATCCCCTACACCACATCTTTCTGAATACATCATAGGAGGAAACACAAACTTCTTTACATAAACAGAGCTCACACGAACTATAGACGTAATTATTTCATGATTAGAACTGTCAAATTTATAAACTCACTTTTATGGTGATCTATTTAATACCTCCCCGGGTGTGGCCAAAATATCAATGAATATTTTGCTTAAAAATCTTTATTTTAAATTATTCATAATACATATCGTTTTTAACTTTAAGATATTGTTAACTATATGATTTATCTTTTAAGCAGGTTTGAAATTCTAAAAGTGGAAATTTGTAAAAAGCTTAATAGTGCATTATTATACTTTTTATATTTAAAAATAAGCAATTACTGTAAGTTTTCCCGAATAAAATAAAAAAAATAAAATAAAAATAAAATTATAAAGTTTCATCACGGCTGGGCAGCGTTCGGTGGATTAAGTCACATTTCATAAAACTTGAATACAAGATTTTACAATCAGTGCGTGTTGCCAGTGATGACATATAGATCTGCGACGTGGTCTATCACTGCTGACCGTATGAGGAATGCTGAAGGTCGCTCAGTAAGTTATGGAGAGGACTATATATAGACTTAGAAATGATCCGTAGTAGAAGAGTTACGGACATAGTGCAACGGATTCTGAAGTAGCAATGGGTCTTCCATTAGCTCGAAGAACCGATAACCGATGGGAAAGAAAAGTTATTAAGTCGCTGGTTCATACCAGTAGGCGAGGTGTAGGTCGTTTCCCCACTAGATGGAGTGATGATCTGAAAAGACATTTAAAAATTCGATGTATCAGGTGGGTAAGGACTGTGCTTTAGGATAGCATTCTTTGTGGGAGGCCTGTGCTCAGCAGTGGAGTTGTGATGGGCTGTATTTGTGATGATGATAATTCATTATTAATTTTATCCACTCCAGTCTCATTTTAATGAATACGCTTATCATCTTAGGTCTCACCGACATAAAATCAGATTTTAACTAGATTGTTATTCATGTAATTTTTCTAAACGGCTCCATCTAAGAATGTACTTATAGTGTTTATATAAAAAGTGAAAGGTTCCTAGTTCATTGTCTTTGTTATATAAGCAATAGCAACAATTCTTATTACAACATCCGTGAAATGATGGGAAATTTCATTATAAAGTAGTAGATGTAGCTTTCTTTTTTAGCTATTCTTGGAATTCAATATTTAAAAAATATAATTAAGAAACTACCCCATTCCTTGGTAAGGTCTAGGAATGGTCCGGACATTAACCCCCACCTAAAGTAGCCTTAAGGCAGATCGTATGTCTTAAATTTCATAATACATGAGCAACTTGATTTCTATTCCCGTTTCGGGACTTCAATATTATAAGAGTTGGATTTTTTTTTCAAGTTTAAACGCAGCCATCATTGTAACCCATTAAAATCGGTTTACAAGAGAAAAGAATATAGTACAGTCGAATTGAGGACCTCCCTTTTTGCAATCTGCTAAAAACGATTTTTTTGTACTATTTAATATTTGAATTAGAGATCATTGCATACAGGGTTCATTGCTATTGGACTGGAAGGGATACGGTATTAACATCAATGGCGATTACGTCACTCACCTTCGATTTGCCGACGATATAGTCCTTATGGCATAATCGCTGGAGAACCTAAGTACTATGAACTGAACACTTAAAATGAACATGGACAAAACAAAGATCGTGTTTAATGTCCTTGTCACACCTATGCCGGTAGTTATTTGGAGCACTAAGCTCGAAGTGGTCGACGAGTACGTTTTCCTGGGAAAATAGTCCAACTAAGTAAGTCAAACTTTGACCGAGAGGTAACAATAGACGGATTTAACTTGGCTGGGCAGCGTTCGGGAAATTACGACACATCTTCTCGTTAGGTATACCTCAAAATCTGAAAACTAGTGAGGATGATGCATACAAGATACTAACGTGATGCATCATCCTCACTGTGTCACTGTCTGACTCTAGCCAGAAACCACTTAGGTACAAGAGTTCTGCGTTAAAATATTCATAGTAAGCTATAAATCTTTTAAATCGTGTTACCTTGAGGCACTATAAAGGGATAATATAAATAAAGCTAACTGGCTAAGAAGGCGAGTGTAATAGCTCGTTATATTGTTAGGTGGCCCGACGATGCGTAATCATTTCTCACAATGGGCCGTGATCATTGCCGGCGTGTGTCCGCCATTAGGCAGTCAGCATCCCAACGTGACGGGGGTGGGTTGGGAGTTGCTGTATCATCGTGTTTACAATGGGTACACTAATTTTAGTTGTGCGTTGATACAGTATTGAGGGAAAGGTAAACAAATAAATCAATACTACACACGGAATTAAGTGACAAATCTGCAATCTCGTATGGTATACGTGGCTCTGGGGAAATTCTACTACGGAGATATAATAGATTAATATTAAATGGAATTTTTAAGTTTAATTCCAATAAAATTTACTACATTCATATTATATAAGGTACGTGTGGGTAATATGGTCAAGTTAAGCTTTGCCGCTCTATATAACCAAAACTAGGTGGAGGATAGACACAAACACACAAAGTCGTATACTACATATAATATATTAAGAAAAAATATCAAAAAAAGCCTTGGAAATAATTAGGTACACTTCGAAAAATCAACCTACATAAGACTAAGTACACTACACAATACTAAAATCGACAAAAATATTTACTATAGTATCAAATGACAAAATTGCGTCAATGAAGCAGAACCCTTTTGACCCTTTAATATTCGCGTGACTGAGAGCTATCGTATCACAGAGTCGTATATGCATGGCTGTAGTTTTTGAGTTATAAGAAAGTGACCATATCAACCGGATGACCATATTATGTAGGTCACTCAATAAGTTTTGAGATCCTGTCTTAATATGTTTCTTAAAAGCAAATTTATTTAAAAGTAGAACTCCCAAGCCAATTGCTCTATATATATAAAAAAAAAACAAAGTTCTATTAATTTTCCTGCAACGCTTCCCGCGCTTTTCATTTAAAACGATGGATTTTAACCGTGAACATTTGCGCGCTATGATCTATTATGATTTTAAATTTGTTACAACCAGCATTACGGGACTCAGCTCCTTCACGCACAACAATGTGGTTTGCTGAATTCAAAAGGGGTAATATTAACCTTAAAAATGACCAGAGAACCGGGGGAACCGGAACCCCGCAAACAGCAGTAACGGCAGAAAATGTATGGACTACTGAAATGTTGGTGCGAGAAGACCCACGAAACACATATACATTCATCGAAAAGATTGTAGGCATTACTTCGGGGATGATTCATACCATCTTACATCAACATCTTGGAGTGAGGAAGCTTTTTTGTCGATGGATCCCTCGTTTGCTCTGCGAAAGCGAAAAACAAACTCGTGCCATGAAATGCGTCTACGTTTTGAAAACGGGGCATCTAGGCGTGTTTCAGAAATCGTTACTGGTGACGAGACATTAATATACGAATATTCGGTGAAATCCTTATTCGGCCCATCTCTAACATTTACACAATACGTCGGACCCAAACGTCAAAAAGAAATCAGCCAAGATTTCCACCAGTTAAGTAATTTAATTCCCAATTCATGACCTTTGTGAAAAATAGCTAAATGGTTAAAGTGAAGTTAGTATTTTTTATTATATAGTCACATCACAGCCACATACGTCTCTATTTGAATTTGTCACGTTAAGGAAAATAAACAATAAAAACTTCATAGTCAGCTTGTGCTATTGCAATAATACAACCACAGACCAACAAAACCTATAAACAGTACACCTAACAGTGCAAGCATGTTTGCTTACAATAATTTGCCAAGCGTGGTAATTCCATGGTGGAATATTTATGCATGATTTATATACAATGTAAATATGCTGTACAGTTAGCTTTAACGGCTTTTCAAAAGACGATATAGCATTTCTTTTTGTGCCCGTGACTTGTTACCATGGTGATATTCTAAACTGTCATGAAGAATCCAATTAACAAAATACCCATATCCAAGTTCCGAGACATTTTTATGTAGCGTTTGCGGCAAATAGCCTTTACGGGAGAGGGAGACTGCACAAACTTTACTTACGAAAATCTTAGCTGAGTATGTATATGCTTAGCATAATCTTTGATTCTGAATGTATAGTTGTATCGGACTAAGATTATAAAATAAAATAAAAATTATATTTAAAAATCGAAAACATTCCAAATTGTATTTCATAAATAAGTTATTATTACATTTAACTAATTTTAGTTTGAGAAAGAAACCGACCGTTTGGTCAGCCGATCACGCGCTGTCAAATCACTATTCCAAACGTGAAGCTTTTGATTTTTTTTAATATTGTGTGCATTTTAAGTTTTAATTTTAAATGCCTGATCTTTTTATTGCGACCGGCTTTGGAACTTGGACTCCCGATTGTACCTTTATACCTACCTACCTATTCGACCTGCGCTTCCGCAATTAGGACCAAATATTCTTTGGACTTTTCTGTAACCCGGGTTTGTTTATGGACATTGTGATAAATGGATAATATAGAGATACTTATATTTACTTTGGAAATTAATAATAATATAATTTTGGCTAAAATTGTTGAGGTTTTCGATTTTACGAAATTCGAAATAAGTTTGAAATTACGTAAATAGACTTCGATCAACAATACCAACTAGATGTCGGGCGCAAGAAATCCATCTCAGTAAATAAGAGCGCACAGGAGACGTGAGCTCTTGCACGTGAGAGTGTAGCTCGCAAGGCAATAACGGGAAAATGAACTTTATTTGTTATAACTTTAGGTTAATTTCACACTAAATGTTATTTAATTTATGCCTTTTCATAGTTTATATTCATGCGGACAGTATTTAGCTATGATTTTGTACGTGACCCGTTATCTACATAGTTGGTATTGTTGATCGAAGTAAATAGAAAATGGATATTTAAAACTAGAACACACCCTAACACTACCGATTTATTGTTGTAATAAGTTGTAAAAACAACAATTTAAAATGAATTACGGTGGTTTTGGTTATTATCCTGAGTTTTTCGTAAGTCGTCGATTTCGTTGACTTAGGCTTTGCATCGCGCGCACTTAGCACGACTTTGAAGTTAGGTCTATAAATATCGACATTGTCTTAGCTCGAAAGCAAATTCTGAGCAAAATCAAAGTACGATCTATAGATCTCAACCTAAGTCTTAAGTAAGCTTAGGCCTAAGATTACGAGTTAATTTAAAGAGAATATGTTATATCTCACTTCAAAGTTTTAATAAAACTCGATTCAATTTTTTTATAACATTGAAGTGAGAAAGAACTCACAGTACACCTGATGGTAAGTGGTTTCTGTAACCCATAATACACCTGCACCCAACTTCAAACGAAGAAAGCTACGGATGTGTTGTCACCTCTGAGGAATAACATGGAGTGCCTTACATATACGAATAGCCTATAGTTATACTAGCTCTCCTTACAGTACAAAATATAAACATGAAAATTCAGTTTTAATGCTAACGGAGCCACGGCCTGAAGCTAGTCTGCACAGAATGTACTAAAGATATAATGAAAGTCGATGTCTAAAACGTTAAAAAGATAAAATAACCGAAAATTGAAAAAAATCGACAAACAAGTACCTAAAAAGGCAATTACCATTATTATTACAATCCACACAAACAATATTCATTTATTTGATCACTTCCCCTACATCAAATCGCCTTTTTGAGACATTGCAACTGTTTAATTTACAACTCAATTGGTTCGAGCGCGCGTCGGGCGCCGGCGAGGCGATTGCGACCCCTCGCCAGTTCCTTGTCCCTTCTCACAGAGCCCCACTTCGCATGGGACCATATCGATCACCCGGACACGCTGCACTTTTATAAAGAAGGTCAAGTCCCTGACACTGTCGAATCGATTCTCTGTTATGTAGCCGTATTTTAGCGTTCATGGTAAGTTAAAATTTCTCCAGTTTTTACGGGAGCAGTTCGTAGACAGTACTCGGTAATAAATAATAATTCATTCTAAATTAAAGTCTGTAGTTTCTGCCTACCCCACTGCGTGACGGGTATGAGAGGGTTTATGTTTATGTTTGGGTGATAACTTCCAACTCGGCTGGGCAACGTTTCGGAGATTTTCTAGTCACGTATACCTCAATTTTGAAAATGGTGTTGTCAGTGATGATATAAGGATCTGCGACGTGGTCCTTTATTGCTCTCAGTATGAGAAAGCTTAAAATCGCTTAGCTGGAGAGGCTATGCTCGGAGTATATCCGCGTGATAGACTTCTTAAAGAAGATATCCGTATAGAACCCCGGACTCCGTCATTAGGCGTACATTACACGCTCACGCAGGCTGTCAGTTTTACAACAATCACTGTTGTGGTTGACGAATAACCTACCGTGTAATGCAGTGATTGACGCCAGCATGAGCGCGTAATCTACGCCTATCAGTCACCATCCGTTTTTTATCAATCATGATAGATGGAATTGATTGACGCCTGCATGAGCGTGTAATGTACGCTTTACATGTCTTAGATTTTGTAAATGAAGTGTAGAATATTAGGTGCAAACTATTCATAGATCCTATATCATCTGATCATTACAAATCTGATCTATTAGAATTATGTTTTGGATGGGAATATGTAAGATTGTTATGTTGGTTATCAATCTAAGGTTATCATTAAGTAGTTTTAGTTCTACTCAGCTGTAATGCATAGGTTCTTGTTTTTCAAGTATTGCGACTAACTCCATCGATTTTATAATCCATGGATGTTTAAGTTCCGATACGTTTGCTCGAACTCCCCTCGAATTCAGTTGTAAGTTATCCGGTAACTTTCATGCATCATCGTTAATATGCATTTCGTGTTGTTACTTGTGTTATTTGGATTGGGTCCTATAGAATAATAATAACAATATATGCTATCGTTATAATGATTAATATCCCGTAAGACAATACATATTTTATGCATTTATTATTAAAGATAAAAAAATACAATGTTTTAAAACCCATAACGAGGATATCCGTAGCCGGAGAAATGTATCTGATATATAAGTAGCCTCTGCAAATAAGTAGGCGAAGCTAGCTACAGGCCGGCGATATAGGCCATTAAAGTGATAATCGGAACAAGGAACAAAGTTTATCGAGTGGCAGCCGATGCCGATGCGCTACGATTAGTGTAAAGTGTAGTGTTAGGCGCTACTTCACTAGATGCAGTACCAACTTGAAAAAAAACACAGGTATTTTAACCATTACAAACCAGTACTCGACCTTTATGCCACCTGATGGTAAGTGGTGACTTAGCTTAACAAGGGTCTCCTACGTTGTAATCGGATGGAAAGGCAGATGCTGGCAAATTATTCCACTCCATTACTCTACGAATTACGCAAGCCAAAGAATATTGTTTGATTCTATTGCGCCATATGTCGTTAACAAAAGCGTATATATTGGTTGAGCTTCTAGTTTTCCGATAGTAGAAAGGAGAGGGGAGAGGAGTAAGCAGCCCGGTCCAATTGGGATGAAAATGTGTTCTCGGCCTTAGTTGCAAAACTCACCTCACAAAGAATTGAACACGGTTGTGATGAAGGTTAAGCAATAAGAAAATATAGAAATTATTTATTTATTTAGGTACCCAAAACAGAATAACATAACATCAAAACATGAACATTATAAGTGCAAAGTTTACGATCTAGATGGTATGTATTCCAAAGTATGTGCATACAGCAAGAAACTAAGTTAAACATTTTTTTTTTATGATTTATTAGCAGAGAATTTTTTCTCGTATCGATTTTGATGGTTTTCAAGTTGATTTTAGTCAATGTTAGCAATGTTTAGGTAAATTGTATAGTTCCTTGTGGCAGAATTTTTTACCCTTTAGAGTTACTATTTTCGATATAATATGTTTTGGCCATGTTATTTCGAAACCGTTACATTAAATGTATTTTTAAAACTATTCATACAAATTTTCAATGTCAATTAAATATATAAGGTATTCGAATATTTTTTTTTATAATGACTCAGTATTGAATCAATTGTATATAGGTGACGCAAATTACAAACCGTACGTGACGGCACAGCCGGAGATTGCGCTTGTGGAGTTGGACGGCGACGAGGACTTCATCGTGGTTGCGTGCGACGGGCTGTGGGATTTCGTCACCGAGGATGAAGTGGCGTTCGCGATCTACTCACAGATCGCTAAGGACTCGGGTGAGTACTTGAATGAAATTTAAACTGGGCAGTTTTTTGCCTTGTGTAAGTTGGACATGGATTTCGTCACCGAGGATGAAGTGGCGTTCGCGATCTACTCACAGATCGCTAAGGACTCGGGTGAGTACTTGGATGAAATTTAAACTGGGCAGTTTTTTGCCTTTGCTTGTGTAAGTTGGACATGAAATAAAAAATAAACTAAAAATTTGAAGATTTTACAGTTGTTAACCACTTTGTTGATATTATTTACGTAAGTGATGTAGTGTAGCGGTCCCAATACAGAACCCTGTGCTGTTCCTTCACTCACCAAAACTTTATTACTTAAGGCATCCCCTACCTTGACATAGTAACAACGATTTTTGAAATAGTCTTGACACCAGTCAAGAATCGGCCATCTAATTCAACAGTTATCTAGTCGCTCTAGCAGTACATCATGACGTAAAGTATCGAACTCCCTGCACTTACACTTGATTTTACATTTTTTTAAGTTTATAGAGTTGTATGGGGAGAGTTTTAAGGGCAGGTAATGACTTCCACTTTTCTAATATTATTTTAACATGAATTTATTAGCTGCACGTGTATCTATCTATCTATGAATGAATTTTTAATGTCATTTTCACCAACATTTAGCCGAACGATTGACTTGAAAAATGCACTCGTACCGAGCACCGATGGCAATAAAATAATTCAATAACTTTATCATGGTATCTATATCAGGAGCACCAGGATAAAATAAAATAATTTTGTATTTAGCGTGTTTCCTTAGTTTTTTTAAACTATAATTTAATTGTTTACATTCGACTTCTGCTACTTATCAAAGACACATTAATCATTGTCTTACATCATTGCGAACAACTTTTCTGCGTTTATCTTGTGTTTTGATGGTACTCGATAGTAATAATAATTTTTGACTCTCGAGCTTACGTACACTAAAACAATGTGCATGTGCGCACACTAGTAAAACCAACCCATTTTCCTTTTTGTTGCTAGGTTATTCATTAAATATCCTTTTCTGATCTGGATGTTTGCCCATGTGCAATTTATGTGTGTTAACCTCAAACCAAAAGTAAACTTTTTTATAGAGTAGGGTAAACGGTATTGTAAACAAACATGCGTCTAAAAACTACTACTAAAAGCTACTACTATAAACCATATTTTAGTATTTATTTTTAAAAACTGATGTGACAAACGAACTTATAGTCCATAGACACTTGTAGGCAACATAAAACAAAGAAAGTCACAAATAGGCATGTCGATATGAGATCGATTTTTTTAATCGATATATAGTACTGAATCGATATTTCACTCTAAAGCGAATCGATATTTCACTCTAAAAATCGAGATCGAATCTTTTTCTGTTTTCATAAAAACTATAAAATTATTTACAATTAGCTGAATGTATCCAAACTCGTAAACAACGGCTATTCAAAAACTAGCAAAACTGATGTGTGCTCAGTTTCTTTAGCCTCTTCTTAATGGATTAAATAAATAAAAAATAAGTTACGTTTGTAATCTGTACCTTGTAAGAATCTGAAAGCAAATCGAAAAAGATCGATTTTTGAGAAATCTATCTTTTAGATCTCTGATTTTTTTTTGTGAATCGGTTCATCAGATTTCGATTCGAATCGATTTAAAAATCTATCTTTTTCGGAAAGAATCGACATCCCTAGTTACAGATGCGTTTGTCACTATTGAAGATGATAGAATAGTTCTCTATACCCTTCAGACCGGAACACAGCAGTGCAAGCACTTAGTCGGAAGAAATTGTTAAAAAAGCCGGTGCCCACTCAGGCGGACGGAAATTCCTCCATACACTATATACATATATATATATATATATATATATATATATATATATATATATATATATATATATATATATATATATATATATATATATATATATATATATATATATATATATATATTAACTAGTTTAAGCGATTGTATTATATTCGTTTTATATATAAAAGTAATTGTCGTTTAGACAAGGATTACAAAACATTTACCGTAGTTTGCGTTTCGCAGTGCCTTACGGCATACGTTTTACAAAATCAAAGCGACCTTCTATTATCGCCGATTTACCACGCAACGCAATTAATTTTTATATTTCGAACAAAGGCTCAATTGTGCGCGTAAAAATAGCACAGAGGCT
This sequence comes from Parnassius smintheus behrii, assembly GCA_036936625.1. Lineage (NCBI taxonomy): Eukaryota > Metazoa > Arthropoda > Insecta > Lepidoptera > Papilionidae > Parnassius > Parnassius smintheus. The sequence continues at coordinate 39,562,374 of JAUPFT010000011.1, forward strand.
TCAATTCAATACACACGTCGAACTTGACCGCGCCGGTTCTCAATGATGAGTCACGTACACAGGATAGAAGCGTTTTCAGCAATAGCAACAGCGTTAGAGATAATGCATTCAAGCCGCAAACTGCCCATTATCTTCATTGTGGATCAAATTGCGCTGTCCCATTGTGCTCTATTTGATCGTCCACACATCTAGCGTTTATTTATTACGAGCGGTCGAGGGCGACGTCTCGCGTCATTTTGATAAACAAACCTTTTAAAGCGAATGAATCAAGCTGTGTTTCTGATGGTCCAAACATGGCATTATATATGGAATATGTCATCGATTAAATGTCCACCGCGGCTTCGTACAGTGGCACGAATTTAAGAAGTACAATTTTCAATGATGCATAGAGGCGGCTGAATTTGAGCCATGGCTTTTTTATCGTGGGGAAGTCCTCATGCGAACTTTCCGCTGAAAGGGCATGGCAAAGTTTTGCCGGACTTCTACCGGTCAAAAGCTCACGGTGATTGCCATCAGTGTATATGAGGCGTCCCGGGATCTCCATTCGGAACGCAGTTGGAGCCCCTCCTCCGCTTTGCGCAGCTAGAAGCACGGCCCGAGGTAACCTTGCTTTGTTTAAACCATTTCGTTTTCAATGAACTTGGGTAGCAATGAAAATAATGATCATAATAGGTACAACATCCAAGTCATATCATATTACCAATTTCTAGTTTAAAAACCCCACCTTCATATTATAATTTTCTCTAGTACCATGAAGGTGTTTATATTTCTATATGCGCAATTTATGTAAATTGCACTTGGATAAACATCCAGACCCGAAACAATAATTTGCAGGTCATGTAAGTACAAAGTACCAACAATCGTGTCGTGTAGGTTTCGAACCCGCGGCTTACAGTGCCGCATCCAAGGCTTAGCCACTGAGCCATCACTGTCTTTCAGTGTCGTATAATATAATAAAATTAATAAAAATAATATAATAAATTCAATTTACTTATATTATTCACCTATACGAGGGTGGCACTGAAAGTTCTTAGAAAATCAAAAACTGAACAAACTAGCAAGTTATTGGTTTTATTTATTTATTTACTCTTTATTGTAATACAAAATATCAAATACAGTTAAATCTAATGTAAAAATATGTACCAGGCGGTCTTATCACTCTGAAAGTGATTTCTTCCAGACAACCTTTGCGTAGAGAACTGATGCAAACAATAGTTAAAATAGATGGGGCGTACATAATAAAAATATGAAAATACGTACAGATAAAGATAAGTGAAAATTAAATACAATGTCATGGAATGGATAAAATGAAAAGAGCACTAGAAAGGAAAAGTAATATATCTAGTAGCGATCTAAGTAATACGATTTAACAAGACTTTTGAAAGAGTGAAGAAATTTAGCACGACGAATGTGGAGAAGTAAAGAGTTCCACAAACGCACAGCAGTTACAGTAAAGGATTTTTTCAGGATCATAGTAATAAATCCAGCTCTCGCCACCCGTATGTATGTCGAACACAGCATTTGAGTCCACCTCCTTTAAATCTTTGAACCATTTCTCGACACCAATCAACACGACGGAGTTTTTGGGCCTCTTTCAAATTATAATGTATCCACCGGGCACAAAGCTTCCTGACCGCTAAACATTCATGGAGGATTTTGTGCACTTGACTCATACCGATGATTAAGCTTGTCCGAATTTGCTGATAAGTCACTCTTTTGTCAGTCTCTATCATACGCGCACAACACTGATGTTATTTTCAGTCGTCGCCGTAGAAGGCCGTTGCTCACGCAGATCATTGATGAGATTTGTGCGACCACGTTTAAACTCATTAAACCATTTGTAAATAGTGGCACGAGATGGGATTTCATCGTGAAAGGCTGATTGAAGTATATCATAACTTTCTTGTTGACTTAAATGACATCGAAAGTCATAAAAAATCATAGTACGAAAATTTTCTCGCGTTAAATTCATGCTGACGTGGCACAGACAATTAAAACAAAAGACATATTAAATAAATGACAAATTAATAAAATACATACACAATAATATTTGCAAAGAGTTCCATTTTAAAAATTGGAACTATTTTTTTTATTATATCGTTTACAAGTGGCCAGTTCTAAAAACGTTTAGTGTCGCCCTCGTATTTAATTTAGTTTTGCTCACGGCTAGTGGACGATTTCGCAACATAGGGTAAAGTTGCGATGATTGGACCACTTTTGTTAAAATGCTTAAAAAAACGAATGTATGCAATGTGGAATAAAAGTGATTTAGTTACCGAAGTGCTCTTGTATTCCTGTGTAAATACCTAAAGTTTCGGAATTCTAAAATAGTAAATAGAGTCAATAAATGGGTAAAATGATTTTTGTTAAGGTTTCTTTGATTGGACCACTGGAACGTTCATTAGACTACTTTGTTGCCATCATTGGACTTAGGAAAATGAGTCGACCGGTCCATTGATGGGAACTCGGAAATTTCATGGTTTAAGGTGACAAAATAATAATACTACAATTTAAAGAAATGAACATTTTAATCATTATTTTAACATTTATGTTACTAATTAAGTTATTTTTCAATATAGGCATATGAAACAGTTTTCTTGGTTTTAATACCGTGAATGTATGTAACATTTTTTTTAAATGTTTTCCAAAAAAAATATAAAAATTATAAAACAACAACTTGAGGTACTTTTGTTTTTAACCATTATTTTAATATTAATTATTTTAACATTGGCTCACGATACAGTCTTCTTGGTCCTTATATTTAATACCATGTAATCACTTTTTTAAAATGCTACATACTAAAATCTTCATAGAAAAAATATGGGAATAGCAGAGTACTTAGTGTTAAATTCTTAAAAACTAAAAATACTAGTCTGAACAACAATAATAAGTTTATTGTTGTTCAGACTAGTATTTTAACCTAACCAAACCTAAATAAACCTAATAATTTTTGAGTATTGTTAAAAAAAACTTTGTAAAACTTTTTCTGTACTAATATCAATAACATAAAACTTAAACCCATCTTCAGATATATAAAAAATTCTCCGAACATTAATTAAAAAATTTCAATATAGATCTAAAAGAAATCAACATTCAAACTTAAATTAATATTCAATAATTTCAGACATTTGAGATCCATTATTCAGTACATGATGGACAAATATATTTTTTGATCCCTTTTTTAACGCAAGCACACTCCTCGTGGACCCAACATTTACATGACAAACATTGTATCATGTCTTCAATAGCACAATGGAGACAAATTTTGCAGAACCATTTTTCTAACTCCCCAGCTGGCACTTTATTTCTCTTCACGTCTTTCTTTATCTGTTTTTCTAGACCTCTATTAGATTTTACTGTTTTCTCCAAGTTTAATGCAGCAACTTTCTTTCTCTTTTCAGCATCAGATTTTGTTTTGGATGCTTTAGCTTTTGACTCTTCCAATTGTCTTTTCTATGGGGAAGCAGTTAACTCTATTGCCGATTGTGGTTTACGACTTCCTTTTCTCAATTCTTGCATGACTTTCTTTACAGTCGGAGTTACACTACAAATTTGAAATTTTGAGCTAGTGCTTGGAAGTGGCTGCCATTGTTTTACTTCCTTTGTTGCTATGATTGGTGTTTCAGGTCGAATATTTATATTGTTGCAATTATCCGATAAATCATGGCCTGGTATAACAGGTGTTTTGGAAGCAGACGGTATTGTTTGCATATTATTTACATCAGTAGATTCAACACTGGTGCACGAAAATGGTGGATCATCCGAGGTAACATCTTTTGGTATTCCATTGTCATCTACATCATTAAGCTCTGAAAACAAAGGATCTACAATCATGTTCTCATTCTCAATAGCCGGTAAGTTGTCGTTATCTTCAGGTAAAGTAACGAACTCATAATCCTGGAAAATATCCTTATTAAAAGGATATATGCCCGTACTTCGAAATCCACTTTCAGCGGTTGCAATAGATGCAGCACGGGCGTAGGCTTTACCGAAAAGCATTGAAATTTGAAATACTGTAACACGTCTTCCTGGATTTGTACGCAGCCACTTCTCTGTTTCATCTATATAATAGCAACTCAACGGTCTAAAAAACGAAGTATCTAGGGGCTGCAGTTTTTTGGAAGTGTGAGCAGGAAGTGACAGTAACACAACATTGTTTTCCCTGGCATATTTAATAGCATCCACATTTTTTGTGTGACTAGTGTGTCCATCAAGTAACAGCAAAACTTTCTGCTCCGTGGTCGGCTTTACACATTCTACAAAGTATTGCAACCAAACAAAAAAATATTTCACTATTAACGTAGCCACTGTCGGGGTTAAAAGCAAAGATTGAACCAGGTGGAGCACCGTCGCGAAGTTCGTCTTTAGCGTTTTTTCGTTTAAAAATTACAAGAGGTGGTACAAAATGGCTTGCTGCACTTGCACAACACACAGCAGTAGTAGTGAATCCACGCTCACCACTTGTAATAGCACCAACTTGATGCTTTCCTCTTTTGGCCAATATCTTTCTTGGTTTGCGTTGCACTGTTGAGAGGCCTGTCTCATCTACATTATAAATGTATCGTGGGTCATGTATACCGTGCTCATCCATCACTTTTTCTAACTTTTCAAAAAAGTCTTTGACAGTGGGTTTGTTAAATGCTGTAGCTCTATTTAAAGATGTAGCTCTGGGTTGTCTTAAACTTAGACTGGGATGACGCTTTAAAATGCATAGTACCACTTCTTCCCGGCCATTTTTTTTGTTTTATTAAATCTGTGTTTAATATTGTTTTTTTCAGCTATTTTAAAAGCAAGTGATCTCACATCTTTTGGTGTTAGACCGTACAAACAGGCTTCCATTTCTAGAATATGTTGGTACAACTTTTCTTCCAATTCAGGTGTGAGATCACCTGCAGAACCTGGCGTTTGTTTTTCTTCTTTGGCTGTTTGATTTGAGCCATCAAGTCGTCTCTTTAATGTAGCTTTTGGTACACCGTAAATTCTGCTTGCTTCATTTAAGCCAACTTCCCTATTACGTAATGCCTGTAATGCTAGTTTCATGCTTGTTTCACTCCACGTGTAATATTGCCCTCTTTTAGACATGCTGCAATAAAAATATTTTCTATTACCAATACAATAATATCAGCACACAAACATGGCAATCGAAATTAAATTAATTATTTTTATAAAAAAATATTATTTCTCATTTAAAAAAAATAGGTTGACATAGGTATTCCAATGATATTTTAAACACACGCTGCCATTTAAAATTAAATCAATTTATTTAAAATATTTATTATTATTTCATTTCACATTTAAAAAAATTGGTAGATCTCTCCGAATGATATTTTAAAATCCAGGTTTTATATTAGTTGCCATGATTGGACCGGTCCAATCGAGGAGCTTCGAGGTGGTTCAATGATGGCAACTACGTATGGTTTTACAAGGTCAAATATTACGACTAAACTATAACTTTTGGACATTCATTTCTATAAGAATCAATAACGTTGATAAACAAAGAACAGAACATTAAACAACACGCATGAATATCCTTAAGGAATATCTACTTACATGGTTTGGTTTAGCAGGCGAAAAAAATTTTTTGAGCGCGCTAAACGCAGCGACAGACCTGCGTCCGCGACGGAGCCTGCGGCAGAACTGAGACTACGGGGGTGTGGCGGGAGGACGTATACCAAGCGTCCGACGCCTAGCAATAGTTTTAAAATCGAACCGTTTCGAAAATATCGAAGCGGTCCAATGAAAGTGCCGGTCCAATGATCGCAACCTTACCCTAATTGATCAAGTACGTAAACTATTTTGGGTTTCGTGGTTGTCATAATGGATGTTTGTGAAATCTGAGTGTATTTAGTCGTCCAAAATTCAAAGATCTTTACATATGTGAGTGTATACGTGTGCTAATTGTAACAGACGGGGTGTCTACGCATTCAGGTACATTAAACTCGGGTGCCGCCCTTAAGTCTACGTAAAGTGTCTTAATGGATCGCGACGGTCGGGGTTAAAAGAGCTTTCATGTAGCTCAGTGCAATTCTTGCCGTTTTGTAAATATTAGGGCTTTTCATTGAGCCATTCTTGTGGGAACAGGGGTTAATCTCTGACACTTTTCAAGTGCTTGTTTCATGTTTGTTGTTGTGATTTTTTAAAGAATAGGTAAGGGTTTTCATGGATCCTAGTTTAATTTTTATTTTGTTAAGCATACAAAGATGTTTGGCATGCTAATAATATAGTTTATCGATTAAATTGGCGATATATTAAAGGTGGGCTAAATACGAATACCCTTGATTGACGAGCATGTATGCCGAGGTAAATGGACATGAAGAAGGCGAAAGAGATGTGTTGTAATCTGAGCCCTTCGTCACTGTCTACGCCTCTGGGTGACAGGCGTATTAATTTATAATAAGAATTACAAGCAGCCCTCAAGATGTCGTATGTTCTCTCAAGGATTACAAAATTCGGCTAAATCCTTAAAACTGAAAAATTCTCCATCCAAAAATTCAAAATCTTAGAAATTTGCCAATTAAAACGTGAACGTAAAATGCAGCCGTACTGGGCCTGCTAATAACAAACCTATATCAATTGGTATCACTTCGACTCGTGGTCGTATGAGGAAGCTCAAGATCGCTCAGCGAGCTATGGAATGGGCTATGCTCGGGGTTTCTATGATAAACTTAGAAATAAAGTTATCCTCGGTAGAACCGGAGCAACCGACATTCGTTTTAAATTTGTAAGAGTAATATTGTTAATTGATATACTATAACTTAAAATAAACTTGTCGGTACGATACACGCGCCGCCTTCTGTAAGTTAATGAATTACACCATGCCCAGAACATTCGCGCAAGTGCAGGCAATAAGTTGACAAAGTTCTATCGTAATCTGATGAACGCGATGGCAGCTCGTAAAATACGACAAAACAAACATAAATTTTTATATATTAGATTTCTCGGGAAATTACAACACAAACAAATGCAACACAAACAAGTGGCAAACAAATGCTAGCATACCATTCTGCATTAACCGTTCTTTGTCCCTCAAGAGGAATAGTCGTAACATGGGCGGTTTTGGAGACAAACGTGGCCACCATTTTTTGAGGCTTTAACTCATTTTAGAACACCCAAACTCGTGACTGGTTTTTTGTTTCGGGTTCGTACGCGTATATCCAGGATTCGTCATCCGGGGATCATCACTGAGCTTGACACGTCCACGTTGAAATTCAACAAACCAGCGATAAATTGTGGTTTTTGGATGGAGCTTCATCACCAAATGCAGAAATCATCCGGTCAACACACTGTTTTTGTGTTAAACCACTTCGAAAGTCATAATAAATCATCGCTCTTGAATTTTATCGAGTCAATTCCATTTTCTCAACGACTAAACAAGTTTGACAAAACCTTGTGACAAAACCGAGAATCTTTTTTTAAATAAATAAATGGTATTCGATTTATAAAACCAAGGAGTTTTTTTAATTTTAATATGACAGGAACAGTGGAAATATTCCATTCCCGATACTTTTAGTGCAGCCAACTTATAGTAGTATAGTTGTAGCACGAATGGGTCGGCTCGACCCGGTAAGGACCACTCTCTCACAGAATACCAGCGTAAAATAGCAGCTTCACGCTGCTGTTCCATTTGGTGAGCGTAGAGGACCGGAGACCCTTTTTACTGAAAAGAAGGCATTCTATCTTAGTCCTCACGAGTGACAACGCATTTGCATTTTGATTCGTAATCGAGGATAAATGTAGGTAGAAGTCTATGAGCCACAGCAACCACTCTCCTATGAAAAGAAAAAAAAATACAAGGAAATTATCAAATTAGCTGTATTCTATTGTGCTCTCGAGTGCTTATTAGTTGAAAGCCGAACGTAGGAAAGGATAACAGCGCACTGATTGGTAACGCCTCTATAGTATTCTATTGTCTATAGTCTGCTGTGATTCTACCGTACTGTTCGTTTCTAATTGCATTTGTTATTTGTACATTAATATGATAGCGATTCGGTAGTTTTTACCTCACTGCGTATATTTCTTCAAAAATATCCAACCTTTACCTGTAAAAATTTAACCTGGGTCGCTTAGTGAATCATTACCTTGATTTTACTGATTTTTGTACTGATTTTTAAAAGGCAATGCTACATTAAGCGGCTCCAAGTCGGCTAACTCTAAGTAAGACATATACACTGTCACAGACGCCAGTAGAAACTACCAACGATAATCGTTATAAATCAATTTGATACAACGTCCTGAGTTTTTTAGTCAGTGTTTTATCATAGTTGTGACAATTTGATATTTGAATCGGGAGAATGATGATTTATGTAGCGCAATTCACTGGCTACAGGCCACTGTCAATTAACTAATGTAAACGCTGTCCACGGCGAGACTGATTCATTCACACCGCCTTTAACGCTGTAATGCACACCGCCTAACAACAGCGGGAAATGTCTACACATTTTATGCCATTCTTCGCCGATCTTTTGTTTGAATGGTTCTTGCAAAAAAATCCAAAAAGCAAAATAACTAAAGTTCTATATTTTATGTTCCGTAACGAGATTGCAGCCGTGGACAGATATCAGTCGGGTTGCGGTCAGCCCCGCGACTTTGAGTCGTAATTGCGTCGGAAACGGGGAAGTGGGGAAATTGGATACTATGTTTTCACTTCGCCCCGCGTAACAGCCCGATCCGTCTAGAGTCTAGACCCTAATGGATCGTCGCGAAGCCTTTGTAATTACTAGCTTTGTCAGCCGTATGTTTTAAATACCTCACTGTTCTGATGGTTGATGAATTGCGAAATAATGAATGGTACGTTTTTATTGTGACTTGTTTTTGTGTGCAACTTCTAACAAACGATGTACATTGTACATACTACTATTACCATCATAGAGTAAATCGTTTCCGAATTGTATCTTGAGTTGTTATAACGTTGTCAGAGTAATCAAATTGAAGTAATGAAATAAACTTGACATTTCACTCACATTTGCCGGTATTGAATTAAAAAATGTGTTACACACCAACAGACTTTCGTCGGCTTTAAAAATACACTCGAGTGGTCACGAAAGGGGTTTATTGGATTATGAATTTTAGGAGCTTTAATAGGCGGGAGGGCGGAGTTCGGGACGACCGCCTGCTCCATGAGTTGGGTACATTATGTCACTTCATTACCTGTAAATTCCTGATCTTTATTTTTGACTCATTATGTTGGTCATATTTATTTTAACAGCTGACGCAACATGTTCGTTTTACAACTTTTACATTAAGCGCTTTGCCTAATCATAAAAAATATGTTGTTAGAATCTCACGTTAAAAGACTCTATTATCTAGATGTTAGTGCTGTTAGTCTAGTAACTGTCTGAAAAACAATTAGTTTATTTATTTATTAATTTATATATTATTATATTTATATCCTATCAAAAGTTCATAGACCCCCCTTTATTGTCTCATGTAGGAGAGGGGATATTGGCCAATGTTGCCACGCTTGCCAGGCGGGTTGGCATTTACTGGTTCACTTACTCCCTGTCGTCTCTTAGGACACCCACGGGATGATATTATGGATAGTACAGTCTCTTTCAATGCTTGAAGTCAAATAGCGCAAAATAAAATACTCTCCATGCTCGTGGTTTTCCAATGGCAGCTTTCTATTGTAGTAATATTTTTCATTTCTACTAACATTTCGAAAGTGCACTCAACAGGCGTATTATAAATTCGTCTGAAACAATAGGCGAGTGGACTATTTTGCTTTCATAGTATTCACTAGTAGTGATATATAATAACAATCTTTATGGTTTTGTATTAGTTATTTGTGTTGTTTATATTGTGGCGACTATAGTATCACCTATAGTGCAGTAAAGTCGGCGATAACATTGTGTTGGTCGATAGTTGATAGAGCGGTACTGATTATGCCGCTAAGAGCCGGTTCACATTAGGTCGGACCGACAGTTTGCCGTTCACCGACTGCCGGGTGTTGCTGTTCACACTAGACGCCGTAACCCGAACTGTCGGTACGGTCGTTCTGGGTCGTCACAAAACAGTTGTGAGTTGGCTTTCGTATAGGATGGACGACGTCATCCATCCTATACGAAATACGTTTTCATGGCAATGTGGTATTTAAATAAAAGGCAGAAAAAAAGAAAAAGGAAATATTGGGTGCATCCAATAATTGCCGAGCGAAATGAAGTTGGATCATTTCAAACTTTAATAAGCGAATTAAGAAGTGACAAATGTGAACGGCGCCATACTTGTTAGTACGCCAATATTATGTCCGGTCCGACAGAAATCGTGGCTGGACGTACGGTAAAAGTGTCGGCTCCGACAGTTTGGTCGGGTCGCCCTAATGTGAACGGCGCTATTGACATACATACGCCAATATGGATCCGACACGTTTGTCGGGCCGGTAAAACTGTCGGTCCGACCTAATGTGAACCAGCTCTAAGTGGTGAGCACGCGGGCGCGTGTGCTGCATAGGGGGCCGTTTTATTAGAAGCCATATATTTCTAAGTTATCACTTATTGAGCTCTTTTATTAATCATTGTCCTTAATTAATTGTATCATAACAAATAAAAGTAAATTGCTTTATCTTTTAAAGGGTTTTCTTATATATTAAAACAACTACCGTGCTTATTGAATAAAACTTATTTTACGGATTTTACCGTTTTTAATTTAACTTACTCTACTAATTTTATATACGACTCAAAATAAAGTAGAATAAATGTTATTAAATTTGATAGAATTCTAAAAATTGGTTTTCTCAAATGTCGATTTTATTTTTAGATGTTATCAGGAAAACGCTGGTGCCCATCTGATTTACTTCTTCTATCTGTCGCCTCTTATGACACTGACGGGACGATATGGGGTGAAATCGTCGGCGGATTCTTGCACCACCCCCACACGGTACTGCGGCAACCATGAGAAATATCTTCCTGTGAGGCCATCAGTGGGAGAGGCCATTGTTCAGCCGGGCTGTTAGGTGATATACGCAATATTTATTTATTTATTTGTTTCTGTGATCAAAGTTGTGACTGAATTAGGTACATATGTACGTTTTTTAAATATTAATATATATTTATGTGTAAATATTTTGGATTTGCGTTATTGGAACGAAATAGATGCTCTTATCGATGTAATTTAATTGGTAATTACTTATTTTTTAATATGGCTCTACTTGTAATCTTTTTCGACGATTGCTAAAAAATGCAAATTGCATAGTGTTAATTTTTTGTTTATTACGTACGGTACTTATTACGGTTACTTATATCAAGTATTTGTGTAAATGTAAGAAATCATTACTCATGCTCAATAATTTTACTATCCTAATGGTTATAATACTTCATGCATATTATTATAGTTGAACAGTTGTTGAATATAAAAATCTGCTAATTCAACATTTTTCATTAAAGTCACAAACGAGATTATATCCCCCTGACGGTAATTTCTCACAACAGTTCATTGATACCTGCAGCTAATTTCTGAAAAAAATTTATTAAAAAAACCTCCAAAGACGTATTAAAACTACCTCACATCCTGTACGTTTACAGGCACTTCAAGTCATTAAAACAGAATGAAAACAGTAGAATATACTGCTTTTTACGTGCATAAGATTTTAAACTAATTCGTTTAATAGCATATAAAATATTAGTTCGTATTTAATAGTGACAGTTTTGTGTATAGAAACGCACACGCAATGTAGTCTAGTCTCGGCGGTGTCACCGGATGATAGATTACTGACGCTGACGTGCTCCACGAGCGCCCTTGACACTGACCACTGCGTGGCCATTTTTTATCTGCTGCTTTCATTCATCCGCCTCTGTATGACGCCGCCAAAATCTAAAATTATCCATCAATCGGTACGTTGATTTAGTTTTTATCACTAGTTCTATTATTGCATCACTTGTGACATAAAAAACATTAATTTTAAATAATATAATATTATTATTTAAGCTACATTAACCTTATAATATATAATAAACAATAATAATATAATTCATATAATACGTGAGGGTAATATGGACATCCGGTTAGTATGGTCACTTTCTTATTACGCGAAAACTTCAGCCTTGTTTGCGTAGATTCATTCAAAGGGTCAACAGGGCGCTGCTGAATCGACACCATTTTGACAGTTGAAATTAAAGTAAATAATATTTTAGTCGATTTTAGTATTGTGTAGCATAGTTAGATTTTTCGAAATGTTCCTAATTTTTGCCCAAGCTTGTTTGCTATTATTTATATGCTTAATATATCAGTTATATATATATATATATATAATATATATATATATATATATAAAATATATATATATATATATATATATATATATATATATATATATACGACTTTGTGTTTTGTCTCTCTCCTCCTAGTTTTGGTTTCATATGGCAGCATAGCGTAAGGTACATTACCCTCACCTCACGTACCTTAATATATTTATATCGATGGATGCAGATAGCTCGAGACAGTATTTTGTGTCGTTCCTTGGGTGCCCTGTTCTATGTTTGAAAAGGACAATGGCGAACTCACAAACTCAGGAATTAAAGATATTTCATCAGTTTTAACAAAATACACATCAGACTACGCTGTGTATGGTATAAAACGCCTTAATTGGCAAATCGTTACAAAAACAACTAGTCAATATAATTTTCATATATGTTTATATAGGGTAATTAATAGCATAAAGGAAATCTTTAAAGAACGCATTAGTATATATAGAAGAGTTTTCTGAATAAAAGGCACGTCAAACTCGGCTGTAATGGTATAAGACTTTTGCCTGTCTTAACTGACTAATCGTAACGACTGTATGATGTTTTTTTTCCAGACTTAGTCCTTAAGCTTGATTAGATAATACATAGTAAATTATTTTATTGATATCTATAATGGTGACGTAAGTAGAAGCTTAATAATTTCATCAATAATTGACCAAAAAACTAGTCAATTTAGTTTTAAATTAGGTAAGATGATTTTTTCCAGATTTCGATAAGCCATAAGCTTGATTAGATTAAACGAAATAAATTATTTTATTGATATCTGTAACTTGAGTAGACGTAATGATTTCTTATATTTACGCGAACACTACACGTGATTAAAAATACTTTTACGGATTTTATCGCGTTTATTTTTACTTCTTATTTTTAAGTTATAGTAATAATAATAAAAAAGGTAAAATAATTTTTAAGTACAGTTAAGTTTGAGTAGACGCTTAATAATTCCATCACCTATTATTTCGCCAGTGTCCTTTTTATTATTCGATATTTAATCATTTAAATGTATAAAATTATTTGTCTTCATACCTCCAATATTAAAGTAACTATACTTAATAATTAAACAGTTGAGTAAGGTAACATTTAAAGACACTTTAAAAACTCATGGATTTTCAGAAAAGCTTTATATTGCTGCCTGCAAATTTCTTTGAAGTTATAGTAGAAAACAGTTAGAATTTCGTCGTATAATGCTACGTAATATATAGTGTTTAAGTTCGTTAGTAATTAACAACCACAATTTTTATAATGACATTTTTATTTAAGAAAATAGCAATTTAGCAAACAGTCAGGATTGTGTGTAATCTTGACTGTAATGTAAAATAAATGAGCGGGAATATTAGTGACAATACATAACAGCATTACTTAAGTTTATTTATTTGTACTTTATTGTTATCACTTTTATAAATAGGGCAAAAATAGCTGACTTAAAGCCTAACGGCATTTTTATTTAGTCAACTCTTAGTGTTAAGAAATATTGTGGTAGGTGCAATAAATAATATTCATTAATATGCTTATTTAATTTTGTCATCTGTATATCCATTACAGCATATCAAAAGTCTTTTCTAAACATAATGGCCATGGTCTCCCATAGATATTCCCTCATAGGAATGAAAATATTTGCCGTAGTTGCCACTGTTAGCTAGCGGAATTACAACAGTTTTTTGTTATTTTGAGTTGTTAATAGAGAGAAGCTGCTGCATATCTCCGGTTGTGTTCCTGTTTTCATTTTAAATATGTGTACTTATCGTGCAGTAGCGGCGTAAGAGAATCCATTAACCTATTTCGTCTCGTGGGTGTCGCGAGAGGTGATTATTTGATATGCCACAAAGATCTTATGGCTCTCGATATATGGCCGTGTAATAATCTAGCTTACGCCAGCCATAAAGTGCTCAGACCGGCGATCGTTAAAACCGCGAAACGTTTGGCGCTGCGATCGTCAATTCGTCTGTCAAACGTGAAGATTTACGCGAATCCTTCGCTCCTCTATTCATCCTTTAATGGGAAAGGCTCATGTCCAATTGTAGACTTTTACACGGTGTTGAAGAAAAAGGAGAATGTGTCAAAAATCTCTTTTTTAAAATTAATCAAGAGAGCTAGAAGATGGAACCCACATTACGCATAATATTTTAATATTATATTTTGAATAACACTAGCAAATTATTAGCAAAGGCACTTAAAAAGTGAATTTGTATTGGGATAAAGAGAATAAAGTTCCACTTGTTAAACAAGCCGTGCTCCGTATCTCTATAAGTAGCTCATTAGCATCCGCTACGGACAATTTGAATGGCCCTTATGCGTAAGAAAATATTTTACTTTATGCAAAATGTTCGCTTTCTCCACAGTTACGATGGGTAACTGTAACTGCATCTTTAATAAAATAATAAATTTAATCGTCTTTGTAAGAGATTTTTATAGTTTTGTGCAGTTGGTTTGCGTAATTTATTTTTAAATGTTTATATTCAAATGGTGGAGTTTTTATGAGGAAACTAGTATTATAAAACGTAAAAACGAAGGCGATTTCTTTTATCATTCAGTCAGCCGATATATCTGATTACATATAATTAGCAAATAAATAATAATATAACGGCCCAAAGGCTAATCCATTTAATGTTTTTTTTTGTAATATTTGCTGTAACATGTCATTTATCAATTCAAGTTTCTTGCAGTACGTCAGTTGGGCAGTTAAAATGAATCAGTGCACGAGCTTTTTCCTATAAGAACGTACGGCGAGTCGCGCTCCACATGACATATCGGCCGTCCGAAGCGTTCTTTGCGGCGGGTAGCGACGATGAGGTTGTGGTTGAGGCGAATGCGATTCAGCGA
Organism: Parnassius smintheus behrii; assembly: GCA_036936625.1. Lineage (NCBI taxonomy): Eukaryota > Metazoa > Arthropoda > Insecta > Lepidoptera > Papilionidae > Parnassius > Parnassius smintheus. The sequence continues at coordinate 39,577,430 of JAUPFT010000011.1, forward strand.
TTTTTATACGTGGTAGAGCTACGCTGCAGCTATATTATAAGATTACATGCGACCGGGGTAAGACCACGCTGTCACAGAATACCAGCATAAAATAGCAACTTAACACTGTCATGTTTCGTATGGTGAGTGTAGAGAACCAGAGATCCTTTTTACTGGAGGCAAGGCGTTCCATCTTGATCCTTAGAGTAGGCAGCGCATTTGCGTTTTGATTCTTAATCGAGGATACCTAAATGTAGAGGCCTATGGGCCGCAGCATCCACTAACCATGGGGTAGGCTGTGTGCTCGTTTACTGACCTTACTCGATAAAAAACGACGGGTTGCACTCCGGGAGTGCCGGCAGAAGTGAAAACTTGAATATTAACGTTGTGCATTTTTGATATTTTGGAATGGTTAGGGAATAATTTTGCACGAATTGCTTTAATTATCAGTATAATAGTACTATAATTTATGTGGTAGAATACAATATTTATTTATTGCGCTATCGTACACAACTAAATTAAACGACACAGCATGCGCAGGCATACATTTTCGCCGCGCCGTAGAAAGAGAGTGGGATACTTCCTCACCTACGCCGCGCCGGCTGTGTCTCTCTCTCTCTCTGTTCAGATCAGGGTCACGTGTCCTGACGCGAATTTAACGTTTCTTACCCATTACAAAAAAGTGTACAACGCCGCTAAAGAATTTTTCACTTCAAAAATAGCATTGTAAGAGGCGATCAACGGACGTCGGAGCGTCCGTACCTCGCCGCAATGTCTCATTACGATACTTTTTATGCTCATCTATCTGTTGTCTCGTACGACCTACACTCAGTAAAAACGTCGTCTATGCACCTCGTCAAGTTTATATAAATCAACTGGGTTGGTAACACCATTAGCGACTCACGGGCCTTCCGGAGAATAATTAAGAAAAAACAAGAAACCGTATGCGAATAAATTTATTACGCGGCGAACCAACTACCCACAAAATGTACGAATAGATACTTATCGGTACTGATTATATTACGGGCGAGTGGTTCCACCGCCTACTACGAGGGGGTGCACTGCAATAAAAATGTATACCGCGGCATCGATGAAGGGCCGCCGCCATGGCAGTCGTAACGTCGCGCGACCCTCCCTCGCTTTGATATCATTACTGTTATTGTGCCACCCCTGTCGGCCGCAAAATTTTCCATTGTAAATCCACTTGCAGTGCTCGAACGTACAAGTGCTGTGTACATGAAATGGATACTGTACGATTTCCAAAAATATACAGTACGCATCCCACCCTTGCTATCTGTGACATTTGAACATTTAGAACATATGAACATATAATTTGGTATAAACCTATTTTTCATTTTGTGTATCACATGAAAGTAAAATAAAATATGAATAGCAAGCACTCAGCACTCAGCACCATCTAGTTCATTGGAAATTAATAATTTATCAGCCACAGGCAGGTTGTATGCATTTATGTATTACACATTATGAAATTAAATTATTGTTAATAAATTTAGCAAAATTAGTTTTCTGTATAATTAGACACATTATTATATAAATTGGATAAATATAATTTAACGGCTATGTTACCAAAAGTTGAAACCGACGGAACTAATATGAGGGGTAGAGTTTACTTCCTCAGTCCTTCTCTTTTATACACAACGCTTAGGCTGACAAAAAATCTCGTAATCCTTTCATTCGGATAACGAGGGATTATAGCGACGTTATTTCGGTCTCTGAAAATGAATACTTTTTACCAGGTTACCTTCGTCAGACGCCTGATGAGTCCAGTTTTTACAAAGGGAACGTTTGCTTGGCTGCAAATTTTTAATTTCTTCCTGCGACTGGGATTTTTGTGTGCGAAGTTATGACACAAGTAATTTTATAGTTTTGAATGTAACCAACAATTTAATGTGGCTTTATATTATTTTTTTACAAATAGATGTTTTTTATGTTTTAAAACAAAATGTTTGCTCACAAGGGAATATCAGATGAACTTTGTAATCGGACTAATATTAGCAATGCTAAATGCTTAAACGTGAAGTCACCGGTGATACGTTATTTGGGAATACTGCACATTTATTTTTGTCTCACTGTACATCGTCATTTGGATCGCATCCAAGAAGGAACTATCATCTATCCGGTTTCTGTGATACGTGGGTGGGCCACAGCCTCGTTTCATCTACGGAAACAATGTCTATGAATTTTAGAATTTTTAAAGAATAACCTAATCGTATTTTATAATTGGAAATATGCCAAAGGACGAGTTCATAATATGTGGCAGTTGATATTTTGAGGCTTTCTTCAGCATTTGTTACGAGTACGTGCTCCTCACTTTCGCGTCTGCATTAATCTTAATTCTGTGTGTCTGTGTGTGTGTGTATTAAGTACGTAACTGTGTCTGTATTAAGTTTACGAACTTCCATTAAACGTTATCATTCGGTGAATCTCAACTTTCTTTCTACCGCGCTTGATGCAGAAAAATAAGACTTACCTTTTATGTAATTCCATTACCATTCAAAACGCGACGGCAACGTTAATTTGAATTGTTTTGGAATATCGGGAAGTGAATGCACGACGGTTCCCAAAGAGTTTTTGCATTGCAAAACGTTCTGTATATGGTTTGCGGGATTTCCTTCTCGTGTACCGAAATTCGTTTCTGAAAATAAACCTGTATCGGCTATTTCCACCGGTAGGTACTTGGACATTAAACAATTTATAATGTATTTGCTTTTATAAATATTTCTTTATATTTAATTCAGCGTGTTCGGTTAGTCAGACATATTTAATTATTCTTGAAGTATATAAGATTTTTAAGATTTTTTAACTGGTTAGGTACATTGATTAAGTACGAGCTGTAGTGCTAATACATTAAAAAATGAATAAATAAGAAATGAAATCGGTAAATTAGAACCGTAGTACTAGGACGCATACCTTTATCCCATTACTTTTGCAATAATTACTAAAGCTATTTTGTGGAAACTCATAATTTGATTTATGCTTTACATTCAGTTAATCCGGTATGAACATAAACTCTGAACTTTATTTACTTGTAACAGCAAATATGATATATACCTATTAAGACTTCTTCAGAAATTAATTATTAATAACACCAATATGTAACATTTCCAATACGCTGCACGCTGCAGCTATATTATAGTTGTAGCACGAATAGGTCGGCTCGACCGGGGAAGGACTACGCTCTCACAGAAAACCAGCGTATATAGCAGCTTAATACTGCTGTTTTTCGTAAGGTGAGTGTAGAGGTCCATCCCTTTTTTATTGCAAACGAGGCATCCCATCTTAGTCCCTAGGGGTGAAAATGCATCTTCGTTTTGATTCTTAATCGAGGTTAAATGTAGATGTCTATGGGCCACAGCATCCACTTACCAATCAGGTAGAATGTGTGCTCGTTTGTCGCCCTTATTCTATAAAAATACCATTTTACCACTACAACTAAAGCTAATTGACTTACTGACATACAAATAAACTATTAAGTGCGATTAACAATAGAATTTTTTACTAGTCAAAGTAAAATCCCACTACTGGATGTGAGTCTTGCTCGTTATTATAGTAAGGCGGATTTGTGTTGATCGTCACGCTTGGCAGACGGACTGACGATGTACCAGACGTCGCGTAATTTTGACGTTGCCGTCGCCGGTCTGGTTTTTTTTTTATAAAAATTAAGTGACGAACGGACTGCTTCGGCAGCTCATGGACTCTTGCAGCCATCTTTAGACAAAGAAGGACAGACCACACAGATGATCCCAGGGCCAAGACGAAATTCCTCACAACCTGTAATTATACTGGACTTAAACACAGCATTAGCAGCAGAAATAGGTGAGGAGGTAGAGACGGTCACCTATGCAGATGAGGAGAATTTTACATCTGACGTGAAAAGGTAATACCGCCATTTATGATTTACGAGATGCGGTGATGAACTCCCTTACACTACCACCTCACATTAACACTCGTAACATATTATGTTATAACGGTATAACACATGAACAATGTTGCAAAATGCATTGCTCCCACGCCGGCCGCGGTTTAGCGCTCTGCTTTGCATAAGCCTGGTATTAAGTAGTTTTCTTAAATATTGCAATCGTTGCAATCAAGTACTGTTGTCTTATGTAAATGCTTAGGCATGGCGTTTGATGTTTTTTCCTGTTGAATAGCCCAGTCGAATTATACAAGAGGCTCATATTTCGCAATAACTAGAATAGGACTGAAAATTGGTGAATACTTTAATTGTGGTCATATACAATTTTCAATAAGATCAAGTGAAAATAGTAAACATTTTAGTCAGTATGTTATGTTAACACAGCTTAGTAAAGACGACACTGGAAAGTGGGATTGCATATGAAAAGAAATCGGTTTGACTGACATTCCAAGTTTTTTTTTGTGACAACTGAACTTACAGCCACAGTTTAACGGTTGCCTATTTTGTTTACCAGTATTTAACAATAATTACCCAGACTAGAGTTTTACTGTTTCAATTTTGAACTAAATACAACATATAATGAAGAAAACAACAAATATTTTATTCTCTTTACTGTGCAAAAATTGTGTTTAATTTTGTGTCGTATATTTTCTGTTAAACAGGTGCCTTTTTGTAAATTTCTATAAAAATTAGTATAAAATCTATACATGTTACATTTTACATACACTTGAAATTGTTCTCGGATTATAGATATATTTCAAAAGATAGGTGTGAACTCCATGCGACTGGTATAATTTTAAACATAATAAGCTGAACTAACTAATCGAATTCTATTTTAACTGATTCAAAGCTTCAAAGTTATGATCTTGAATCGCCACGGGCTTATAAAATTAATTGCGTTTATTAGTGGTGCTACCAGCGGGAAGTCATATTTCACTGGGGTCTATCTAATGAGCGCTTACGTGCAACTGATGCTTTGAAACCAGTTGCCTCTTTGTATACTAAGTTGTATAGAGTAATGAAACTAAAGTAAGCCTTTGCGCCTGCGTCTACCCACACAAAAGTCTTCTGATCCAATGTTTGGAAGCTAAATGCTTAAAACTTGCAAAGTCCTTAAAACTACATACAGTGAATTTCGGTTATTATGACGGCGGAGAGACCACTTTAATGTCGTCGCTATATCCGGAGGTCTCTATATCCGAAATAATAAAAATTCATGTACACATTTACTTATCATTTATTTAATTATGGTATACACGGGTGTAATTGCAAAAACGTGTTATAGTGCACTGTTTAAGTCTAGTTTTTTGTGCACGCTGTAAGGTGTATTCCATTTTCATAATTCCTTCAACATCTAAATTATTTTGGCCTTCACCAAATAAAAAGTACTTTTTGAGCGTTGTTATAGCACATAATGCATATCTAGTTGTTGGAATATCATTTACATTGCAATCTTCTTCCTCTTCTTCATCCTTCTTTTCTTGTGTTTGAAGAAAAAACAAAGGATAAGAAAGCTTAATAGTTTTATGAATGAGTCTTTGTGCCTTTTTTTTTTTTTTTTTTATAGAAGAGGGGGCAAACGAGCATGCGGCTCACCTGATGTTAAGTGACTACCGCCGCCCATGATCAACCGCAACACCAGGAGAATTGCGGGTGCGTTGCCGGCCCTTTAGAAAGGAGTAAGCTCTTTTCTTGAAGGTCCCCAGGTCGTATCGGTCCGGAAAAATCGCCGATGATAAACTATTCCACAGAGAGGTTGTACGTGGAAGAAAACTCCTTGTGAAACGTACAGTGGTGGACCGCCAAGCATCCAGATGGTGTGGATGGTATCGGGACGTTTGCCGTGTCGTGCGTTCACGAAATTTGGCGGCTGGGATTAATCCGAACAATTCCTCAGAGCACTCCCCGTGATAGATGCGATAAAATACGCAAAGAGATGCAACATCTCTTCGCAACGCCAGTGAATCGAGCCGATCGGAAAGCACTCGGTCGTCGACGATTCGAGCCGCTCTGCGCTGGATGCGGTCAAGTGGAAGGAGCTGGTACTGGGGAGCCCCAGCCCAGAGATGGGAACAGTATTCCATGTGCGGCCGAACCTGCGCCTTGTAAAGTTGCAGGCGGTGTGCCGGCATGAAATACTGTCCCGCTCTGCTGAGCACGCCAAGCTTTTTAGAGGCCAATTTGGCCTTCCCTTCCAAGTGATCACGAAACTGCACGTCACTCGATATGTCGACGCCGAGGATTCCGATACTGGCTGAGGCAACAAGGGGAGTGCCTTGAAACTGAGGGGATACGACAAAGGGTTTTTGTCGTTAACGCTTTTACGTTTTAGCGGTTAACGCGCAAACTTGTGTCTTCTGGGGGTTAAACTGGACTAGATTTAGTCGTCCCCAATCCGAGACTCTGTTCAGCAAAGACTCGACTTCAGACACAAGTTTGTCCCGGCACTCGGAGACGTTTTCCCGAGAAATATTGGCTCGGCCGGTGTAAAGAGCATCACCAGTGCTGTCATCTGCATAGCAATGAATGTTACGGGTATGCAACATATCATTGATATGCAGAAGAAACAGCGTTGGCGATAGCACGCAGCCCTGTGGAACACCAGCATTAATAGGCTTGCAATCGGAGCTTGCACCGTCTACAACGACCTTGATGCTCCGATCTGCAAGAAAGCTGGTGATCCAATTGCACAATTTCTCGGGAAGCCCATAGGAAGGGAGCTTCGAAAGAAGCGCTTTGTGCCAAACCCGATCGAAGGCCTTCGCAATGTCCAAACTAACGGCCAATGCCTCCCCCTTGAACTCTACTGCCTCCGCCCATCTAAATGTGTGTGTGTGTGTGTGTGTGTGTGTGTGTGTGTGTGTGTGTGTGTGTGTGTGTGTGTGTGTGTGTGTGTGTGTGTGTGTGTGTGTGTGTGTGTGTGTGTGTGTGTGTGTGTGTGTGTGTGTGTGTGTGTGTGTGTGTGTGTGTGTGTGTGTGTGTGTGTGTGTGTGTGTGTGTGTGTGTGTGTGTGTGTGTGTGTGTGTGTGTGTGTGTGTGTGTGTGTGTGTGTGTGTGTGTGTGTGTGTGTGTGTGTGTGTGTGTGTGTGTGTGTGTGTGTGTGTGTGTGTGTGTGTGTGTGTGTGTGTGTGTGTGTGTGTGTGTGTGTGTGTGTGTGTGTGTGTGTGTGTGTGTGTGTGTGTGTGTGTGTGTGTGTGTGTGTGTGTGTGTGTGTGTGTGTGTGTGTGTGTGTGTGTGTGTGTGTGTGTGTGTGTGTGTGTGTGTGTGTGTGTGTGTGTGTGTGTGTGTGTGTGTGTGTGTGTGTGTGTGTGTGTGTGTGTGTGTGTGTGTGTGTGTGTGTGTGTGTGTGTGTGTGTGTGTGTGTGTGTGTGTGTGTGTGTGTGTGTGTGTGTGTGTGTGTGTGTGTGTGTGTGTGTGTGTGTGTGTGTGTGTGTGTGTGTGTGTGTGTGTGTGTGTGTGTGTGTGTGTGTGTGTGTGTGTGTGTGTGTGTGTGTGTGTGTGTGTGTGTGTGTGTGTGTGTGTGTGTGTGTGTGTGTGTGTGTGTGTGTGTGTGTGTGTGTGTGTGTGTGTGTGTGTGTGTGTGTGTGTGTGTGTGTGTGTGTGTGTGTGTGTGTGTGTGTGTGTGTGTGTGTGTGTGTGTGTGTGTGTGTGTGTGTGTGTGTGTGTGTGTGTGTGTGTGTGTGTGTGTGTGTGTGTGTGTGTGTGTGTGTGTGTGTGTGTGTGTGTGTGTGTGTGTGTGTGTGTGTGTGTGTGTGTGTGTGTGTGTGTGTGTGTGTGTGTGTGTGTGTGTGTGTGTGTGTGTGTGTGTGTGTGTGTGTGTGTGTGTGTGTGTGTGTGTGTGTGTGTGTGTGTGTGTGTGTGTGTGTGTGTGTGTGTGTGTGTGTGTGTGTGTGTGTGTGTGTGTGTGTGTGTGTGTGTGTGTGTGTGTGTGTGTGTGTGTGTGTGTGTGTGTGTGTGTGTGTGTGTGTGTGTGTGTGTGTGTGTGTGTGTGTGTGTGTGTGTGTGTGTGTGTGTGTGTGTGTGTGTGTGTGTGTGTGTGTGTGTGTGTGTGTGTGTGTGTGTGTGTGTGTGTGTGTGTGTGTGTGTGTGTGTGTGTGTGTGTGTGTGTGTGTGTGTGTGTGTGTGTGTGTGTGTGTGTGTGTGTGTGTGTGTGTGTGTGTGTGTGTGTGTGTGTGTGTGTGTGTGTGTGTGTGTGTGTGTGTGTGTGTGTGTGTGTGTGTGTGTGTGTGTGTGTGTGTGTGTGTGTGTGTGTGTGTGTGTGTGTGTGTGTGTGTGTGTGTGTGTGTGTGTGTGTGTGTGTGTGTGTGTGTGTGTGTGTGTGTGTGTGTGTGTGTGTGTGTGTGTGTGTGTGTGTGTGTGTGTGTGTGTGTGTGTGTGTGTGTGTGTGTGTGTGTGTGTGTGTGTGTGTGTGTGTGTGTGTGTGTGTGTGTGTGTGTGTGTGTGTGTGTGTGTGTGTGTGTGTGTGTGTGTGTGTGTGTGTGTGTGTGTGTGTGTGTGTGTGTGTGTGTGTGTGTGTGTGTGTGTGTGTGTGTGTGTGTGTGTGTGTGTGTGTGTGTGTGTGTGTGTGTGTGTGTGTGTGTGTGTGTGTGTGTGTGTGTGTGTGTGTGTGTGTGTGTGTGTGTGTGTGTGTGTGTGTGTGTGTGTGTGTGTGTGTGTGTGTGTGTGTGTGTGTGTGTGTGTGTGTGTGTGTGTGTGTGTGTGTGTGTGTGTGTGTGTGTGTGTGTGTGTGTGTGTGTGTGTGTGTGTGTGTGTGTGTGTGTGTGTGTGTGTGTGTGTGTGTGTGTGTGTGTGTGTGTGTGTGTGTGTGTGTGTGTGTGTGTGTGTGTGTGTGTGTGTGTGTGTGTGTGTGTGTGTGTGTGTGTGTGTGTGTGTGTGTGTGTGTGTGTGTGTGTGTGTGTGTGTGTGTGTGTGTGTGTGTGTGTGTGTGTGTGTGTGTGTGTGTGTGTGTGTGTGTGTGTGTGTGTGTGTGTGTGTGTGTGTGTGTGTGTGTGTGTGTGTGTGTGTGTGTGTGTGTGTGTGTGTGTGTGTGTGTGTGTGTGTGTGTGTGTGTGTGTGTGTGTGTGTGTGTGTGTGTGTGTGTGTGTGTGTGTGTGTGTGTGTGTGTGTGTGTGTGTGTGTGTGTGTGTGTGTGTGTGTGTGTGTGTGTGTGTGTGTGTGTGTGTGTGTGTGTGTGTGTGTGTGTGTGTGTGTGTGTGTGTGTGTGTGTGTGTGTGTGTGTGTGTGTGTGTGTGTGTGTGTGTGTGTGTGTGTGTGTGTGTGTGTGTGTGTGTGTGTGTGTGTGTGTGTGTGTGTGTGTGTGTGTGTGTGTGTGTGTGTGTGTGTGTGTGTGTGTGTGTGTGTGTGTGTGTGTGTGTGTGTGTGTGTGTGTGTGTGTGTGTGTGTGTGTGTGTGTGTGTGTGTGTGTGTGTGTGTGTGTGTGTGTGTGTGTGTGTGTGTGTGTGTGTGTGTGTGTGTGTGTGTGTGTGTGTGTGTGTGTGTGTGTGTGTGTGTGTGTGTGTGTGTGTGTGTGTGTGTGTGTGTGTGTGTGTGTGTGTGTGTGTGTGTGTGTGTGTGTGTGTGTGTGTGTGTGTGTGTGTGTGTGTGTGTGTGTGTGTGTGTGTGTGTGTGTGTGTGTGTGTGTGTGTGTGTGTGTGTGTGTGTGTGTGTGTGTGTGTGTGTGTGTGTGTGTGTGTGTGTGTGTGTGTGTGTGTGTGTGTGTGTGTGTGTGTGTGTGTGTGTGTGTGTGTGTGTGTGTGTGTGTGTGTGTGTGTGTGTGTGTGTGTGTGTGTGTGTGTGTGTGTGTGTGTGTGTGTGTGTGTGTGTGTGTGTGTGTGTGTGTGTGTGTGTGTGTGTGTGTGTGTGTGTGTGTGTGTGTGTGTGTGTGTGTGTGTGTGTGTGTGTGTGTGTGTGTGTGTGTGTGTGTGTGTGTGTGTGTGTGTGTGTGTGTGTGTGTGTGTGTGTGTGTGTGTGTGTGTGTGTGTGTGTGTGTGTGTGTGTGTGTGTGTGTGTGTGTGTGTGTGTGTGTGTGTGTGTGTGTGTGTGTGTGTGTGTGTGTGTGTGTGTGTGTGTGTGTGTGTGTGTGTGTGTGTGTGTGTGTGTGTGTGTGTGTGTGTGTGTGTGTGTGTGTGTGTGTGTGTGTGTGTGTGTGTGTGTGTGTGTGTGTGTGTGTGTGTGTGTGTGTGTGTGTGTGTGTGTGTGTGTGTGTGTGTGTGTGTGTGTGTGTGTGTGTGTGTGTGTGTGTGTGTGTGTGTGTGTGTGTGTGTGTGTGTGTGTGTGTGTGTGTGTGTGTGTGTGTGTGTGTGTGTGTGTGTGTGTGTGTGTGTGTGTGTGTGTGTGTGTGTGTGTGTGTGTGTGTGTGTGTGTGTGTGTGTGTGTGTGTGTGTGTGTGTGTGTGTGTGTGTGTGTGTGTGTGTGTGTGTGTGTGTGTGTGTGTGTGTGTGTGTGTGTGTGTGTGTGTGTGTGTGTGTGTGTGTGTGTGTGTGTGTGTGTGTGTGTGTGTGTGTGTGTGTGTGTGTGTGTGTGTGTGTGTGTGTGTGTGTGTGTGTGTGTGTGTGTGTGTGTGTGTGTGTGTGTGTGTGTGTGTGTGTGTGTGTGTGTGTGTGTGTGTGTGTGTGTGTGTGTGTGTGTGTGTGTGTGTGTGTGTGTGTGTGTGTGTGTGTGTGTGTGTGTGTGTGTGTGTGTGTGTGTGTGTGTGTGTGTGTGTGTGTGTGTGTGTGTGTGTGTGTGTGTGTGTGTGTGTGTGTGTGTGTGTGTGTGTGTGTGTGTGTGTGTGTGTGTGTGTGTGTGTGTGTGTGTGTGTGTGTGTGTGTGTGTGTGTGTGTGCTGTATATAGTGCCTTTACCGACTCAGTCACAATACCAGCAAGGGATTTCTAGGAATCGGTCATAAATGGTTCATAAAAACAAGTCGCTATATCCGAAATTGACGCTATAACCAAAGTCGCTATTAACGAATGAATTTCTTACGAAAGTATGCTTTAAATTCAAGGGACGTTTGACATCGCTATAACCAAAAAGTCGTTACAACCGAGGTCGTTATTAATGTAATCCACTGTATATCTTATAGATCTTAGTATTATACGTGGTAGAGCCACGCTGCAGCTATGTTATGATTGTAGTACGAATGGGTCGCGAACTTTATTTATAAAAACTACGTTTTACGTTGTTTGTCCGCGATGAACTCTTAAAATACTGAACTGATTTCAATGAAATTTTGCACACTGTATGCAGTTTTTCCAACTTGAGAGATAGAGTGGTTTTTAAACCGATAAGTAAATATTATTTTTTTTTATTGCGTATTTAAGGATTTTTTACATGAAAGTCGTCGGAAAGGGCAGAACAACGTTTGCCTGGCCAGCTAGTTTTAAACAAAAAAAAAACTACAATAGAGTCGACCAATGTAGGCATTGCATTGAATCCTATACTATTAAACGAGCAATTCTTGTATATATGTATATATATATATAATCGGGATCTCGGAAACGGCTCCAACGATTTTCATAAAATTTTGTGTGCAGGGAGTTTCGGGGGCAATAAAGCGATCTAGCTAGGATTTATTTTTAGAAAATGTCTTTTTGTCCGTGTTTTTAGGCAATGAAAAACTGCTATAATATCGTTAGAATAAGAAGGTAAATTTTGACGGCTTATTAATGATTACAAATAGCTTAATGGTATATTGGGCGGTCGCAAAATCGTAATACCATGGTTCGAGCCCAGACCGACCGACCGACTTTTTTTAAATTTTTTTTCAAGTTCTTTTTTGAGAAAATCTATTTTTTCGAGCCCTTTTTTTAGTATTTTTTAAACACACGAAAATTTAAATTAAACTAATTGCACTCATGATTTTTTAAGCACTCATGATTTTTTAATCAAATAACCAGTTCAGTTTTTTCTATTATGTCGCTACGATCAAAAAAATATTATTCGTATTTCATCAGTATGTAATTTGTATCTAAATATTATTTCCAAAAGACACGAATCAAAAAAAAACCGAGCGAAAATTACCGAGCAAAGCTCGGTCAACCGGGTACTATATACTATATCCATTTATCTATTTTATTAATTAACAGACAAACAAATATTTTTATCATCATCAGCTCGTAAAAGACATAGCTTTGGCATGGGCCTTTTGTGATGCAAGAAGGATTTGCGCCAGGCAGTCGCATTGTCGCAGTAGCTACCAGACGCCTCGCACTTTTTTAACTGTCTTTATGTTCCATAGTGATAGACTGTATGTAAAATAGTTTTCGTAAAATTCGCCTCCAGCGCATCGACACATTCGAGTCGTTTGCCAAGAGCTTTTGCTATGTGGAGTCGTATTTGTTGTACACTATTGTCTTGCACAGAACAGGTTTTCGTATCATACAGCCTCAGCTTTTTATCCGAACAATTCTCTGATTGCAATGATTTTCATGTTTATAGTAAAAATCTTTCTTTTAATTATTATTAATACTTTGTATTGAGAATTATACATTATGGTCGGCCACATACAGTCGGAATTCCGTTTCTAAAAACCGTTTCTGAATATCGATTCGGGATTTTGTAAATACCGCAAGACGGGGGGGGGGGGGTTATTTGAAAACCATGGGGCTATTTGAAAAATAATGAAACTAAGAATGCACACGTAATATTTTTTTATTTTGTGAACGTAGCCATAACTTTTTGTCGCCGTTTTGTGGCGGCGCTAGTGTCGATTCAAAATATCCAATCAGAGCAGTTTATTTGACAATTGTCAAAGGAAAAAACGGATTTGTGTGAAGTCTTGAATCTCAGTGTCAAAACTTCGGGTGCAAACGTTTGGACGCACAAGTGATGTTTAAACTACAATCAATTTGGTAAGTTTATAGTGTTTTGCTTTGTTTTCTTCCGATTAAGAATGTATAATCATCGTCTGCTTTGCTCATTCTGTATTTGTTATATTTGAAATAGAAAAAGGGGTTTTTTAGTAAATCTCAAATAGCCTCATTACCAAATAGCCCCGTAAATATAACAAGTTAAGATTTTCCTGACTTTGACTTTTTATATTTCAGATTAATGTATTTATAGTAAAAACACCACAACATAAACACTCACGCCTGTCACCCAGAGGGGTAGGCAGAGACTACAGATTTCCATTTGGCACGATCCTGACACACCTCTCTCGCCTCCTTCACATCCATACACCTACGCATACATGCTCGACGGTTAAGGGTACTCCTAATTTGGCCCGTTTCCAATAAATCGCCAATTTGGTCGATAAATTTTCGCCTAGGACGTCCCTTTCCGACTCTGCCATTCACCTCTGCAACATAAATTTTCTTTGTCACTCTTTCCTCATTCATTCTTTCCACATGACCAAACCACCGAAGCATTTCTTTCTTAATCCTGGTCACAACATCATCTTGCAAACCACACTCTTCTCTTATTACACAATTTCTTACCCTGTCATTCAGATTCAGCCTTACATACTCCTTAACGACCGCATTTCTACTGCGTTTATTCTACTCTCGTGCTTCTTCTGCCACACCCAACTTTCACTACCATACGTTAAAGTACCAACACAGCATTGTGAATTGCCATACGTGCCTTTTTCGACACATTTTGACTCTTCACAATAGAGTGCAAGGCCCCATTTACTCTATTTCCCTTATAGTAAAAACATGGTTCGCAATTATAAAAGAACCTACCAAAATGTCCGGCATGGAAAATATTTTAAACCGTATGGGTCATACAGCGAAGAGTCCCTTAAAAAAGCAGTAAATGCAGTTCAAAATAAACAATGCTCTTTAAAACAAGCTTCGGAACAGTATGGAGTACCAATATCCACTTTATCTAGAAAGTCTAGAGGTCTGAACAACTTGCAACCAAAACCTGGGCACCCCACGTTGTTCTCCAAAACTGAGGAAAATGCATTTTTATAACATATTTTAGAAGTTTCAGAGTTTGGGTTCCCTTTTGATTTGCTGGACTTAAGAGTTTTGGCTCAAAAATACTTGTCCAAAATTGGTAGGAATATTCCATCACTTAATAATATGCCTGGGAAAGATTGGGCCATAAATTTTATGATGAGACATAAAAACCAAATATCATTTCGCCTTACTACCAATATTTCTTCTGCAAGAGCTGAAATCACCAAAGAAATAATAGAAAAGTTTTTTGACAACTTCGAGCGACTTTGCAATGATATCTCTCCAGATAGAATCATCAACTACGACGAAACTAATTTAACCGATGACCCAGGATCAAAAAAATTTATCTGCAAAAGAGGGAAAAAATACCCTGAAAGAATAATGGACTCAACAAAAAGCGCTATTAGCATAATGTTTGCTGGTGCAGGTGATGGTACATTGCTTAATCCCTATGTTGTTTATAAGGCAGAACATTTGTGGGATACCTGGATAACAGGAGGTCCTCCTGGTACTCATTACAATAGATCTCGCAGTGGATGGTTCGACTCTGTATGTTTCGAGGATTGGTTTACAACAGTGATCGTTCCATACGCAAAAAAAGGAGGGAGTCAAGATCTTGGTAGGCGACAACCTATCCTCTCATTTTTCCCCAAGAGTTCTAGAATTATGTAATAGTTGCAATATTAAGTTTGTGTGCCTACCTGCAAAATCTACACATATTGTGCAGCCATTAGATGTAGCTTTTTATGCCAAATGAAAAAGCATCTGTATTGAGGACTATCAGTTAAAAGAAAACAGCAACTCCAAGAAGCAGAAAGGCAAAGGAAAGAAAAGTTCAGCAAAAGAAAATAATATAAATATTAAGAACACAACTATAAATAACTAAAAAATATAAGAATGCGATACGAGACGAGAATGGCTGTATCCTGAATGATGAAGTGTTGAGTCTAAAGAGATGGAAGGAATATTTTGAAAGCGAATTTATGAGTGAGGAGAAGTGTGAACTAAATGAAATAGAAATTCCGAAAGAAGATGAAAGGGATAAGGAGATAAGTATGGATGAAATAATGAAAGCAATGAAAAGCATGAAAGTAGGTAAGGCAGCCGGATATGATAGAGTTTCACTCGAAATGCTAAGGGCTGGAGAGGACGTGGTGGCAGGCCTGCTGTACACCTTGTTTAATTTATGTTGGGAACTAAAGCGGGTACCGGGAGACTGGTGCAAAGCCGTGATAGTCCCAATATATAAGGGAAAAGGGTCACAGCAGGACTGTAAAAACTACCGTGGTATCAGCCTTCTTAGCATTGTGGGAAAACTGTATGCTAAGGTACTAATTGAAAGAGTTATGAAAGAAACTGATGAAAAAATTTGGGATGTGCAAGCGGGATTTAGAAAGGGAATGGGGTGTACAGATCAAGTCTTTTCCATGCGCATGATCGCGGAGAAGTTTTTGGCGAAAAACCAAAGAGTTTTTTGTGCGTTCATGGACTTGGAAAAGGCTTATGACAGAGTGGACAGGGATGTGTTATGGCAAACGCTGAACGCATTTAGGTTGAGCGCTGGTTTGATACAGGCATTAAAGTCTCTGTATAGGGACTCGAGTGCTTGTGTTAGAATCAACGGGGTCTACTCGGACTGGTTTGGCATCCATAAAGGTGTCAGACAGGGCTGTGTAGCTTCCCCGTGGCTGTTCAACCTATTTATGGACAGCTGTTTGGAAAATTTGAAAGTTGAAGAATGCGGGGTAAGAATGGGTGAGTTAACCATCAAATGCCTTTTGTACGCCGATGATCAAGTCATACTTGCGTCGTCGGCGGCCGAGTTGCAAATGATGGTTACATTAATGAACAGGTCATTAAAAGAAAGGGGAATGAAAGTGAACGCGAGTAAGACGAAAGTGATGCTTTTTGAAAGAGATGAAAGCAAAACGGTATGTGAAATAAGAATGGAAGGAGAGTTAATTGAGCAAGTGGATGAGTTCGTATATTTGGGATGTGTATTCAGCAGGGATGCGAGATATGATAAGGACATTGAACGACGAGTGAATGCAGGAAATAAAGTAAATGGGGCTCTACACTCTATTGTGAAAAGTCAGAATGTGTCAAAAAAGGCACGTATGGCAATTCACAGTGCTGTATTAGTCCCTACTTTAACGTATGGTAGTGAAAGTTGGGTGTGGCAGAAGAAGCACGAGAGTAGAATAAATTTTGTAAATACCGCAAGACGGGGGGGGGGGGGGGTTATTTGAAAACCATGGGGCTATTTGAAAAATAATGAAACTAAGAATGCACACGTAATATTTTTTTATTTTGTGAACGTAGCCATAACTTTTTGTCGCCGTTTTGTGGCGGCGCTAGTGTCGATTCAAAATATCCAATCAGAGCAGTTTATTTGACAATTGTCAAAGGAAAAAACGGATTTGTGTGAAGTCTTGAATCTCAGTGTCAAAACTTCGGGTGCAAACGTTTGGACGCACAAGTGATGTTTAAACTACAATCAATTTGGTAAGTTTATAGTGTTTTGCTTTGTTTTCTTCCGATTAAGAATGTATAATCATCGTCTGCTTTGCTCATTCTGTATTTGTTATATTTGAAATAGAAAAAGGGGTTTTTTAGTAAATCTCAAATAGCCTCATTACCAAATAGCCCCGTAAATATAACAAGTTAAGATTTTCCTGACTTTGACTTTTTATATTTCAGATTAATGTATTTATAGTAAAAACACCACAACATAAACACTCACGCCTGTCACCCAGAGGGGTAGGCAGAGACTACAGATTTCCATTTGGCACGATCCTGACACACCTCTCTCGCCTCCTTCACATCCATACACCTACGCATACATGCTCGACGGTTAAGGGTACTCCTAATTTGGCCCGTTTCCAATAAATCGCCAATTTGGTCGATAAATTTTCGCCTAGGACGTCCCTTTCCGACTCTGCCATTCACCTCTGCAACATAAATTTTCTTTGTCACTCTTTCCTCATTCATTCTTTCCACATGACCAAACCACCGAAGCATTTCTTTCTTAATCCTGGTCACAACATCATCTTGCAAACCACACTCTTCTCTTATTACACAATTTCTTACCCTGTCATTCAGATTCAGCCTTACATACTCCTTAACGACCGCATTTCTACTGCGTTTATTCTACTCTCGTGCTTCTTCTGCCACACCCAACTTTCACTACCATACGTTAAAGTACCAACACAGCATTGTGAATTGCCATACGTGCCTTTTTCGACACATTTTGACTCTTCACAATAGAGTGCAAGGCCCCATTTACTCTATTTCCCTTATAGTAAAAACATGGTTCGCAATTATAAAAGAACCTACCAAAATGTCCGGCATGGAAAATATTTTAAACCGTATGGGTCATACAGCGAAGAGTCCCTTAAAAAAGCAGTAAATGCAGTTCAAAATAAACAATGCTCTTTAAAACAAGCTTCGGAACAGTATGGAGTACCAATATCCACTTTATCTAGAAAGTCTAGAGGTCTGAACAACTTGCAACCAAAACCTGGGCACCCCACGTTGTTCTCCAAAACTGAGGAAAATGCATTTTTATAACATATTTTAGAAGTTTCAGAGTTTGGGTTCCCTTTTGATTTGCTGGACTTAAGAGTTTTGGCTCAAAAATACTTGTCCAAAATTGGTAGGAATATTCCATCACTTAATAATATGCCTGGGAAAGATTGGGCCATAAATTTTATGATGAGACATAAAAACCAAATATCATTTCGCCTTACTACCAATATTTCTTCTGCAAGAGCTGAAATCACCAAAGAAATAATAGAAAAGTTTTTTGACAACTTCGAGCGACTTTGCAATGATATCTCTCCAGATAGAATCATCAACTACGACGAAACTAATTTAACCGATGACCCAGGATCAAAAAAATTTATCTGCAAAAGAGGGAAAAAATACCCTGAAAGAATAATGGACTCAACAAAAAGCGCTATTAGCATAATGTTTGCTGGTGCAGGTGATGGTACATTGCTTAATCCCTATGTTGTTTATAAGGCAGAACATTTGTGGGATACCTGGATAACAGGAGGTCCTCCTGGTACTCATTACAATAGATCTCGCAGTGGATGGTTCGACTCTGTATGTTTCGAGGATTGGTTTACAACAGTGATCGTTCCATACGCAAAAAAAGGAGGGAGTCAAGATCTTGGTAGGCGACAACCTATCCTCTCATTTTTCCCCAAGAGTTCTAGAATTATGTAATAGTTGCAATATTAAGTTTGTGTGCCTACCTGCAAAATCTACACATATTGTGCAGCCATTAGATGTAGCTTTTTATGCCAAATGAAAAAGCATCTGTATTGAGGACTATCAGTTAAAAGAAAACAGCAACTCCAAGAAGCAGAAAGGCAAAGGAAAGAAAAGTTCAGCAAAAGAAAATAATATAAATATTAAGAACACAACTATAAATAACTAAAAAATATAAGAATGCGATACGAGACGAGAATGGCTGTATCCTGAATGATGAAGTGTTGAGTCTAAAGAGATGGAAGGAATATTTTGAAAGCGAATTTATGAGTGAGGAGAAGTGTGAACTAAATGAAATAGAAATTCCGAAAGAAGATGAAAGGGATAAGGAGATAAGTATGGATGAAATAATGAAAGCAATGAAAAGCATGAAAGTAGGTAAGGCAGCCGGATATGATAGAGTTTCACTCGAAATGCTAAGGGCTGGAGAGGACGTGGTGGCAGGCCTGCTGTACACCTTGTTTAATTTATGTTGGGAACTAAAGCGGGTACCGGGAGACTGGTGCAAAGCCGTGATAGTCCCAATATATAAGGGAAAAGGGTCACAGCAGGACTGTAAAAACTACCGTGGTATCAGCCTTCTTAGCATTGTGGGAAAACTGTATGCTAAGGTACTAATTGAAAGAGTTATGAAAGAAACTGATGAAAAAATTTGGGATGTGCAAGCGGGATTTAGAAAGGGAATGGGGTGTACAGATCAAGTCTTTTCCATGCGCATGATCGCGGAGAAGTTTTTGGCGAAAAACCAAAGAGTTTTTTGTGCGTTCATGGACTTGGAAAAGGCTTATGACAGAGTGGACAGGGATGTGTTATGGCAAACGCTGAACGCATTTAGGTTGAGCGCTGGTTTGATACAGGCATTAAAGTCTCTGTATAGGGACTCGAGTGCTTGTGTTAGAATCAACGGGGTCTACTCGGACTGGTTTGGCATCCATAAAGGTGTCAGACAGGGCTGTGTAGCTTCCCCGTGGCTGTTCAACCTATTTATGGACAGCTGTTTGGAAAATTTGAAAGTTGAAGAATGCGGGGTAAGAATGGGTGAGTTAACCATCAAATGCCTTTTGTACGCCGATGATCAAGTCATACTTGCGTCGTCGGCGGCCGAGTTGCAAATGATGGTTACATTAATGAACAGGTCATTAAAAGAAAGGGGAATGAAAGTGAACGCGAGTAAGACGAAAGTGATGCTTTTTGAAAGAGATGAAAGCAAAACGGTATGTGAAATAAGAATGGAAGGAGAGTTAATTGAGCAAGTGGATGAGTTCGTATATTTGGGATGTGTATTCAGCAGGGATGCGAGATATGATAAGGACATTGAACGACGAGTGAATGCAGGAAATAAAGTAAATGGGGCTCTACACTCTATTGTGAAAAGTCAGAATGTGTCAAAAAAGGCACGTATGGCAATTCACAGTGCTGTATTAGTCCCTACTTTAACGTATGGTAGTGAAAGTTGGGTGTGGCAGAAGAAGCACGAGAGTAGAATAAATGCGGTAGAAATGCGGTCGCTAAGGAGTATGTTAGGGCTGAATCTGAGTGACAGGGTGAGAAACTGTGTGATAAAAGAAGAGTGTGGTTTGCAAGATGATGCGGTGACCAGGATTAAGAAAGGAATGCTTCGGTGGTTTGGTCATGTAGAAAGAATGAATGCGGAAAGACTGACAAAGCAAATATATGTTGCAGAAGTGAATGGAAGAGTCGGAAAGGGACGTCCTAGGCGGAAGTTTGTCGACCAAATTGGCGATATACTAAAAATGGGCCAAATTAAGAGTACCCTTAACCGACGAGCATGTATGCGTAGGTATATGAATGTGGAAGAGGCGAGAAAGGTATGTCAGGATCGTGCTAAATGGAAGTCTGTAGTCTCTGCCTACCCCTCTGGGTGACAGGCGTGAGTGTTTATGTATTATGTATTTATAAGAACACAACATCATTAAGTGGGAAATCTTCGGAAGAAAACATTTTACTATTAGAACCACAACCTTCTACATCAGGATTGCGTGATAAAAAAAGACTTACCAACCTACACTTTTAAGGAAACGACAGAGAAGCTCATCGAGTAGTTCAAACAGCAGTATTGAAATGAGCTGCCGTAGCGATTCTGACTTTATCAATTGTTCAAGGGAGTCTTCTGACTCAGATCAGACATTGAAATTAGAGACTTCTGATGATGAACCTGAAATAGTTGATGCATCTTTAGCAATAAATGATGACGTTTTGCTGAGGTACCATGTAGACAACGACGTTAACTATTACGTTGGTCGAATAGATAAAATAGAAGAAAACTGCATTACAGTTAACTGTTTTCAAACGCAGCATACAGAATTTGGGTTAAGATTTATTTAAAAAAATTACGGAAAAGTGTGTAAGGTCCAAAAGAATATGATTATAAAAACGGTCCAACTCATAGAAACGCAAGAAAATACTTTTATCCTTTTGGACAATTCTGAAAACGTTTATTTTTTAAATTAGTAAAGTACTTACAGTGTTATTAATTTTTACCTATAATAGTTACCCATAAGTACAGTGTTTTCGATGTGATCTCATAAATAAACTGAAGAAAAATTGTTTATTTTATAATTTTGAATTAATTGTTATATGTTGTCAAAAAATAAATGACAATTAACAAAATAGACTTGGATTTTTATTCAAATAACTAAACAATTACAATCTGTTTGCACTTTCTCACTTTAAATACATTTCTTTGTAATGCCAAATATCGCCTATGGTTTTTTAATGGTAAATAGGGTAAAATTTACGTTTTTTTTTTGCGATTGCATTTTTGCTGTATGATTGTTACTGGGTGCATTCACTTAATAACCTAAGATTTCAAGATAGTCAATATCATCTAAAATACTTACTTAATTTTAAATATGTCTATAAACTCTTTTGACTAATTATTATTAAACGAAATAAGATGAACGGTTAAGAAAAGAGAAACACTTATAAGATTACATGCAAAAACATACATAAACCCACCTACTCCACAGCCTACTACGCGCTTCGGTTTTTTTTGCGCGCGAAGCAAATATGGGCAACCCTCCGGAAAGCGGGGGAGGGAGGCGGTGAATGCTCATGCTCAATCAGCCGGCTGCGTGGTTATATGGAGACTTTTACCCACTAAACACCGCCTTTATGGATTGGCTTACCGATCTGACGAGAGATCTCTAAGCCGTATACGAACGCGACCCTCCTTGGTAGAAAGGAGGGCGCAAGCGGCGAAAAGCCGCTTAGAAGTGTGCCTAACTAAGACAGATTAAGGGATGTGTTATGTAAGCTCGGCCTGAGCCGCCAGGAGGCAGTTCAGGTCAGCCGAAAGCTTGTTGGGGGGGTCCGAGAGAGAGTTTCTCGGTCTGCGCACACTATAGCGAGTGTGGATAGGGGCTGCATAGTCAGCTGTCTCGCGAATGAATTGATTTGGGTGGGACTCTGAGGTATTGAAAAATCTCTCAGAGAGTGATTTAAGGAACTGCTGGATTGTTGGGAGCTCTAAGTCTCGGTGTAGGTCGGCATTACGGACATAATAGGGCGAGTTAGTGGCCCTACGACAGAATAGATTTTGAACTACCTAGTACTCACTTCGGTCGTGCGACGCACCTTAGGCGCGTTTCGTATGTAATTTACGTATGACGTGACTCATACAAAATCTTTTTAGGGACTTGCGTTCGGGCTGGCTTTTTCCGTGCGGGATTACGAACGCACAGGCAATCATGCGGAATTTCGAATCGAAGAAGAAGAGAGTTTTATTTTATATATGGATTTGCTGCGTTCCAACTTACGTAGTTAGATCTAAGTACAAGTATTCTAATGACATGTATTTTACGTGAAAACAAAAAAGTTATACCAATTTTTATACACACATGAGATAGTTTGTGTAAGTATTTTCTTTATTCTTCTTCTTTGTCGGCGCGGGAAAGCCCACTGCTGGACTTGTGCTTCTCCCACTGTAGGTGGCCCACCTTGACGTGGCGACGCGACGTATGGCCGGTTGATTGACGACCGCAATGCTAGGCTTGTCTCGCAACTTTGACGCTCTTGCCTGTCATCGTTCTGTGTATTTTACATGTAAACGATTGTTATACTGCCATCTACCGGAAATAATATAAAAAATCTGGAATTTCCCATCTCTCTTCTCATCGTCTCTGTAATACATCCATGAGACGGAATTGCGTGATGGGATTTCTTATGCCGCCACATCACGGCAGTTCTCAATTTTGTTGGTATGCAGGTTCACGTTTTTTTTTTTAAATTTATAGTGACAACTTACGCTTTACCTGCGAGTAAGTAGCTTCTGCAAACCATTGACACCTGCAAACGAAGTTGGAATTTAGAAGACCACAGATACACTTTTACCCCAGAGAACTAAGGTAAAATGTTTACAGGCTGTAATATGTAATAAAAATACTTACTTATTGTTTTTCTTTTTTAATAAGATGGTTCAAACAAAACAAACAAGTATGACCAACGTATTAGCAGGGAAAATAATATTTTATCATGATGCCATTGTGAAAACGTATTCCCGATTTCTAACGGTACTGGCAGTTTTTATTTAATGTTAGTGAATTATAAAATTATTGTTGTTATGATTAAACCAGTTTTTTTTCAAGAAATAAAAAAGTACTACTTAAAAATAAAAACTAGTTTAACATGTTCGTCGACCGACGAACGTGCAGCGACTATGCGACCCGCCGCTGCTCGTGCAATGCACCACAGTAGAGCACGTCGTTTTTGCATGCGCCAGTTCGTCGACCGCCGACGTTTTCGTACACACGTTAAATACATCATAGAATAAAAAGAATCCTTTATGTGTTTTTTTTTATTAATTTTCTACGAAAGTTTATTACTGTCTTTGTTTTATAATGTTTCTTCGTTAATGGTGTATAATTTATGTATGCATTACATTACATACCTATAGCAGTTTTGAGGTGTTTGTTCAATAACTGTGTTAAAAATATTTTTATTGTTGAATTTCGAAGTACACAGCACATGAGTAAAGACAGTATACATTTTAACAGTAGGTATCTATAAATTACCTACGTAATTTAATTAATATACGTGAAGGGAAAACTTTGAACCCCTGTATAAATTGCGCGCACGGTGGAGTGTTAAATTTGATATAAGTAGTAAAAGTTCGTATGGAGAAGGAGTGCAAAAATCTATAATTTATATATAATAAATTTTACAAATATTACATTGAATAAAATAAAATAAAATTATTCATTGTTTACGTTCATACTGCGAATGTTAATTAATTGATAGAATCAGGCGTTACTTTGCGGAAATCCATTATAATAAAGATATTAACAGTTACTTTTTTTATCCACTTAATTAAACAAAATTGTGTGTCTTCCCTAGTTTGAATAGCACCTTCCGCCCCCCCTCAAAGCGGTCAGCGGCTAAGCTAAGTGGTCTGCCGCCATAGAGTCAATATCACCTGAAGGTGCCTCGTGTAGAGACGAAACACGTGTCGTATTATCGTCGATGATGTGTCTTTCCTAGAATAGTGGTGTTGGGAGTAGTGTGGTGCTGGGATTGGTGGTGACGGGATTAGTGCACGCAATTGATAGATGGCGTGAGGTGCTCTTTAAACTAGGGGAGACACATCATTTTATTTAATTAAGCGGATTGTTGCAAAGTAACTATTAATATCTTTATTAGAATGTTAATTTTCAAACACATAACAGTCGATGGTCAAACAGTCGCACAGAGTAGACGAGAGTGTTCACAAAGGATTCTCAAACGTTGCTAACAAAATAATTACTAACAGATTGACTCACGAGCCGCGAATTTTGTGTGACTTCTATCGTTACTTTTTTAGTAGTCTGTGGAGTGTAAGTCAAGGCAAAAAAAGCTTTTTCCACAGTTGTTACGATTGGCAGGTGGTTTCGCAATTGCAGTTTTTTTTATTACTTTCAATTGTTATTTTCCTCTGTCGCCTCTTACATCACTACTGGGTGATATGGCGTAGTGAATATTGCAAACAACAGATTAACGTAAGATTAGCTTCGATTATTTTTAATAAATAATATTTAAAAAATATCGCATGGATGAGTGATGATCCATAATTGGCGTCTTCGAAATGCGAAGCTTTAAAATAGTCTTCGTGACATCCGCTCGGTAACAGTGCCTCATCGATGCAGTCTATATATTGTGTTCGTAATAAAATATTTTCTTGGAATCAACCGCAACAACTACATAAAATGTCTTGTACATTACTAACGAGGTTATTATACTATCAATATTTTTCTCATATTAGTAATACGTGGTATTAGCCTATAGTACTAAGTGTGGGCATCTTTTCGCTTCCTCCATCGTATTAAGATCTTTATTTCAGCTGATATACTTTGCGAACATACTGTATTTGGACAATTAGTCTTCTCGGAGAGAACTCTACATGTGATAGAGCCATACTGCAACTATATCATGGCACGAAGGAGTCGTCACTACCGGAGTAGGATCACACCTGATGGTAAGTGGTGATGCAGCTATAGATGGTAAATCGTACTGTCTTAGCGTAACAAAAGTATATTCACTCTTGCCTTGAAGACGCCCGGATTCGGACGGATCGGCTCTTACTGAATATCAACATAAAATAGCAGCTTAACGCTGCTGTTTCGTATGGTGAGTATAGAAAACCGGAGATCCTTTTTATTAGAAACAAGGTTTTCTTCATCTTTCTTAATCTTCAGGTATGACAATAAATCTGCGTTTTGATTTTTAATCGAGGATAGATGTACTTAGATGCCTTTGATCATAGCATCCCACTTACCATCAGTGGACAGTGTGATTGTTTGTCAACCTTATTTTATTTAAAAAAAAGGAATTTACCTTTAATACCAAGATCTAAGAATCTAAGATCAAGATTACATTAAATGATAGCGCAGTGGCTTAGCGATTGGCTCCGACGCTTTGGTGCCACGGTTTCGAACCTCGAAAAAATCGAAGTAACAAGTGCTTGTATGCCTACAAAACTTTTTTTGTGTCTGGATGTTTATGTATAAGCAATTTATGTATGTGAAACGCCTCCACGATACAGAGAAAATTCTTTTTGTAGTTTTTTTTTTGAAAATAGAAATAATACGATATATTTTATTTGATTTAATTAGGTTTATCAAGGTCTGTCATATAAATCTAATAGATTTTGCATTTCTCAAATTATATAAGAAATTCAGAAAAAAAGAATTGATTCCAATAAATCGCATTATTTCCATTAAAAAAAACTATTATCATTTGTCACGACCAATTAACACTAACAAGTTTTCTTTTAAATGCTTCACACCACGTAAACATACAAATAATATTTTTTCATAAGTACTACAATTTGGTAGATTGTTATCTTGCATCTTTACGACCAACTGCACCAAAATATCTCACGTATATGGACTTGGCCGTATCCGTACCATGAATTACCCTCCAGATGTTCAAACTTTCACCTGTTTTGCGCAAGGCGAAGCATCAATTTACTGCCATACCTGTTTTGCAATTCATTGTGAGTCATACAATGCTGTAATAGTTGGAGCTAGACGTTTACGATCGGAACCGACCTGATGGCGATGTAGAGCCTCATTTGAGATTCAGCACGGCAAGACCAAACTTCGCCTTATCCGGCCACCCTTTAATGTCTCCATTGTTTACCAGATTGGCTAATCCACGAATACATTGTCCACACCTCATCAAGTACCCCATGTTGCTTTTATTGCCTGTTGGTTGTCTTTTATGCATCGATCTTATTTAAATGCTAAGATACTTTAAGCAGCTCAAGGATATTAGCCATTCACTTGAGAAAAATAACATTGTAAAAAAAGAGTTGCTTTAAAATCTTTTTAGTTGAAGTTAACACTATGTAAACGGAATGTATGACAACCGAAAAAGACCCTTTTACTTGCTATGATGCGTTCCGTCCTAGTCCTCAGTAGTCGTCACACCATCTGCATTTTGATTCTTGATTGAGGATGGATGTAGATATGTCTATGGGCCTCTGTGGTAGACTGTGACTCGTCACATTATTCCATAAAAACAGTATGACTAATATACCTTTATATGTTATACATATGTATATGAGGATAAAGATTGAAATTGGTATAATATTGGTAAAGTCGCGTAGTCCGTATTTAAATTTAGATTTCGTAAGTTTCGAGCTGTACATTTAATGACATTGAGAAATTCATAGAGTTCAATTGCAGTAAAAGTGTGCTGCAAAGTCGTTGAAATAACGATTTATTAAAACATTATATTTATTTTGCAATCCTTTGAGATAGTTTGTGACAGTCACGACTAAAATCAGAGGTAATGTATCTGAGTAATTTATGTTACTATTTAACAAGTC
Organism: Parnassius smintheus behrii; assembly: GCA_036936625.1. NCBI lineage: Eukaryota > Metazoa > Arthropoda > Insecta > Lepidoptera > Papilionidae > Parnassius > Parnassius smintheus. Next base: position 39,603,812 of record JAUPFT010000011.1, read on the forward strand.
TGTAAACTCTTTATTTAAATAAGAACGATAGTTGTTATTTTTTTTCAGTTTCAGAAAAGTGTTACGATAAATGAAAAAATACAAACGTTTGTTGTTACTTTTTCATTTTTCATCTCAATAACAGTGTTGTAATTTTTTTATCATTTTAATTAAAATTATATTTTGTTACTTTGATTTTTTTCAGCACCTAACGTACGTCTTTGTCTGGTTTTAGTTTTAATTATTAAACCATCCTAACGATATTTATTTTAAATATCTGTTTTTTTTATTATTATTCTAATTTATTTAAGAAGAAAACAAATAAAGTTACAATCTGCTTCAGTATTGCGATAATTTCACGGGTGATGCGTCTGGGATTCCTAGTTGTGGAAAAGTGAAGTGCGAGGTTTTGGCGAAGCGGCGCTGAACGCGGCAGAGCGTGGCGTGCGGGGTCGTCGCCTTCGTTCCGAGTAGCAGTACTTGTTCCTCTAGCATCGCCTCGGTGCTCTCTCTAAGTTTCAGCACTATGGTCATATGATATTGTTCTTTTATAAAGTTTATATTTTTTATTTACACCAAAGGCTCTGTCGTAAAATAATTGCCTTCAACGTGTAAGGATGAAAATAGTTATATCCCTGATGTTAAGCTTAGTTCGTATTTCAAAAATTTTAAGACCGTACAAGATATCATTCATCGACATTTAACATTAAGTTGCTTATACGTTCATTAGCAACGACTATCTAGGTAGAGCAGTGCAATAAATGTGCAAATGCGTAAATCGATTTTCGACCCATCTTAACCCCGGCGATTGGGAGAGCATGAAATTCGAAAAAAATGCAAATCGTCGACAAGTATCGTGTCGTGTCGGAATCTGGAGGTTTGTGCGAGCGGGGCGCTCGGCAGTCGGCGGCAACATCTGGAGGGCGCGTTGCGCTCGCGTCGGAGGGGCGCGCGCGGGGGCCTCGGGCTCCGGGCGCGACGCGCGCCAGTCCCCGAGACACCGGCCGCGCGAACGGCCACCGCGACCCGCCACCACTGCGCAACTGTCCGCGACCCGCTCCTCGCTCCGCCCGCCACCAGCGGCGCTCGCATCCCGTATTGCACACATGTGAGTCCTCACACGTCACACCACCGACACACGTGCGCCGCGCCCGCTCCCGCCTCCGCCTCTGCGAACACTCCGCCGCGCCCTTATCGCGCGCCGCCGGCCGGCACGGCATCGCAAACAACCTCCGCTTGTGGTGTATTTCTGAATTTAGAAAAGTTTGTGATTGGTGTTTGCTTGTCGTCTGACGATTATTTATTGTGCTTAAGTGGTAGGTGATAAAAAAAATAAAAATAAAAAAAAGACAATATAGTCATTTTTCAAAAATGCACCACAGGAGAATGTTTGCCTATAAGCTTATAACGCCGGAAATACTGCTACAACAGAAATGTTTAGCATATGCATATAGCAGAAACACTCACGCCTGTCACCCAGAGAGGTAGGCAGAGACTACAGACTTGCATTTGGCACGATTCTGACACACCTCTCTCGCCTCCTCCACATCCATATACCTACGCATACACGCTCGTCGGTTAAGGGTATTCCTAGGAGGAGGAGAAATGTTTAATATGACGGAAAACTATACAGATTGTATCCTTTAAATTCGATCTTAATAATTTGGTCGTATTAGTCAACAGTAGTTGGACATGTAGTTAATTAGTTAATTGCGCTAATCCCGCAGACAGGCGAGATTGAGTCCATAGCTAAAGAGTAGTCAGCGCTGTTGTTCGTATTCAATTAGATTAATTAAACCGCTGGGCAGCGGGCGGCGTCACGCGAGCCTCACCGCGGCATCGCGGCTCGTCGGGGGTCTACGAACCTGCACCGTGGAAATGGGATTATTGCACGATGGCCTTAAACGTTATTTTGCACTCGTTCTTGTAGCCCGCTATAAATTTCTCTCGCTATACTTATCGAATTGGCGCCGAGGCGGATTATTCACGGCGGATTCCACATTATTCTCATTCCTGCAGGCAAACGTCTCGCTGAATAGTTCCTTAACTTTAAACTCCAAATATGTATATATTATGTTCTAACTTTAGAAATAATTTCATTTGATTTAGTTTATTGATATTCAAGCAATCTATGTTAAAAACTTATACGAACAAGAATAATTTTTTACATTTTTTGCTAATACATTATCGCCATCATCAACATTAATAGCTAATTGTAAGTCCTCTCCTGAACTGAGGGCTTCTCCGTAGATTGCCAAAAGAAAGCATGATCCTGAGCTGCCAGCACACGTAGACTGTATCAGGTAGCCTTTTCATATCAAGGGGAGCCGCCTAAGTCTATGCTTACCGGTACGAGACTGCCACTCGAGAAAATTTCTTCTTTATATTATGTTGTTGCTTATTCGAATTCTAAAATGGTCAACTCATTGATTTCTAATTGTATTGTAAAAAATATGTTGCAGTTAACTGTATGAGTATCTTTACAATATCTTAACGTTTTTTCTTAACTGTATTTAACTGTCCTAAGGTTCAAGCCTTGTCATGCATCATAAATAAACACTCGTGTGAATTAATTTTTTTTTATAACCTGTCATAACGAAACTGTACAGATTTTTTTGTGAACACTATCGGTTTATAAACTAATAATCTATTTTGACTGAATGTACAAGATCTTATATGTTTTTTCACATACCTTGAAAGTTAACAATTTCAAATGACTCTATATTATAGTGATTTATTAGCGTGTAATCTACCAAATTTAAATTAATATAATTTAAGCTTGTTTCTAATGATGCTGTCTTAATCCTGCTTTGAAAATCCTAGGCCTCCCTTTTAAACGTGTGCGTTTAAAAGGGAGGCCTAGGATTACATATTTAAATAATGCATAAAATCACTGATGGCCACAGGTTTTCTCAATTGATAGGAACTCTATCTTTCAATTTCAAAGTATGAGTTAGATATCTACTAGCAAAACACTAAACTGTTTATTGCAATTTTAATTTTACATTTCGTGGAAATGTAAAAAGCGCCAACATTCACTGAGAATCTCCGATTTTCGCACGGAACAAGACAACATTGAACATCAACAACAACAACAACCTACAAATTCCGTTTCTGATTTGAGTGTTTATCCATAGGCAAATTATGTATGTAAAACCATACATACCATGCAATACATAAATACACTACGATACGGCAGGATTTAGGAGAAACTGTTAGTGCGATAGATGTTATAATATATATCCAATATAATATAAAATATATCCAATATTTTTCTGAAAAAAAAAAAACAAATTTGAATCACAAAATTAGTTGACAGTGCAGTGCAGGCGACACGAAAGTGTCGTGTGTGTGACAGACGTTAATTGTTAAGCAGTTGCCCATATCACATAAATCTTATGATTAATGTGTATATATTTGATTTTTAGGGATAATTATTTTTTTCTTAAAACAATTACAAAACCATTATAGTTTTTTGTTTACGCTAATGATTTATTACCAAGTGTCAAGTATTGAAAAGCATTCTCTTTCTTATCAGAAAAATCGCTCCGTATTAAGATTTAAGACTTTTCTCTTAGATAATCTCATAGCCATTCTGCAGTTATATTAGTAGTATAGTTGTAGCACGAATGGGTCGGCTCGACCGGGGAAGGATCACGCTCTCACTGAATACCAGCGTAAAATAGTAGCTTAATACTGCTCTGTTTCGTATGGTGAGTGTAGAGAATCCTCACGGGTGACAACGCATCTGCATTTTGATTTGTAATCCAGGATAGATGTAGATGTCTATGGGCCGCAGCAACCAATTACAATCAGGTGGACTGTGTGCTAGTTTGTCACCATATCCTATAAAAAATGCTGGCTATTTAATAACTTCTTTTATTATTACCGTCTTAATTTTTTTTTAATTTCGCTGTGTAGTAGCGTCGTAAAATAACCCACTATTTTATATCACCCGTGTAAAAGAAGCATGGAGATGAGTGGCAGCAGCATCCTAATAACAAGTCAAGAATTAAAAGCCAAGCGTAACAACTATGGTAAATATGGGGTATATTTACCAATGAGGCAATCTCCCATAGATTAGTACCTATGCCCATGTTCAGCTGTGGACTTTTGATAGGTGGTGGATGTTTTTATTTTTATATTATTTTTTTGTTATTTTCCTAGTCTCGACGAAAGGAAATGATTAACAACCACATATGATCATCACAGAAAGGTTTTCTATGATTTGTTGGCTGCCTCTTAAGACCAGGTTGGACAAAATATCGTATTTTAGGCACGATTTTGACGCGCGAGAATTCATACTTATTGAAATGGTGTATACTCCCAAACAATATGCACGTACATAAAATACTAAATTAAATTCCGAATGGAATAGTTTTTGTTAAATACTTTATATTAATCGAGACAAAAAAGAGTTACAATTTAATTACCGGGAAAAAATTGACGTTCGAGTTCTCGTTTTTTTAAGCGATAAACCATATAGTATTATTGTATAATAAGAAAGGTTATTTAATTTGATTCTGCATCGGTTATATTTTTATTTATTCCATATTTCCTGACAATTAGCAAGAACATTTGAAATTAAATATGTTTTTGTCCATCAAATGTAACACGCTTACTTCGTGCTAAACGAATATGCATACGGCGGAAGTAAGAAAATCCTCGCCTTAAAGTAAAATTAAGTCTTTAAATGTATACAGCCCATTAGAGTTAATTAAAAAAGAATAACAATAATAATAAAAATAAGTTGTTTTAAGTGTAATATGTATTTAATGGCATTAGATATTTCAAATCTTAGTGTACTTTTATCATTACATTAAGCAAAAATCTATTAAGATTTCGGGCATATTGTGGTATACCCGAATAAAACTATGTACTTAATAACTTGTCTGACATAATATGCATGACTCGAATAACATATTGACAAGGTGTATCTTGATTCGTACTTTTAACCATCCATGATACCTCGGTAACATTTAGTATGGAGGTCTCTATTTACATCCGATATAAAGGTCTCATTACATTAGTTGGCTGATCGTGACGCCTGTACGTCCCATTGAACTGTTGGCACATATAACGGTGACCCACCTGAGATAGCTCGCTTTGTCTTTAGCTAATGCAATACGTCGACTGACATCCACCGACTGTTTATGTCGACACTAGATCGTACTCTTACCCTGTCGCCTGTCCATCAACGCTATCTCACTCCACTCGCTTCTGGCTATCGTTGAACAGACGTTTTAGAGTTATTTATGGCTAAGGAAACTATTAAGTCGCCTGTTCTTCACTAAGTACTCACTACATAAATAGCTGCAGAAACTCGATTTGCTTGTGCTCACCTGTAAAGCTGTGAGAGTATTTTCATGTTCCCTTGTTTACTTTAGCGCGGCTCTTATTAACGGTTATATGTGTTATATTATGCACTATAACTGAAGTATGGCAATTTTGTATTTTTTTAAGAGACGTTACTCATCCCTCACTAGGATTTTGTCTTGTATTGTGGAGCCTTAATGTTTTCCTCAAATTGGATTGTTTCGTTAAATCGCCAATCTGACTATTAATTTATAAAAATCTATTCGATCCTCTCGCTCCCAACTTCGTTCCGTGGCATGATAAAATCAAACTGCAAGCGGTGGCGGTTGGGATGTGAATTGTGTTATCGCATCAAGTCATTCGTACAATAGACTCTGTTATTATGGATATTTACATTGGAGAGATACACATCTTAATGCTTCTATTTATTACCTGCGGAAAGTGTTTGAGAATGTGTTATTTTTGTTTGTCGAATAATCTACAGCATTAAATCCTCCGACAATTGTTTGTTAGTTAGACCATATTGTAATAGCCGCCTCGCGGGGGCAGCGACTGTTTATGTTGGATCAGACTCGCACTGACTAAAGCCCATTGCAACAGCACCACCAGTGCTAACCTCGTCAAGAGGGTATAATTCCTCCCTCTTATTCCCTTATACAGTAAGGCGAACACGTGATTCACTTTCCTACACTTCCGCCGTATGTGGCCATTACATCTGTATTACCTTTAATCTATAAAATTTATTAATTAGAATAACTATTAAAGTTTAATATTAAAGTCTAGAATCGATTAATGTCATGCATAACATAATATATATATATTGACAATAGTAATAGCGCACACAGTTAAAAATAATAATAACGAGATCAATCGCGACTATTAAGCTGTCGAATTTATCAAAAATTTAAACCATGATAATATCAGTGCTTTAAACAACCTCAAACTGAATAAAATAGTTTTGATTTTTTTTTGATAGACGACAACATACAACACAACACAATAAATTTATGTGCATGATAAGAAGCGCCAATATAATATGCCGTACATTTAAGATTGTATTGTTCTGCGTATGGTCTACCGACTCATTGTAGAGGGCAAACAACGTTCCGTAAAAAAGCTCTGAGTCACACACAAGTGAATCATCAAATCAGGCGTTTGAATTTACTAACGCTACCGAGAAACTTTAATAAAAACGTCCGTGTGAAACACATTCCCAGCTTCTGCAATGCTGGAACACTGAATGTGGTACTATAATACTATTTGCATATTGCGGCGGTGCTGTCATTGTTTGGGCTATCGCGGCTATCGTCGCTGCAATCTGACGAGCGCTCGTTAAGCACGTTGTTCACAGCCGGGTTCCCAGACCGGTGCCTGTACTATGTAAGGTACTGTCATTAAATACAGTTGCGCGCTCAGAATTGAAAAGATATTACAAATTACATTTCGGCAAGCAACGCGACAACTCTTGCTGTCTAGTCGCCCAGTTCCGGATGTCGAATCATCATTACAGCCCTTCATAAGTCCACTGCTGAACATAGGCCTTCCCCAAGGTATGCCACAAAGCACGGTCCTGAGCCACCTGCATCCATCGACCTCCTGCATGTCTTACCAGGTCGTCACTCCATCTAGGTCGCCCTACACTTCGCCTATCGGTACGAGGCTGCCACTCGAGAACCTTTTTTCACCAACGGTTGTCGGTTCTTCGAGCTATATGGCCGGCCCATTGCCACTTCAGCTTACTAATCCGTTGGGCTATGTCGGTCACTCTGGTTCTAATGCGGATATCCTCATTTCTAAGTTTATCACGCAGAGAAACTCCGAGCATAGCCGCTGAGTTCGCTGAGCGACTTTGAACGTCCTCATACGGCCAGCTGTGAGTTCACTGCTGGTTGTCGAATAAACGATAGTAATTAATGATGTCTTATATTTACGCGAACACTACACATTGATTAAAACTATTTTTACAGATTTTATCGCGTTCAATTTTAAATAATTTTTAATTCCCGACGTTTCGGGTGCTTTCCAGCATCCATGGTCACGGGGGACTGAGGTGACTGATGTCCCGATGTCAGTGTTAACCAGGAGTACCTTCAGCTTTTTAAATCAGCAATAGTTATTGTTGTGATCCCGCTACACAGCGCTGCGGTGCTTAATCTCACTTATTATAGTCGCAATGTTAATGTGTATTGTCTTACCTCGTTTTGATCAATAAATCACCGGCGCCATCGGTGCTCACTCCCAATTATGAGAGTGTAATATTTTCGTAGGCTGTATTTAATTGATGTTGATTGTAGTTTGATGAGAGAATGGTTTATAGTAATATATATTTTATCCAATGTTAGCGCCGGTCATAACTTATCTTTCACTCAGAGGAAATGGTGCTGAGAATACCGATTCAATGTATCAAAGAACCAAAACGTCAGTATTCAACAATTGTTTTATTTATTGCTTTATTATAATTTATGCTCTGGAAACTGGAAGTATTTAAACAGCTGTTTAATTCGAAATAAAGTTCTCATTCCCCTTACACAAGTGTTCATCTGAGTCAAACAAGACCACACTAATCGAATGTTGTGAATATCGAATGCTAGGACATGTGATAACCACGTTGCGGTGATCAATATGAGAATGTATCTTAACCACTAAGCTTAGGGTAGGTTTTGTTTCGATGTAATATGGCCGTGACGTAATAGCCAGCTGTAGAGCGGGTGACGTCATGCGGGCGTTGACCCGTCGCAACCCTCCGGCGAGCGTGCCCACCTCCTGTATCATGAATAACTTAGAACAAGACAGGCTGCATAGCGCACCGACCTGGGGCAACTTGCGTTGTGAACATCTAAATTATTACCCGAGTTCAATATAAAACTGTAAATCACATTGCGAATCCATCCCCTATTTACTGAACGCTCCGCAAAGCAACCCTGAACGAAAATTCCAAATCTTTTAATATATATTTTTTTTATATTTAATGTTTCTGACTTCAGCTTTTAATCTTTTCTGTTGTTTTGAAAATTTACATCGAAACAAAATTACATTATAAAGGGAGAGGAAATAGAGTAGTCTCGAAATTAAGATGAAATTTTTAATTTAATTATCGACAAAAATTTAAAAGCCCTTTCTGGGCATCTTTGTCTTTCCAAGAGCAAGCCAATATTCGCCAACACTGCATATTCTCGACAGGCAGATAGATGAGTGGAGAGCTGAATCTACTGGTTATGTTGATCTGTGGTTTTGCGTTTTTGTATTTATTTTCCGCCATTAGTTGGTCACAAGAGTCTTTCACTCAGAAGAGTAAACCGCGAGTAGGCGTGGTTGATTAGAGAAAAAGGTGCTATAACTCCATTATTGTTGAAAGGCAGCAATCTTCCCTACTGCACCTAGCAGCAGTGCATCCACTGATGGGTAAATGAACCAGTATAATTACTGGCTGTAAGGCGTATCATCTTAGTCTTCGAGGATGTAGACGTATTTTTAATCGTTTGCAGGTGTTCAGGTACGAACTGTTCGTATATAATTAAACTATTGCAGTGTAATTTAAAAATAATAAGAATTATGACTGCAATTCCAAACCGTTATTATTGATAATGTCTAAGAATCATTGCAGAAGGAAGTAGTCAATGTACAACCAGATTAGTGTGAAGGTGCCATTATCTACAGTTATCGGAACGGTAATATTAGCAATGGTAGTTATTACTGAATCACAGTTTGTTGAAACAAATCTTACTTGTTTAATTCTGTACAATTTTGTTAGTTAATCAACAATATCGCTGATTCGTTTATAAGAAAGGTGTGTTTTGTCGAAAATCCTATTCCTTTAAACGAGCAATTCTTGTGTGTAAATATATAATCGGAATCTCGGAATCGGCTCCAACGATTTTCATAAAATTTTGTATCCCGGGAGTTTCGGGGGCAATAAATCGATCTAGCTAGTATTTATTTTTAGAAAATGTTTTTTGTCTGTGTTTTCAGGCAATGAAAAAGTGCTACAATATAAGAAGGTAAATTTTGACACTGTGTTATGATCGTAATGGCTCAAGTGTATATAGAGCGAACGGGAAATCGTAATGCCTTGGTTCGTGTCCCGGCTCCGGTCCGATTTTTTTTCCTTTTTTTTTCAAGTTACCTTCTTTTGTGATAAAATCTATTTTTTTAAAATACGAAAATTTTAATTAAACTAATTGCACTCATGATTTTTTATTCAAATAATCTCTTCAGTTTTTTCTATTATGTCAATAAGATCAAAAAATATTATTCATTAGTATGTCATTTGTATCTAAATGTAATTTAAAAAAACCGAGCAAAGCTGGGTCATCCAGGTACTATTCATGCGTTTAGCAAATTACGTTATAACGCTCTCTGATTAATTTGAGAAATATTAAATTAAGTAAATTTTCCATATCTTGTTACAGCTTTAAATGTTTTTGTTTATATTCCACATAATACAAACGAAGATTTATGAAATTGCGGGAAATGTGAGTAAGCACACGCATTTTCATTTCACGGCCCCTAACGTTCACGCCGCCCTACCTGAATTTAGAAATTCTCGTGGGACACGTTGCACCGTAAATACTCGGGTAGTAGTTTATAGCAGGAAATATAGTTTTTACTCCCACTGGACATATCATGACTAGTCTAGAAATCCGGTCTTGGTGTGTTTTATTGATCCGGACGCCTACTTTGTTGTTGGACTTTCGCTTACACAAATTACATTTAACACACGACACGCTGGGTAATGACGCTATCTATGGATATCGTTTAAATTGATTGACCACTACTGCAAATGATTTTAATAGCGTTGCAGTAATCGCGCACATCTCAATTTCTCTCGAGTTGCGTATATATGTTGTGCTTGCGGGCGTTCTCGTGCCAGCGGCAGCTTTCCAGCGTCACGCGAGCCAATCCACGCCTCACATCCTACAACTTTGTAGATAACCATATTCATACACAATAGAGCACCGCAATTATTAGATGCTTTCGATTAAATCGCGCTCTCTCTGTCTTTTACTCCTTTTTAGTAAGGAAATTCTCATATTAAAGTGAAAATTGAATTAAACCGCCCCTTACGTTATGCAAACAGTCCATTCAATGTTCCGTGAAATTTCTAAAGATATTTGTTTTACTCTAAAGAATTCTGTTGCAGTACGCTGTACAGTTTTTATGAAATAAATGTTTAGTGTACATTACGAGTACTAATTCGTATTATTAATGTCACTTTCTACGATGCTAATAGCATCTAACTTATTCGTTAGAAAATTCTTGCTGATTGGTTTGTAATCACTTTATTGCTTTTAATTCGAGCCGGCTTGTCTTGTACCACCATCCATTTCATCGGAGGCACGCAATCATGTCGATCTTCTACTGGCTCGTTAAAGGCACTTGTAAAATTAAATAATAAATATATTGAAAATAAAAATCTATTATCTCCCACTAAAATGTTGTTTGAAAACTTAATTGTATTTTATATAATTTTTATTTTAAAGAAGCATAGTATTTACTGTTTAACTTTGTCTGTGTAGAAACTGGTCGTGCATATAAGTTATTGAACGTAGTAGCAGTGTGTCTTGGCACATCTTAAAATAATGAGAATTCATAACTCAAAACAGTAAAAGAAGTTCTAATGAAATATATAAATATACAATTTATTTCAAATGAAAATAACAATAAACCTTAACTATACAAATGCTTACATACACAGAGACTCACGCATAAACGCGAATTAACAAACACGTTAACATTTTTCTGATCATTGTGTAGACATCGGTTAAAAATTAATTTGCTGTACGATAGCAGAGTACTGTTGTAATTATGTGAGTTAATAATATTTTACTTTTAGATTACGAACAGGAATCCACTAAGATGGAGATAAAGAACATTATTATACCGTTATTTAATTTACGTTCGTGTAAAATACAGTTTATGTAGGTAGAATTTGCTTGTGAAGCAGACAAGTAGATGAGTTTGCGCTGTTGAAAAAATAACTGCTGTATTATGAACAAGAGATATCACTTTAACTATAACCGAGGCGACGCTTTCGGACTAAATTCATTTTAAGCGCGGTAAGTGCTCGTCGGCGTTTCGCATTAATTGGTTTTATGCTTTGCAAACGGGAAACTCTCGTGAATGCCAGGAGGTAGTAGTATATTTATGTATTCAATTTTTATTTTTATAAATCCAGCCAAGTCGTAATTTCGCACATTTATTATTTAATCGGTACTTCAGTAGAGTCGGACTGTTACTGTTTCGAGAGCAGCGGACAGTAAAATTTAATAGCACCCTTTAAATTTAAACACAAATAAGCTTTTTGCTTTTATTGCTTACAGTCGTCCAAAGCAGGCATCCAAGCGAAAACTCATCGCCTGTTTACATGGCATGAGAATTTTACAGATCGTCTGACAGTCCAATCTGTATAATTTAACAAGTTATTGATTGACCGTCGCGCAGCGATACGTCTGCGATGTAAACTGTTTTCAGTTATAAACTTGAACGCTATAGTTAAATAAGTCGGGATGCGGAGTTGTAGGTAAAAATAGCAGCACGTGCCCTCACGACAAGCTGACGGCCCTTATCCGGCACGCCTCT